>CM040430.1:15878712-16314801 GCA_022702705.1 Papilionanthe hookeriana x Papilionanthe teres | reverse complement strand
GTAGGTCCCGGGTCAAAAATCGAAAATTTGGGAAATTGAAGATCGGGTGAATTTAAGTGGAAAGAAATCATTTTGGTTGAGCCATGAAGCCATTTCAAGCCCATATGAGCCATGAAAGGACTCATTTCGAGGCATTCACTATGTTGTTCCTAACCCTCTTACCAAGGGCTTAGTGGTTAAGGACCATCCATGTGAATCACCCACATGAGTCAGAGGTTAAGTTGGGTATGGGTGTGGTTTTAGGAAGTGTGTGGAAATGTAGTGTGTAAGTGTAGTGTAAGTCAGCCCCTTCACTGCACTGTGCCACCTGTAGGGGCCCTAAGGCCAAAGAGTCCTATAGAACTCATCCTTTAAACTTCCACATTCGATTTCAACCCTCTAGGTGATTAGGGGTCTATGGTCAAGTTTGTGGAGTTTGCAGTGGAGTTTAGAAGTGGTTTGAATTTCTAAAAGGCGGGTCCCAATTCTAGTCCTCTAAGATAGCCAAAGGAAAAGCCTAAGGCTAGATCCTAAGCACTAAAAAGAAGAAGAGAAGACCTCATCAAAAATGAGGTCAACAAATGGACCCCAATAGTGTGGTGAGCCGACGGAGCACACCGCGCGTATTGGTGTTGACCGAAGCGATCAACAAAACCAACACAGTATGTCCAAGTGACGAACTTAGGACGAAGTAGAAGAGTTTCGCCGGGGAGTGTCAAGTATGTCTCCGGAACCGGAGATTCTCGAACTCTCGCCTGGGAAAGGAAAAGGAGGTGAATCCCAAATCACATGATCTCGGGGAATTTCGATTTAGATTTTATTTTGTTTCAATTTATGTTTTGATGTGTGAGTTTAGATTTCAACTCGGAGTTTTTTTTTTTAGATCAAGTTTGTCAAAATTAATTCGAAGGATTCGATTCGAAATTAAAATTGGAGTTCCGAGGTTTTAGATGTAACATCTCCAACCTCGAAAGAAAATTGAATCGATTAGATCGAATCGTTGCAATGAGAAGAGATCTCGTAGCAAAGTGGTGTCGGATATAAAATCCTTAACCTCAAGAGTTCGATTTTGATGTATTTCATCGCGATAGGAAATGATCCTAAAGCAATGCAGTCTCTGATGTAAAATCCTTAACCCCGGAATTCGATTCGATGTATTTCAAGGCACAGGAAAGAATCCTAAAGCAAGTGCTGATGTAAAATCCTCGACCCAAAAGTTCGAATTCGATGTATTTCAAGGCACAGAAAAGAATCCTAAAGCAATAGCCTTGATGTAAAATCCTCGACCCAAAAGTTTGAATTCGATGTATTTCAAAGGCAACAGAAAAGAATCCTAAAGCAAGTAGCTTGATGTAAAATCCTCGACCCAAAAGGTTTGAATTCGATGTATTTCAAAGGCAATAGAGAAAGAATCCTAAAGCAATAGGCACTTGATGTAAAATCCTCGACCCAAAAGTTCAATCGATGTATTTCAAAGGCATAGAAAAGAATCCTAAAGAGCACTGATGTAAAATCCTCGACCCAAAAGTTCGAATTGATGTATTTCAAAGGCAATAGAAAAGAATCCTAGCAAAGTACTTCGATGTAAAATCCTCGACCCAAAAGGTTTGATTCGATGTATTTCAAAGGCAACAGAAAAGAATCCTAGCAAAGGCACTGATGTAAAATCCTCGACCCAAAAGTTTGAATTTGATGTATTTCAAGGCATAGAAAGAATCCTAAAGCAAGCTGATGTAAAATCTGACCCAAAAGTTTGAATTCGATGTATTTCAAAGGCACAGAAAAGAATCCTAGCAAGGCACTGATGTAAAATCCTCGACCCAAAAGGTTGAATTTGATGTATTTCAAAGGCAACAGAAAAGAATCCTAAAGCAAGTGCATCTGATGTAAAATCCTCGACCCAAAAGTTCGAATTTGATGTATTTCAAGGCACAGAAAAGAATCCTAAAAGCAAGGTACTTGATGTAAAATCCTCGACCCAAAAGTTTGAATTTGATGTATTTCAAAGGCAATAGAAAAGAATCCTAGCAAAGGCAACTTGATGTAAAATCCTCGACCCAAAAGGTTCGAATTCGATGTATTTCAAAGGCAACAGAAAAGAATCCTAGCAAAGGCACTTGGATGTAAAATCCTCGACCCAAAAGGTTTGAATTTGATGTATTTCAAAGGCAACAGAAAAGAATCCTAAAGCAACAAGTATCTGATGTAAAATCCTCGACCCAAAAGTTTGAATTCGATGTATTTCAAAGGCAACAGAAAAGAATCCTAAAGCAAAGGTACTTTGATGTAAAATCCTCGACCCAAAAGGTTCGAATTTGATGTATTTCAAAGGCAATCAGAAAAGAATCCTAAAGCAAGCAGCTTTGATGTAAAATCCTCGACCCAAAAGGTTCGATTGATTGATCGATATTCGATTCGAGATCCGGAAGAAATCGAATTTAAATTTGATCGAGACTCAAGCCCGGAAAGATCGAATTCGGAATTTTGGAAATTTGGAAGGATGAGTTCGAACTCGATCGAAATTTGATTTAAGATTTGATTTGAATTTGGAAGATCAAGTTCGAAACTCGATCGAGATCGGATTTGGAATTCGATCGAGGATTCGATTTGAAATTTGTAAGGATGGAATTTGATTTCAAGTTCGGAAGGATGGAATTTCGAGATTTGTGTTGATTTCGTTTATCTTTTAATGGTTCAAATTTTATTTTATCGTTTATTTAATGTTCATGTGAACTTGGTGTTTGTCATTTTTCGATTTTTTTTTAGAAAGTTTTCTTTTATTCTTTTTTTTTATTTCTTTTCTCGTTCTTTGTTCGAAGTTCATTTAACTTTAATGGCGTTTCCTAATCAATTTGCACAAAAGAGGTGAAGGCCAAAAACGCGACATGGTCACTTTCATTCCAATCATGTTGAAAATACATCATACAACTCGATCTCGGAATATATTTCATACAATCCATGTAGACTCAAAACGGACCGTGTATGATCTTTGTTGATCCATCAAAAGAATCATCCGTCAAAAATCCATGTCCGAATAAGTGAGGTACATGGTCAATAACATCACCTTCCAAGCCATCCTCGGCAAGGATGCCTACCGGATGTACGTCGGAGGTGTGATATTTCCCATGTAACTCACGACTCGTAAGGCCGGAGGTTCTCTAGCTCCGGGTCCGGTCGGAAATGGTAAGGTATTTTATCGTCGTCCATCCTCCCGAAAGTAACCGAGATTCGCTCCACCGGCACCCCCGGTATGCAATGCTTTGCGATATCCGCTCCGTTACCTCGCAGCATCATGACGGAACCCACCGGTAGAGGTATCTTTACCGGCCCTCGAACTCACCCGGCCTCGCTATCCGAGGTCGCATCCGAACATGATGTTACACTCATTCAAGAAAGAGACCGTGCGTAAAGTTGTCCGACGAAGTCGTGGTGATCAATATGTGGGGGTATGCAACTACCCCGTTTGTAGATGTTGATAATGCAGCCTATTGGGTATGCAATCCGCCGGCAGCACTCTCCATGTTATCAATCTTTTTACCATTCTCTCGATAACCGATGGCATCGGATCTACTCGCCCATGACGCGAGTATTCCCGGTGGGTTTCCTTCCCGTCTTCAAAGAAAGTCGTAGCAAGCATCCGCATCGTATCGTGATTCTTCCTTTCCCCGGCATCCATCTCCGGGTTCCGAGTATGTGTTTTCCTCGAGCGGCCTCGCTCGGCCCATTCTTTTCGCATCCCGGATACAATCCACGATTTGCCGTTGTTCATACTCCGAGAATACGTCGTGTGTAGCTCGAGGCCTTCTAGTATGTCGATTCTTCTTCCTTTAATTCTCTCGAAGTATTCGAAAGTTTTCTTTTCAACATTCTCGCATCCTCTCCAGCTCGTATTCCGGAATGATCCGCAGATGGCGAGGCCTCGTGACATATCGTGGGATATATGGTTCAATCCCTTCACGTTCCCCCGCATACCTCGGCTCCTCGTGGATGATGCCTCGTCGGGACATCCCCCGGGTCGCTTCCGCAACAAGGTCATGCACCGCCGGTGGTTCTATCCGGTGGCGTGGTAGCCTTCTTCCTTCCGATCTTCCGGAGATCTCCCCGGTTCTTTCGTTATTCTAGGAGCCGGCCTCCTTTCTTCGTGTTCCCGGTGAACCGGTGTCCTCGAAGTGTATGTGCCGGCATTAGCAATTGTCTCGTCGCGCCGGTCCGCAGCCTAGTTTTGTTAACATCTTACGGATACGGCGATTCTTATTTCTTCGTTGCGTGGCCGCGAGAGTAGCTCTCCGAACTTCGAATCTCCGCGGCGCGGCGCCGACAAGCCCGCCCTCCGCCGTAGCGACTACGGACTTCATTTTCTTGTCTTCTTCGGTGTTTGCTTTTCTTTTCTTGTTGTTGGATCGGTGGCTTGGGCCACCCACTTTCATCACCGTCCGTCCGGCAGCTTCTTCTCGCTAACCGGGACCCGCTCACTTTCCTCGTATCGTAGGCTCCGCCGGTGCGAAATCCGAGTCAATCTCGATTATCGCTCCATCTTTCACCCTCTTTCATCGAGTGCAAGGCTTACGCCATTCTTAAAGTTCAAGACCAACCGCCCGTTCGACATTTCCCCGCGAAAAGACAAGGAAAAGGATCGGGGGTTGTACTAAGAACAAGAACATTAAGAAAATGTTTATTAAAGATACATTTTTTATTATTCTTATATTTTAACAGTAATGAAGTAGGATAAGATCATAAAAGGGACTTTGATTTGGAGAAGAAAACGAGGAAAACTTTATTATCATTTATTTATTTATTTTAGCACATTTTATTATTTTTGGGTTCGGACCCAATCACAAGTAATTACTTTGCCCGTGTTTCTTAGGGATGAAGAATTCATTCCTTCGAAACATCGTGCAGCGTAATACTTTTTCAAGTATCGTCCGTTGATCGAAGCATATGTCGTTCTCCCCGGCAATTCACTAGCCGGTAGGAACCTCCCGAGTATACCGCTTCAACCACAAACGGTCCTTCCCAAGTGGGTTCAAATTTTCCTCCTATCTCGCGTGTGCAAGAATAGGTCTCGAGAACGAGAACTAAGTCACCAACTTTCAAGGTTCTCGGCGGACCCGCCTTGTCATGAGCTTCGAACCATTTTAGCTCGGTATAGTTCTAAATTCCGTTGCGCCGCAAGTCTTTTCCCTTCCAAGCTTTCTAATTCTTCGAGTCGTAGTCCGGCGTTTTCTTCGTCGTGATCTTGTTTCGCAACCGCAATTCCGAGTGAAGGAAGCCGAACCTCTAAAGGTAACACCGCCTCGGACCCATACACCGCAGCGTAAGGTGTAGCTTCGAGTAGGAGTTCCGAAGGTTGTCCCAGTAGGCCCATAAGGCTTCTAACAATTTCTCGTGCCAATTTCTCTTATTATCGTCCAAGGTTTTCTTTAAGATTTGAACGAGAGTTTTATTAAAAGCCTCGCCGAGGCCGTTTGCTCTCGGGTAGTAAATTGTCGAGTATCGCCAGCCGATTCCGTGTCTCCCGACAAAATTGTTGATTTGTGTGCTTCGAATGCCGACCCATTATCCGAGATGATCCCGCGCGGCACTCCGAAACGGTAGACAACTCGGTTCTCGAAAACCGCAAAGACGTGGTGTGCTTTCACTCTCTAAGTGGAACCGGCTTCGCCCACTCGGAAAAGTAATCCGTAGCCGCAAGAATGAAGCGATGTCCTTTCGAAGATGGTGGTTCTATCGGACCCACTATATCCGTGCCCCAACATTCAAATGGCCACGACGCAATTGTCGGGTGCAAGCACATTCGGAGGTCGGTGTAGAACCACTCCGCGCACTCGGCATCGGTGACAGCTCTCGGCGATTTTCATGCGCTGGTCATCATCGAGGGCCGTAGTACCCTAGTCTTTTAATTTTCATCTTCATCTTTGGACCCGATCGGTGAGCGCCACGCAGTCCCGAATGCACCTCTTTAACAATTTCACGGGCCTCGGACCCGCTTAGGCACCTTAGCCACATTCGATCAAAAGACCTTCCGTATAATGTGTTGTTTATTAATGCGTAAGACGAGTTCTTTTCGATCCGATGAGCCGCCGACCTATCGTCCGGTAGCTTTCCCGTTTGCGTGTAGTTCATCAATCGGCCGTCGCCAATCTTCCGTGTTTTCCGTCACCGCCGCAACCGATTCTTTTTCTTTGCCGATTTGTGTATCGTGTCTATGTCGAGCCGTGATAGGACCCGACGTCCGTGAACCGACACTTCCACCGATTCATCTTGCAAACATGCAAATTCTTTTGCGAGACGGCTAAAGCATCCGCTAAAGCATTCTCTTTTCTAGGAATTTTGTAGATCGTCACATTTGGAATCTGTTCCAACAACTGTATGGCATACCGGAAGTATTGTTCGAGTCTCGCTTTAGAATTCCGTACCGTCCGGCGATCCGTCGAATGATTAACCGTGAATCCCCGTAGATGTCGATGTCCGTTATCCCCATTCGAATGGTTAATTCCAATCCCGTTATGAGGGCTTCGTATTCTCGCTTCGTTGTTCGTACACGGTTCCGTCAAGTGGTAGGAGTATCTTAACATCCCCCGCTCCGGTGTTATAAAGATTAGCCCGATTCCCGCCTTACCGGCACTATCACTTGCGATTCTTCGTCTTCGTGTGCCGAAGATGCTCCGTCAAAATATAATTCCCAACGTCGATCGTCAAGGTCTTCTAGGTTCATTATTTGTTCATCCGCGCATCGTCATCGAGAGGAGATTCGGCCGCAAAGGGTGTGCCGCGAGGAAGTCCGCTAAGACTTGTCCCTTTACGCGCACGCAGGCACGAAAGTTATATCGAATTGCAATAATATCATCGACCATCCGGCAAGTCCGCCTGAAAGTGTTGGACGAGTCATCAAGTATCGCAATGGATTAAACTTCGAAATCAAGTCGACCTTATGAGAAAGCATGTAGTGCCCGAGCTTTCGAGCGGCGAAGATCGTGGCCAAACAATGCTTTTCAATTGCGGGATACCTTACTTCCGTCGGAAGTAAACGACGGCTTAAGTAGTAAAGAGCATTTTCTTTACCCTCATCATCGACCCGGCCAACAGGCTCCGAGAGAGTCATCTAAAGCCGCGGTGTAAAGTATCGCCGGTCTACCCGAGACCGGGGTCGCTAAGACAGGAGGTGTCATTAAATATTGTTTAATGTCTTCGAAGGCCTTCCGGCATTTCTCTTCCCAAATAAATTTGGCGTCCTTTTTAACTAGTGCCGAGAAAGGCCGACACCTACTCGACAGTGCTCGAGATAAAGCGTCGAAGATATGCCAACTTCCTCGAAAAGATCGTAGTTGTTTTAAGGTTTTGGGAGGCGGCATTTCTAAGATGGCTTTAATCTTCTCCGGTCGATTTCAATTCCACGATGTCGGACAACGAATCCTAAGAATTTCCCGGAGGTGACGCCGAAGGCGCATTTTAAGGGATTCATCTTAAGGTTAAATTGTCTTAATCGTTCGAAAACAATTCTCAAATCATACAAGTGGTTTTCCTTTACTTTGCTTTCGATGACGACATCGTCCACGTAGCACTCGACTCGATTGTGGATGAGATCATCAAAAATTCTTGTCATTGCTCTTTGGTAAGTCGCTCCCGCGTTCTTCAGCTCCGAATGGCATCACCGTGTAAGCAAAATACTCCGATCGGCGTTCGAATGCCGTAAGCTTTTCATCTTCTCGGAGCCATTTTTATCCGGTTGTATCCCGAAGATCCATCCATGAATGAGAATATTTCATGTGTCGAAGCAATATCGATCATCGCTCCGGAATCGGTAGAGGGAATTCATCTTTTGGACATGCCTCGTTTAAATCTCTCGAAGTCCACACAAATTCCGATCCGACCATTCTTCTTTCGACCGGCACCACATCGGCTAACCAAGTCGGGTATTGTTCTTCACGGACAAATTTAGCGTCTATTAGCTTTTTAACTTCGGCTATGACTTGTTGTTCGATTTCTAGACGCATTCTTCTCGGGACCTCGTCCGACCGGAATGTAGCAGGATCCACTCCTAGCTTATGGACCGCAACCTCCGGAGCTAATCCCGGCATTTCATCGTAGCTCCAAGCAAAACAGATCTTTAAATTCCATTAATAACTCGATTATTTCTTCGGAGTCTTCTTTATCGAGTAAGGAGCTAACAAAGGTAGGTCTAGGCTCTTCGCTAGTACTCTAAGTTAACTTCCGTTAACTCATCTATCATGGATTTAATTTCTTCTTCGAATTCTCGTGGAGCGTCTCCAATTTGTAAATCTTCGAGTTCGTCCGTAGTTTCCATGCAGCTTATCGGACTTGCAAGTGACAACCAAGCAAAATTCAAGCATCGTCAACCGACCCTACCGTGCCGAATCCGAGTCCATACTTCGAATCGGAGGACGACCGGAGTTATTCCATAACTTTTCAAAATGTTGTGATCGGCCTCTTGTCCATTGTCGAGGTAAGAAACCACGTTGAATTAAATTTCGAACACATGGAGAGTACCACTCAAAAGGTAATTCCATTAATTCCGATGAAGTGACATCTTCGAATTGTACATTATTTTCGCTTTGAGGAAGAAGCACCACGGTAGAATTCGATCGGCTTCGCACCGTCACTACGTACCTCTCGACCTCCATACCCTCGATCTTATTAGAATGGATCGGAGTTAGGGTCATAGTATGTACGTAGTGGTTAATCTTCTCGTACATCGATTTGTATTCTTCGTTCTTTTCATCTTCGAGGGAGATCTTGTATTGCGGCTTCTTTCGACTTATTGTCGCCGCTTCTTGCTCGATTTCTTTTTCTTCTTCGTAACTATCATCCCAATCAACATCGATGGTCGGTTTCCTCCGTCCAATCGTCCTAGCGTCTCTACCACGACCTCGTCCCCGCCTCGACCTCGGATGCGAGTCGTGGAGAAACCTTCACCATCTCTCCGAAGGGAGTGGTGAGTGACCGTTGGACTAGAACTTCGTGTTCTTCGTTGTCTCGAACTTTCTTTGCTTCATTTGTTACGCGTATCTCCGGAGAAGATTGTTTTCTTCGGCGTGCATAATAAGCCGCATCTTCATGGATTCCAATTTCATGTACGGAGAATGGTCGCAAGTCACCTTCGATGCACCGTTCCCCTCCATCGTAGTACTTCGATGCACCGGTGTAGAGATGATGGTACCATCCTCGTTTTCATGTATCCATGGTCGGCCCAAGAAAGCGTTGAACGACGTTTCGAATCGATTATGTGAAATTTCGCGGTTGTCTTTGCTAAGTCACCGGTCTTCATCGCAGCGTTATCGACCCGAGGGCTCTTTCTCCTTTCCGGTCGAATCCTCTTAATAACATTTTGTCGCGCCTCGAGCTCACGAGCATCAATTTCCAAGTATGCTAGTGTTCGAAGACTCATTATATTGATCGATGCTCCCGGATCCACCAATACTCCGGAGAGCGTAAACTTCCCAATTGTAATCGAAATGTACAACGGTCGGTTGTGATCCGCCGTCCCAAGTAGTAGGTCATTGTCCGTGAAGGTAACACCTCGTCGTTCCTTTAACGAGCAAACCTCATCTAAGGAATCTCCGCCATTCGAGCTAAGCAAATTTCCGGATCAAGTAAGGCCTCGATCGAGCTTCTCTCATCTCCTTTCGATAAGATGAGAGCATCGTAAATGCTCGCTTGGCCGGTAGTTTCCTAAGATGGGCTAGCACGTCGTAGTCCACTTTGTTTCCATGCGTCTCGCTTCTTCTCGAACGGGTATGTCTTCCGCCGGGGTTGGTTCTTCTGAACAACCACCCGCTTTCCTTTGTCTTTCGGACCCATTCTCGGAGGTAGAACTTTTCCACTTCTTAGGTCGACTTCGTAATTTCTTCCGAATCTAGTGTCGAGTTTGCTCGTGTCTCCTCCCGAATCGGAATGACCGGCTCTTCCGGATTATCTTCCAAATCCGAAGGCTCTAACTCTATCGTAACCGGAGCTCCTCGAAACTCACGCATAGATCCGTTGCTCGTCGAACTCTCGTAGCCTCCTCGATGGATGTCTTCTTCGTCATTTTGATCGTCGAGATCTTGTATGATTCGAGAATTGTTGTTGGTATCGAAATCGACGCCCGGATTGTCGCTAGTTACGTAATCGTTAGAAACAAATCAAAACGTAGCCAACGCCATCACCCTTATCATTATATGATCCCACCGAAGTGAGCAGATAATCATACAAAATCGAGGTTCGAGGGATTTCTCCCCCGAATCGAAACAACTATCCTAGGATAAGCAGCCCCTAGCCTAGCCTTAGGAATCTCGGTCCCCTCTTCTTCGTCAATTTTCTTCTTCTCTTCGATTGTCTCCCGTCGAGGTGGTTCTTCTATCGCAAGTGATAAGATCGGCTTAACGTGTCTCGAACTCGAATCGAAGCTCGCACCGAAGCGGCTCGGATGTTGTCTAAAATCTTCTTCGAAGATCTCGTCCAGTGCGTAGTCCATCCATCGTCGCTGCATAGGGATCTATCGGATGACGGGATCGGCTGAGATAACATCGACGGAACCTCCTTTCCGGGGTTCCTTCATGTACTCCTTCGGGATTGTTATATTTCCTTTCCGAAGGTTGTCATCGAGCCAACTTTTAAAGGTAATGCAATCTTCTATCTTGTGCCCAAGCATCCGATGGTAGGGGCAAAAGTCGGGATCACCTTTCTTGTTGACTTCCTCCGGTCTTTCGGGCTCCGGCACTGGAAATCTCGGAGTTTTCATTAAGCTACGGAACATCTTTGGTATCGCTTCATTCTTGAACGGATATTCTCTCGCTCGAAGCTCCCTCAATGTACGTTGCGGACGAGACGGTTGTTCATACCGCGGAGACGACCGATAGCCGGACCGGGGTTGCCGGTAATTTTGTTGTGGTTGCCGCGCCGTCTCGGTGGTATTTCAGCATCGGTTGTTCGCCTTTGTCAACCGCCGCAACGATCCCGCATTTCTTCTCGAAGGTCTTCACCGCTTCGCTCGTCCGTCTTGTCGGCAAAACTTAATTGCTTCGCCTCTTCTTGCAAGCTTCCGCCTTGCTTAACAACTTCTCAAAAGTCTTAATAAGGAATCCCTCGAGGAGAAGTGCTATCGGCCGTGAATGCTTTTAAGCAAGATGCCGACCGCATGTTGTTCTTGCAGCTTGTGGTTCACACTTCATACTTAAATTTCTCCATCGAAGTATGTAATCCACTAGAGTTTCATTCGGCCTTTGTTTCTCTACCACTAAATCACCTATAGTGATGTGGTGCCGAGCTCCGCAAATCGCTTAATGAAGAGGCTCTCTAGCTCCGAGAATGTCTTCACTGCATCCGTCGGGTAACTCCGCATACCCGCCGAAGGCGATCCCCGACAGATCGCTAACGAACCGTCGGAAGAGTAGCGCATCGCTCCCGCCGCATTGCAACAACCGGCACGAAAGTGTGCAACATGCCGTCGGGGTTCCCTGCTCCGTCGAAGGTCTTAAACAGAGGTGGTACGAAGCCTTTCGGTATCGGACAGTCGTCGAATTCTTCCGGCAAGGTCTACCCGTCCGAATAGATGTCCCGTTCTTCGATCGTGCTGAGGCTTCTCGCACTCCGCTCGCTCTACCAAGTTCTTGATATCCTTTTCGTGGATCATACTTTGTGTTGTATCCTTTTTCACCGGTCATCCCCATCGACGGATGTAATCTCCTTCCCTCCGTCTACGATGTGAATGACTTCGGGGGTGTCTCTCTATGTGGTCGTACTCGACTTTGGAGAGTGGCCGCAGCTATGGCCATCTCTTCCATCCTCTTCGCCATTCGAGCGATCGTGTCGTCCTTTTCCCGAAGCCGTCTCTTCATCGCTCCGGCTCCTCTCTTCCGCGCCGCAGGAGCACCTCGAGAAGATGATGAAGCTCGTGTCTCAACCATGTTGATTTCTCGCATATTCGTTGTCCATGAATTCCGATGAGTCGATCTCATCTCCGAACTTTTCTTCTCTTTCTTTTGCCAACCGTCGGATGCTCGGTTCTCAACTTTTCCATGGCATCTTCTAGCGGAGCTTTCGTGCATCTCGTGGTTGTCATGCGATGGTTGCCGGTCCTTTTTTCACGAGTCCCCTTCATCGCAAGAGCGCTTTCTTCGGATTCAAGCCTCCCGGCGAGACTTTCTTCTCGGCCGCTCGTTTCAATCTCAACTCGCCCCGTAGTGGGACGCCACACCATCCTTCTAGCAGCAGAAGGTCTAGGACCGCATGGTCTCGTCGCCAAATGCCGGAAGGTGGTATCCTCCCTAATCCGTAATCCCGATACTACGACAAGCGGCTAGCCTTCATTCTCTTGCTCGGCTTTTCTATCATGACGGCGGGTTCTACTCGGGGCCCAAGACGGGATTTCGACCGGCACCCGTCCTATCCTTCGTAGAATTTCCGACACGGGGCAGCTTTTCCTTCTTTGCTAGCCTTTTCTACCAAAGTTTGCAGCCGAGCAAACGGCGTAGTTCTAGTTCTTTTCTTGCGGCTATCGTTGTAGTATGCGGGTCGTGGTAATGCGGCAAAGAATCTTTCGAACATTCTCCTCATCCTCTCGCGGCGGAGAGGGGATGGAACCCGCTTCCTCCCAAAAGTGGTATGTAGTCGGGCAATGGTGTATATTCCGGTAGCGGTGTATATTCCGGCAACTCCGGAATTTCCTCCAGAAGGCAATCTCAGCAGCCTCCGGCTTCCCCGGCGATCCTTCTATTTCTATTTCTTCTTCGGGTCTTTGTCAGCCGACGGAATCTTCGAACCGGACCCGATTTCGAAGACGAAGGTCTTACAGAAGATCCGTACCCTCCACGGTAACAGTGTTTACCATAGCTTCCGGATTTCTTTCCCCTTCGATTCGGCGTAAGTCGGGTAGGTGCGTAAACAACTAGACCAGCTGGGGGTAGTGAGAATGCTCCTCCCGCGGACAAGCAGCATTCTCCTAGCTCGGACCCTTCGCAGGGAGGAAACCTCGGGTCGACCCAAGGTCGAACTCGCGCGTGGTTCCTCGCCTCGTATACCTTGTTCGTCGCTGCAAAGAGGGAGACGTCGGTGACCTCGACGTTCGTGTTTTCAAATCCTCGTCCAAATCGGATGACCCCATTGTCTGGCAAGTCTCATCCTTATGACATACGAAGTCCAGATCCGTCGGTGAAGGAGAAAATCGCTTCGGGGCTTCCATTTCGCAAGGTAGATTCTCGGTTGTCGTCCTAAGTTATGCTTCTTTTCTTCGTGACGAAAAGAAAGGAATTGAAAAGAGTCCGAACTCATTCTTTGTTCATGTATTTATAAAAAAGAATCATTTGTTAAAAGAATCACTTATCAGAGGGTTTCGTTTATTTAGAACGGAATGTTCAAAGGTGTAGAGAAGGTAAGGAATCCGATTCGAGTCGGAAAGGAAAAGAAAGTCTTAAGCAAGACTTCCCGACTCGAAGGATCATTCCTAAACTAACACCTATCGGGGTCCACCCCACCTCGTAAATGAGGTAAAAGGATCTCGAACCTCTCTCGTTTAGGGGTGTCTAAACAGATGGCTCCTAAATCCGAGAGAATGTCGGCTATACTTGTTCAAGATAGAAATGAACATAGTATTCCAACGGAAAGAAGGGTAGTTCGATCCATTAGGGACATGGATACACTACCGATTTTTGAAAGCAGAATTATTCGATTATAATGGAGAGAGGAATATTCCCCACGGAGTCGCCGTAAATCCCGTTCGCATATTTTTAGGTCGTGTTTTATTTCAAGAGGGGTCGCCTAACGTAAATCATGTCGACGAATTTTTAATTTAATTAAAATAAATAATTTGAAAAGTAGTATTTGATTTCGAAAATAATTTTAAATTCGAAGGTTTTAAGATATGAGATTAAACCGATCTCACATCCCAAATAGTTTATATAAACGAGCACCGCACCACAAACCGTGTATCTATCCCTAAGGATAGACACACCGCTCGATGGTGGGGCTTCGATTAAATAAACTAGAAGATTAGTGACATCCGTTTGGTCTCGCGAACCAATTTTATAAGCCGACAAGTTTCCCCCGCTTAATATGAAAACATTAAACATGGTTTATATTACTCCGGGTTCTTTAAAATTCCCTATAAGGGCAAGCCCCTATAGTTAATTACATCTCAAGTGATGGGAATCACCTAAGAAAACTCTCGATAATAACCAATAATTCCGCTCTCAAGAATTTCAAAGTTTAAGTTTTTCAAAGATTGAATTTTGGAATTTCAATAGGAATGGATCAAATTTTGGAACATTTTGTTTTGTGAATCCAAAGGAAGAAAGGTAGGAGAAATCACCGATTCGAAGTGAACTTCGGTAATTTCCCGACTATCCTATTGTTTCGCTTCGAATTTAGGAAAGTCCTAATGTTTATTTGATATTTCAATCTCGCCAATTTTAATTAATTAGGCTTATATTTGTATGATAAAATCAAACAAATAACTCTGGAAGATGTGAGGGTTTATTGTCGTATCTGACGACTACCTCGAATCCTAAGACCTGTTAGGGCTTAATTTGCAATGCAAATGCCTAACGAAGAGTCGAGGATTTATGTCGCACTAGTGCAAGCTACCTCGAAGTCCTATGGCTTCGTTATTTAATTCTAAAAAGTTTTGTCGAAGTAGGTTCAAGTTTTGTCGACGACGATGGCCGTGCCGCCCACCATGCTCCAAGTTCCTTATTGTTGCAGAGGTTTAGTTTTAGAAGTCATAAATCGTGAGATGAGAGAAGTGTTTTGGTCTAGAGAAGTCTTAATTTTCCAAGTGTTTTTTTTTATATTTTAATTAAAACAAATCTTAAATATTTCTAGGATTGTTGCTGATGATATCCTCCTTGTGGATAAGACAAGAGAAAAAGTCCAGGAAAAACTTGAATTATGGAGGTCTACATTGGAGTCTAAAGGTCTTCGTTTGAGTAGAACTAAAACTGAATACATGGAATGTAATTTTAGTAATAGTAGGTCTAGTGACAAGCAAGTGTAACTTTGGGTGATCAAATTATTAAAAGGTGTGAACGATTTAGATATCTTGGGTCCATTGTTCAAAGCGATGGTGATATAGATGGGGATGTGAATAGTAGAATTCAGAGTTGGTTGGTCAAGTGGAGGAATGCGTCCGGCCTATTGTGTGATAAGAAAGTACCACTTAGATCGAAAGGAAAATTTTACAAGATGGTGGTGAGACCTTCAATGCTCTATGGTGCCGAATGTCGGTCTTTAAAAGAGAAGCATAATGTTAAGTTAAGTGTCGCCGAGATGAGAATGATTAGGTGGATGAGTGGCTTTACTCTTAGAGACAAAATGTGAAATGAATATATCCGTAAAAGGGTTGGAGTTGCACCAGTGACGGATAAAATTAGAGAGAGTCGCCTTAGATGGTTTGGTCACATTAAACGTCGACCACCTGATGATCCGATTAGGAGAGTAGATGTTTTAAATACAACTTATGTTAAGAAAGGCAGAGGCAGCACCTAGGAAAACTCGGGCTTATCGCATAAAAAATGATCTTAATTTATTAGAATTGAACGAAAATTTGACACTAAATCGGACACAATGGAGAAAAAGGATTCATGTAGCCGACCCCACTTAGTGGGATTAAGGCTTTGTTGTTGTTGTTGTTGTAATTAAAACAAATCTTAAAGTTGATTATAACGACACCGGTTAAGATCCCACGGTTCCATCCTTCCGGCATCATTATTTTTATCGGATTCACTTACCCGTATGAATTCGCTAAACTCAACCGAATGAGTTCCACACTTTCATTTAGACCGCGGGAAATCCCGTTAGCAACACGTAGGTTACATCATCCGAGATATTCCCGATCATCCAACAGACGTTTTAATTTAGTTGTAATCGTAGTTTTGTGTTCTGTTTCGTGATTAAATTTCGAGTCGTTTTATATTTCGAAATGTCGTGGCGGTGAATTTTATCTCGCAATGACTTTTAACTTAATTTTGGTTTCAGCTTTAGGGGCTATCCTAAAGGTGTGAGTTTTCATGCAATAGCTTGTTTTATCATGCAAGAAAAATAAACGCAGCTGCAATAAAGTAAATCGCAATAATGTAAATTGTCGGAAAATAAATCGCAGGAAAGTAAATCGCAATAATACAAATGCGTACCCTGAGGGTCTTCCCGTCATCCCAAGCCGCACTTAAAACACAATTAGCATACTTAAGCAAGTTCCTAGTGTAAGGCCGAGGGAAAGGTTATGGTTTTCTACCAAATTCCTAATCCTATAGCTAGTCATTTCCTATGACGTCTGTGTTCTTTCGTGTTTTGTTTAAGGACGATTTTCTTCATCAAAGAATAATCAAATTCAATTGTTCTTATAAATGTCCTATCATATCGAGGAAGTGCTTAAGAAGGATCTTAAACATCTTTTCAATATTTCTAGGATTGTTTTAAGTCCAAATGAATTTAATTATACAAATGAATTAATCGTCCAAGAATTTCAAGTTTTGTTAACTCGCTCAATGAACTAGGACATTCGAATATCCTATGAGTGAAGTGACACTTCATTTAATGTTTTATTTAGGAGTTATAATAACTAAAGCTTTCAAGGGTAAGTTAGTATTCAAATGATTTGGTTTAAGTTAAAGAATTTAAATTTGGAATAAGTGTTCAAGTTCGCTTTTAAATTTATTTTCTTTAATTTAACCGAGTTCGATTTAATTTGATTTGATGTTTAATTAATTTGATTTGATTTAATTTTAATTTGATTATTTAATTTAATTTAATTCAATTATTTAATTTAATTTATTTAATTTAATTTAATTTGATTTAATTCAATTTTATTTAATTAATTTAATTTATTTAATTTAATTTAATTTAATTTAATTTAATTTAATTTAATTTTTTAATTTAATTTAATTGTTAATTTAATTTAATTTAACTTAATTTAATTTAATTTAATTTAATTGTTTAATTTAATTTAATTTTAATTTAATTTATCTTTAATTTACTTTATTTTTAATTTTAATTAAAATTTTAAAAGAGTTTAATAAGTTAATTAAGTCTTTTAATGTTTCAAATTTGAGTTATCATTTTAATTAAGAGTTGAATATTAATGAGATAATTAACTTAGGACTTTTTAAATTAAAGAATAAATCTCTTCCTAATAAATATCCCTTATTTTAATAATTCCAATTTATTATTCCTCCAAATTTAATCTATTATTTAATTAAAGTTTAATCATTTTAAAATTATTTAATGGGTTTCTACCCTTTAATTATTTAAATTTCAATCATCCAAATCAGATTAAGATCAAATATTTTACTTGTTGATTTTTTCTTAAACCTAAAGTTTTAATTAAGGGTTAAAAGTTTAATTACCATTTTACCCCTTTAGCTTAATAATTTCATAACTCACTAAATTGAACTCAAATGAACTTGAAATTTTTATGTGACTTCACTCATATGTCAATAAAGACATGAGAGGAGAAAATGTGATTTTTCTGTATTTAATTTATTTATATAATTATTTTTGGTGGAAAATAGAGATTTTCAAGGAAATTTTAATAACATGACCAAGGGAAAGTTTCTGTCCTTAAGAAAATTAGGGGACATTTCTAATGACCAGAGAAGCACTTGGACCAATTTTGGTGATTTTTTGATATATATTATTTTTATTATAATTATTTTGAGTTTTGGAGTATTAATTAATTTAAAAATAAAATAAATGTTGAAAAATGAATTTTATATTTTTCAAAAATCTCTCTGATATCAAGGAAACCAGAGAAGTAAATTTTTCAATTTTCTGATTTTTCTATAATTTATTATAATTATTTTAGTGAAACAACTAGAAAACATATTTTTTAATTTTAAAATTACCTTAAAGCTTTAAAATTTAATATCTCACTAAATAGACCTAAGAAAAATGTGGGATTTGTTCCTAAGTGATTAAAATTCAAAATGTGACATTTTGGTGAATTTTATTATTTTTGTGATTTTTATTATTTTTTAATTATTAAAATATTAAAATATTATTAAAAATCAACTTTTTCGTAAAATTGAAATTTTAATTTTCTTAGGTTCCCCTAATATCAGAGAGGCTCCAAAACCAATTTAGTGAATTTTTAAAAAGTATTTTAAAAGTTATGAATTTTTAAAGTTTAAAATGGCTAAGTGACTTAATCAACCCAATTAGTGGGGTTAACCAAGTCCAATTGACCTCAAATTTTTATGGTGGATTCCTCTGATCCTAAAGGTCAGTGGAGAATTGATTTCAAGTCAATTTGATGCCTGGTTAACTCTAATTAATTAAAGACCTATTTTGAGTGTTTAAGCCAATTAGGGTCGTTTTGAATGAACTAAGCCAAAACCTATTTTTCCTAGGGTTCTCTCGGTCATAAGGAACATCACCAAATTTTCCTAGAATTTATTTCACAACATGCTATTTTTTTGGAATTAAAATACTCAAAACAATAACATGCATTTGAAAAATAAATAACTTTTCACAGATGGCTCTCCGACCTTGGAAAATTCAGTGAATGTTCCCAAGTTCGTAGGCTTCAAAAGCCCTATGGTCTCATGCCATGGTGAATTGTATACATGCATGGAGAATTAAATGTATGCAGAGAGTAAATAAATTATAAAAAATAAAATACTTGATGAAATTAAATGTTTTCTTTTCCACATTATTCTCCTCTGTTCACTGAGCAAGAGGGTATTTTTATTTTATTTTTGTGATTTTTCTACACAATGATATGAATTTTCGAAGTTTAGGGAATTAAATAAATAAGAAAATACCCTAATTTTCTATTTATCCACGCGGCGCCACGGCATCCCTGCAGCCTCCGAAAGGCCACGCGGCGCGCTCCCATTCGACGCCGCCACTCGAGTCGCCAGCCCGGCCCCGCGGTTCTCGCACCGTTTCCCGGTCCGACGCCATCCGAGCCGTTCGTGCGCGCGTGTATCGAATGGACGCGCATCCGTTCATCGTCCCCAAGTGTTCTCACCCGAGAGCCCTCCACACTAAATCCCTAAGATCTCACTCGATTCTCCATGGATTTTTACGTTCTTATACTCTATGGATTCGTCTTCAAGAGACGAACACATCTATACTGCTAACATGCATCGAAACTAAGGCATTCGAAACGGAGAATCTCCGAAGCTCGGGATGGAGAGTTAGCTCATACCTTGGCTCGTAGAAGTGTGGCTTCAATCCGAGAGTTGTTGCACCTTCGATCGGGTCCCGCAAGCTCCGCATGAAGTCTCCCGGTCCTGGGAATTGTCCGGATATGATTTCGACCAAGCCCGATCACAAAGCTCGGAGGCCGGAGCAACCGGGTGGCCCGGAGATGGGGCTTTTGCCGGCGGACACCTTCCCTCGGTCCGGTGAAGGTGTAGAGCCAATCAATTTGAGAATTGGCTCACCGTGGAGAAGTGTCCCGGTTTTCGGTGGAATTTCAACTCCGAAATCGAGCTTACTGAGGAGAAATGGCAGGGGGATTTCACCTGGGATCAAGTGTTCTAAGAGTGGAGAAGGGTCCGGAACAATTTTGCGCAGTTTTGGCAAGGTTTTTGCTCGGCTCCTTCCATGGCCGAGAGAGGTGGAGTTTAAATCAGAGAGGGTGGAAGGCCTCCCGTGGGGAGCCGAGGCATGGGATCACCGCTCTCGGTGAGGAGAAGAATGACCATGGTGGCCATTGGGCATGGGGCAACTCAGCAAGTGAGAATTTCAATTTTGGCTCACATGCGAGCTCTCAGCCATGGTGTTTTCCGGCGGCCTCGGTGGCCGGCCGGCTGTGCAATGGTCACCATCTTCGTCGTGGGTCGTGGCCGGGTTTAGTGTAGCAATCGAGGTTTAACATGTGTAAAGGAGTTTGATTTAAATGGAATGGGAGAAGGCTCACTTTGGCTTGGTTTGGGTCAACCCACCATTTTGGGCTTGGTGCACCCTTCCAAGATCTGATTTCGAGCCGAGGGAATCATTTAGGTCACCTTAGAAGGAGTGGTGAAGTCTCCATCCATGATGAGGCGGCTAAACATGGTTTAGTGTGCGACATGATTAAGGTAAAAAAAGGTTAAAGGAGGTTTAAGAAAGAACCCCTCTTCTTGCCATAAATGGACTAATGACAAGTCAAAGCCCTCATGGCTTCATGTGGCTTCGAGAATGGCTTGTTCATGGCTTCATTTGGCTTTGGGAAAAGGCTCGATTTGTTTCATGAAAAGGGTTTTAGAAATTTTTGACATTTAGGGGTAATTTGACATGTGGCTTGATTTGGAATGGTTTAATTGATGATTTTGAAACTTAGGGGTGATTTTGATCAAATGGATGATGAGGGGAAGTGTCATGTGGGCTTTAGGATGATTCGGGCTTTTAAAATTTAATGAAGATGGGTTTTTAAGAAGGTTTAAGGGAAGCTGGGCTTTTAAGTTTAAGGATGTGTTCATGGATGGGAATTTTTGTAGAAGTTTGGGCCAAATAGTTGTTGGTTTTGGTTTAGGGATGTTTCATGAATAATTTGAAATAGATTTAAGGTGGTTTGGGTTTGAATTGGGTTGAATTCTGGGTTTATTCGTAAATGGGCCAATGTAGGTCAAATTGGGCTAACTTGGGCCAATGTTGGGCTAGGGTTGAAATTGATGTAAAATAAATGTTGAGAAATGTTTATGGGAGTGTTTCAAAGAGGTTTTGGCTTTGGTTGGGTTTTGATTTTGAGATTTGGGCCTATTTGGGTTAGGTTTCGGGTTTAGGTCAAAATCGGGCTTTTTGATTTTGGGTCGAATTTGAGTGGGGTTTGGGTCAAAATCTTGGGCAAATCATGTTAGTGTTTTGTTTATGGGGATGTTAAGGAAGATTTAGAAAAGATTTGGGGTTAATTGGAGTTGAATTGGGTTAGTTTGGGCTAAGTTCGGGTCATGGGTCCAAGTTCGGGCTTTAAGGCCCAAAGTGAAATTGGATCCAAATGTCAATTAAATTGGACTTGGATTTGGTCTAAATTGGTATTGGGAATGTTGAATTGAAGTTTAGAATTGAATTGGACCAGAATTTGGGTCAATTGGATAGGTTTGGTTTAACATTGGGTCTACTTTGGGTTAAAATGGGTCAATTTGGGGGTTTTGGCAAAAGTAGGGTAAATTGACAAAATTGGCCTATAGTGTAGTTGAACAAAATGAAATTGGGAATATTTAGGATTTTCTGGAATTTTCTGGGAATTTTTTGAATTTTTGGATTTTTAGGCCAAGAAGGGTATTTTGGGTATTTGGAGGGTATTGGGGGGTATTTTTGGAATCTTTGGTATTTTTGGGTATGGATGATCAATTTGAGTGATGTGGAGATGTTTGGGATTGATTTTGGAAAATTTTGGGTAATTTAGAAATTTTGCAAAAATTTGGTAATTTCGATGGTTTTGGTAGGTTTAGTAGGTGTAGGGTCCCGGGGTCAAAAATTGAAAATTTGGGAAATTGAAGATTGGGTGAATTCAAGTGGGAAGAAATCATTTTGGTTGAGCCATGAAGCCATTTCAAGCCCATATGAGCCATGAAAGGACTCATTTGAGGCATTCACTATGTTGTTCCTAACCCTCTTAGCCATGGGCTTAGGGGTTAAGGACCATCCATGTGAATCACCTACATGAGTCAGGAGGTTAAGTTGGGTATGGGTGTGGTTTTAGGAAGTGTGTGGAAATGTAGTGTGTAAGTGTAGTGTAAGTCACCCCTCACTGCACCGAGCCACCTGTAGGTGGCCCTAAGGCCAAAGAGTCCTATAGAACTCATCCTTTAAACTTCCACATTTCGATTTCAACCCTCTAGGTGATTAGGGGCCTATGGTCAAGTTTCGTGGAGTTTGCAGTGGAGTTTAGAAGTGGTTTGAATTTCTAAAAGGCGGGTCCCAATTCTAGTCCTCTAAGATAGTCAAAAGAAAAAGCCTAAGGCTAGATCCTAAGCACTAAAAAGAAGAAGGGAAGACCTCATCAAAAATGAGGTCAACAAGAAGCATGTAGCACACTTTCGTGTCAGTTGTTGCAATTTTGGTGGGAGCGACGCCTTGCTCTTTCGTCAGTTCGTCAGCAGCCTGTCAGGGATTGCCTTCGATTGGTATGCAGAATTGTCAAATGGTTCAGTCAAAACATTTTTAGAATTAGAAAACCTCTTCGTTAAGCTGTTTGCCGGGGCTCGACACCACATCACTATCGGTGATCTAGTGGTGGAGCAACAGAAACCGAATGAAACTTTAGTAGATTACATACTTTGATGGAGGAACTTAAGCATGAAGTGTGAACCCCAGCTTCAGAAGCAGCATGCAGTTGGTATCCTACTGAAGAGTATCCATGGCCCGATAGCACTTCTTCTTAAAGGATTCACGATCAAGACTTTCGAGAAGTTGCTTAGCAAGGCCGAGAGCTTGCAAGAGGAGGAAAAGCTGCTAAGTTTTGTGGACAAGACTGATAAGCAGAAGCCCGTAAAAGCATTCGAGAAGAAATCCGGGATCATCGCGGCAGTGGATAAAGGTAAGCAGCCAGTGTAAATACAGCAAGAGCGGCCACAACCTAGCTATCAACCACCGCAACGGACATACCAACAAACTCAATAGAGTTATCAACAGCTTCAACCAAGATATCAATCATGACAGCATGATCAACCGCCGCCTCATTCGCCACGTGCTTTGAAGGAACTTCTGAATAAGGAATACCCTTTCAAGACTGAGGTATTGGCCAAGATGTTCCACAGTTTAATGAAAACACCCGACTTTCAACTACCAGAGCCCAAAAGGCCAGAAGAAGTCGACAAGAAGGATCATCCGAACTACTGTCCCTACCACCGGATGCTCGGACACAAAATAGAAGATTGCATCACTTTCAAGAGTTGGCTTGATGATAATCTCCGGAAAGGGAACATAACGATCCCGAAGGAATACATGAAGGAGCCCCAAAAAGGAGGTTCCGTCAATGTTATTTCAACGGATCCTATTGTTCCGATAGACCCGTACACAACTAACGATGGATGGAGTACCGTTTGGACAAAGTCTTCGAAGAAAATTTTGAATCACATCCAAACCACTTCGGTGCTCGCTTCAACTCAGAGTTTGAAACCTGCCGAGCTGGCACTATTGCTTGTGATTATAGGACCGCCCCAAAAGGAGGAGAAGATCGTGGAAGAGAAGAAAACCGAGGCTTCGAAGGGTAGACTAGGGGTTGCTTATCCTAGGAGGGTTTTTTCCGATTCGGGGGAGAAATCCCTTGGACCTCTGACTCTGTATGATTATTTGCTCGCCCCGGCGGGATCTTATAATGATAAGAGTTTTGGTGTTGGCTACGTTTTGACTGTTTCTAACGATTACGTAACTAATGACAACCAACGTAATCCGGATCTCGATTTCGATACAAATAACGATTCTCAAATGATACTAAACTTCGATGACCTCGACGAAGGAGAAGACGTTCACAAGGATGGCTATGAGAGCTCAACAAGCAACGAGTCCATATTTGAATTCCGAGGAACTCCAATCACGATAGAATTGGAGTTATCATATTCCGAAGCAACTCCGGAAGAGCCAGTCGTTCTGATTCAAGAGGAGACACCAGCAGATTCAGTACCAGATGCAGAAGAAATAACAGAAGTCAATCTAAGAAGCGGAAAAGTTCTAACCCCGAAGATGGGTCCAAAGGATAAAGGAAAGCAGGTGGTTACTCAGAAAGAGCCAACCCCAGCAGAGGAATTGCCCATTCGGGAAGAGACTGAAGAACCTGATAATAAAGTGGAATATAATGTGCTAGCCCATCTTAGGAAGCTACCAGCCAAACTGAGCATCTACGACGCTTTGATCCTGTCAAAGTAGATGAGGGAAACTCTGGTCAAGGCTTTACTTGATCCAGAAATTTTTTTACCTCAAATGGTCGGTAATGCCTTAGACGAGGTTTGCTCGTTAAAAGAACAACTAGGTGTTACCTTCACGGACAATGATCTACTACTTGGAACAGCTGATCACAACCGACCGTTATACATTTCAGTCACTATTATAAATTTTATGCTCTCCAGGGTGTTAGTCGATCCGGGAGCATCAATCACCATAATGAGCCTTCGAATGTTAGCATATTTGGAAATTGACGCTTGCGACCTCAAAGCAGACAAGATGTTATTAAGAGGCTTCAATCAGAAAGGAGAAAGAGCCCTTGGATCGATAACACTATTAATGAAGACCGGTGATTTAGCAAAAACAACCGCAAAATTCCATATAATTGATTCTGAGACATCGTTCAACGCTCTACTGGGTTGGTCGTGGATCCATGAGAACCGGATGGTACCGTCATCTCTGCACTAGTGCATAAAATATTATGAAGGAGGAGAACAATGTATCAAAGGTGATTTGCAACCATTCTCCTTGCATGAAATCGGAATTCACGAAGATGCAGCCTACTACGCACCTCCGAAGAAAATTATCTTCTCCATAAATACCGTACCAAATGAAGCAAAAGAAGTTCGAGACGATGAAGAACCTGAAATTCTTGTCCAACAGTTACTCACCACTCCCTTACGACGAGATGGTGAAGGTTTCTCCAGAACTCGCACCCGAGGTCGAGGCCGGGGACGATGTCGTAGAAGAAACGGTGGAACAGTTGGACAGAAGAAACCGGTCATCGATGTTGATTGGGAGAACAGTTCCGAAGAAGAAGAAATTAAGAAAGAAGCAGCGATAATAAGTCAGAAGAAACCCCAGTTAAAGATCTCTCTTGAAGACAAAAAGAATGAAGAATACAAATCAATGTACGAAAAGATTAACCACTATGTGCATACTATGACCCCGATCCATTCTAATAAGGTCGAGGGTATGGTGGTCAAAGGGGTGCATGGTAGTGGTGCTAAGCCAATCAAATTCTACCGTGGTGCTTCTTCTTCCAAAATGGAACATGATGTACAATTTGAAGATGTTGCTTCATCTGAATTAATGGAATTGCCTTTTGAGTGGTACTCTCCCTGTATTTAGAATTTAATTCAACGTGGTATCTTACCTAAATAATGGACAAAAGGTCGATCACAACACTTTGAGAAATTATGGAATAATACCAGTCGGCCTCCCAATTCAAAACATGGTCTCGGATTCGGCTCAGTAGGATCAGTTGATGTTACGGGATTTTGCTTGTTTGTCACTTGAGAGCCTGGTAAAGACTGTTTTGAAACTTCAGATGATCTTGAAGATCTACCAATCGGAGACACTCCGCCAGAATTTGAAGAAGAAATTAAATCTACAATAGACGAGTTAATGGAAGTTAACTTAGGTACTAGCGAGGAGCCTAGGCCGACCTTTGTCAGCTCCTTACTCAGTAAAGAAGACTCCGAAAACATGATCAAGCTACTGATGGAATTTAAAGACTGTTCTGCTTGGAGTTAAGATGAAATGCCAGGATTAGCTCCAGAAGTTACTGTTCACAAACTAGGAGTGGATCACACTGCCGTTCCAATCAGGCAAGCTCCCAAAAGAATGCGTCTAGAGATTGAACAACAAGTTATAGCTGAAGTTAAGAAGCTAATAGACGCTAAATTTGTCTGTGAAGAATAATATCCAACTTGGTTAGCCAATGTGGTACCGATCAGAAAGAAGAATGGTCAGATCAGAATCTGCGTGGATTTCAGAGATTTGAACGAAGCATGCCCAAAGGATGAATTCTCGCTATCAATTCCAGAATTAATGATCGACATCGCCTTGATGCACGAAGTCTTCTCTTTCATGGATGGATCGTCAGGATACAACCAGATAAAGATGGCACCGGAAGATGAAAAGCTCACAGCCTTCAGAATGCCAATCGGAATATACTGCTACACAGTAATGCCTTTCGGATTGAAGAATGCAGGAGCAACTTACCAAAGAGCAATGACTATGATTTTTCATGATCTCATTCACAACCAAACCGAGTGCTACGTGGATGATGTGGTCATCAAGAGCAAACTGAAGGAAGATCACTTGTATGATTTGAGAATTATTTTCGAGCGACTAAGACAAATTAATCTAAAGATGAATCCCCTGAAATGCGCCTTCGGCGTCGCCTCTGGGAATTCTTAGGATTTGTTGTCCGACATCGTGGAATTGAAATCGATCCGGAAAAGATTAAAGCTATCTTAAAAATGCCGGCCCCCAAAACTTTGAAACAATTACAATCCTTTCAAGGGAAGTTAGCATATTTTTGACACTTTATTTCAAATTTGTCAGGTAGATGTCAGCCCTTCTCAGCATTGGTTAAAAAGGATGCCAAATTTGATTGGGAAGAGAAATGCCAGCGGGCCTTTGAGGAAATTAAGCAGTATTTAATGACACCTCCTTTCTTAGCAGCCCCAGTCTCGGGTAGACCGTTAATACTTTATACCGCGGCTTTAGACGACTCCCTTGGAGCCCAGTTAGCCCAGGTGAATGACGAAGAAAAAGAAAATGCTCTTTAATACTTAAGTCATCGTCTAATTCCGACGGAAGTAAAGTATCCTCCAATTGAGAAGCATTGTTTGGCCCTGATCTTCGCCGCTCAAAAGCTCAGGCATTACATGCTTTCTCATAAGGTCAAACTTATTTCAAAGTTTAATCCATTGTGATATTTGATGACCCGACCAACGCTTTTAGGCAAACTTATCAGGTGGTCGATGATACTATTGCAATTCGATATAACTTTCATGCCTCTTTGTGCTATAAAGGGAAAAGTCCTAGCAGACTTCCTTGCAGCACACCCTTTACCGGCAGAATGTCCTCTTAACGATGACTTACCAGACGAGCAGATAATGGGCCTAGAAGACCCCGATGATCAGCGTTGGGAACTGTACTTCGACGGAGCATCCTCAGCACGGAGAGACAAAGAATTGCAAATGATAGAGCCCGGTAAGGCAGGAATCGGACTAATATTTATAACAACGGAGCGGGGGATATTAAGGTAATCCTCCCATCTAATAGATCCGTGTACGAACAACGAAGCAGAATACAAAGCCCTCATAACAGGACTGGAATTGACCATTCAGATGAGGATAACCGACATCAACATCTACAGAGATTCACAGTTGATCATTCAACAAGTCGCAGGACAGTACAGAATTCTGAAGCCTAGACTTGAACAGTACTTTCAGTATGCCATGAAATTGTTGGAGCAGATTCCGAATGTAACGATCTATAAGATTCGCAGAAGAGAAAATGCTCTCGTAGATGCGTTAGCCTGCCTCGCGAAAGCGTTTGCCTGCTTACAGGATGAGTCTGTTGAAATGACAGTTAAAGGATGACAGGTCCTCTCACAGCTTGACATGGATGCAATATACAAGTCAGAAAAAGAAGAAGAATCAATTGCAGCAGTAACAGAAAATACAGAAGATTGGCGGCAGCCATTAATAGACTATTTTCAAATAGAAAACCTACCGGACGATAAGTCATTAGCCCATCAAATCAAGAAAACAACTCTATCATACACATTAATAAAGAATGCGTTATACAGAAGGTCTTTTGACCAGATGTGGCTAAGGTGCCTGAAAGTGTCTGAAGCCCGTGAAATTTTTAAAGAAGTGCACTCAGGACTTTGTGGCGCTCATCAGTTGGATCCGAAGATGAAAATGAAGATTAAAAGACTAGGTTACTACTGGCCCTCGATGATGATTGACTGCATGAAAGTTGTAAAACGTTGTCACCAATGCCAAGTGCATGGAGTGGTTCTACATCAACCTCCAAATGTGCTACATCTGACAATCGCGTCATGGCCATTTGAGTGTTTGGACACAGATATCGTGGGTCTATGGAACTGCCATCCTCGAGGGGACATCGTTTCATCCTTGCAGCTACATACTACTTTTCCAAATGGGCAGAAGCTATACCGCTCAAAGAAGTGAAAGCGCACCATTTGCTATAGTTCTTAAAAAATCAAGTCGTCTACCGTTTCGGGATACCACGCAGAATTATCTCAGACAACGGATCCGCATTCAGAAGTACAAAGATCAACAATGTTGTCAGAAGGCACGGGATCGACTGGCGCTATTCGATGATCTACTACCCAAGAGCAAACGGCTTGGCTGAGGCTTTTAATAAAACTCTCGTCCAAATTTTAAAGAAAACTTTGGACGACAACAAAAGAAATTGGCACGAGAAGTTGTTAGAAGCCTTATGGGCCTACAGAACGACGTTCAGAACTCCTACTCAGTCTACACCTTACACTCTAGTGTACGGGTCCGAAGCTGCTTTACCCTTGGAGGTGCAGCTTCCGTTACTCAGAATTGCAGTTGCGAATAAAATCACTACAGAAGAGAATGCCAAATTACCACTAGAAGAATTGGAAAGCCTGGAAGGAAAACGACTTTCCGCGCAGCAGAATTTGGAACTGTATCAAGCCAAGATGATCCAGGCCCACGTTAAACTAGTTCGCCCAAGGCCATTCAAAGTCGGTGACTTAGTTCTAGTTCTCAGGAGGACTATTCTTGCACACCGTGAGATTGAAGGTATATTTGAACTGAATTGGGAGAGGCCGTTCGTGGTAGAGACAGTCTACTCTGGAGGTTCTTACCAACTGGTGAATTGCTGCGGAGAACGACCTATGCTTCCAATTAATGGACGATATTTGAATAAGTATTACGCAACCTTTGAAGGATGAACTTTAAAAGAAAAAATGGAGTCTCATTCCTAGAAGCACGGGAAGAGTAATCGTTTGTAACTGGGTCCGAACCCAAAACATAAAAAAATGGATGATAAAAAATCATTAACAACAAAAAATGTGTTTAAAAGAAAATATGTGAAATCATAATAATAAAATTTTGATCCCTCCCTTTAAATCATCTTACTTCTGATCTTTCCCCATCTTTTCCTACTCTTATTAAAATTTGAAAGAAACAAATAAAATTTTCCATTGATAAATGATTTTTCTTATTATTCTTGTTCTTAGTACAGCCCCTGATCCTTTCCTTGTTTTTCGAAGGGAAATGTCGAACGGGCGGTTGGTTCTGAACTTTAAGAATGGCGTGAGTCTGGCACTCGATGAAAAGAGGATGAAGGATGGGACTGTGATTGAGATTGATTCTGATTTCGCACCGGTCGGGCAACAGTACGAAAAAACTGATTGGACCCTGATTGACCAGGAAGAGTACCATAGCCAGACAGTGATGAAATTGGGTGAACCAAGTCAGCATTCCGCTAGCAAGAAAAGAAAATCAAACTCCACTCATGCAACGGGGGAAGACAAGAAAGTTAAGTCCGTGGTTGCTACAACAGAGGGCAGGCTTGTCAGCGCCATGCCCATAGAAGATCAAGAAGTAAGGAGAGCTACTCTCACTCCGACCCAACGAAGAAATAAGAACCGTCGCATTTGCAAGATGCTGACCAAGCTAGCAGCGGATCAACATGAAGAGACAGTTGCTACCGTCAATACAAGTACGTCGAAGAAATCAGTTCATCAGGAACCAAAAAAGAGGAAACCAACCCCAAGAACAGCAGAAAGGATGAAAGAAATTCCAAGAAGAGCAGAAACAGAATCGGTGCCACGACGCCGGACTGATGCACCAGTTTTGAAGAGTCTTGTTGTGAAAGCAACCCCGAAGGATGTCCCGACAGAGACTATCCCCAAGGAGCCGAGACATGCAGGAGAGCATGCTGGGCTTGAGTCGTACATCCCGCAATATGTTACCAGACCCCGAGGACTTCAGATAATCCCAGAGTACGAGCTGGCGAAATTGCAGCAAGTTGAGAAGAAGTCTTTTGAATATTTTGAAGAATCCGAGGGAAGAGAATCAACATCCTGGAGGGCCTTGAGCTGCACACAGATGTGTTCTCAGACTACGAGCAACAACAAATTGTTGACTGCGTCGTTGAGCTTCAGAAAATGGGTCGAGCTGGTTGTTTGAGAGAGAAGACCTACTCAGAACCTCGAAGGTAGATGAAAGGAAAAGGAAGAGTTACAATCCAGTGCGGGTGTTACTACAACTTCGCTGAAGACATAAAGGGAAATCCACCAGGGATAAAATGTCGTAGCGAGGTGGATCCAATGCCAAGAATTATCAAGAGAATGGTAAGAAGGATGGTGATATGGGGGGTATTGCCTGCAGATTGCATACCAACAGCTGCATCATTAACATATACAAAGAGGGCAACTTCCTACTTCCACACATAGATCATCACAACTTCATCAGACCTTTCTGCACAGTGTCTTTTGTCAACAAATGTAACAACATGTTCGGATCTAACCTCCGGATAGCAGGCCCCGGAGAATTCCTAGGGCCGGTGGAGATAGCTCTACCAGTAGGTTCCGTCTTGGTGTTAAAAGGAAATGGAGCGGATATAGCAAAACACTGCATTCCAGGTGTGCCTGTTGAGCGGATCTGCATCACTTTCAGAAGGATGGATGACAGAAAAATGCCTTTCCACTTTCAGCCAGATCTAGAGTTAGAGAGCCTTCGACCCTACGAGCTGTGAGCTACATGGGAGATAGCACACCTCCAATGCACATTTGAACAGCATTTATTGCCAAGGATGGCTTGGAAGGTGATGTTATTGTCCGTGTATCTCACTATTCGGACATGGATTTCGATAGATGCTTTTGGAAGAAACTTGCAAGAATCTTACACAATCCGTTTTGGATTTATGTGGATTGTATGAGATGCTGAATTTTTCAAGAAAATTATCATCATGTTTTGGATCAAGCTGTATGATGTATTTTCAACAAATTGAAATGGAAACGACCTTGTTGTGTTTTACCTTCATCTCTTTTGTGCAAATTGACTAGGAAACGCCATTAAGTTAAATGAACTTTGAACAAAGAATGAAAAGAAAAGAAAATAAATAAAGAACTCTTTTAAAAATCTGAATGTCAAAATAAACTCCAAATTGACACGAACTCTAAATAAACAACAAAAAGGAAATTGAATCACCAAAACAAACGAAACGAACCTAAATCTCGAATGAATTCCAATCTGAATTCATCAATTTGAATCTTTCAATTCTTCTTCAAAATGAAATCCATTTGAAACTCTTGTGAACCCTCTTTCGACTTGATGCTTCGCCACGGAAGACTCAAACCTTAATTCCAAACTTCTAAACTTTTTCGTCGTCCTGAAATCCTTTCGACTATTCGCGATTTCTTCCCTCTTTTGAGAAGGTGGACTGAGTCTACTGACACGGAACCACGAAAAATTTTTAATTTGTTCTGATGGCATAGATTCATATCATTCACTAAATTTCAATTCTCTCTTTTGAGACTGGTACCAAATTCCAGTTCTCTCCTTTAGAGGTCGGTACCAAATTTCGACTCTCTTTCTGAAATTGATACCAGATTTCAATTCTCTCTTTCAAGACTGGTACCAAATTCCAGTTCACTCCTTTCGAGGTCGGTACCAAATTCTAACTCTCTATCTGAGATTAATACTAAATTTCAATTCTCCCTTTCGAGACTGGTACCAAATTCCAGTTCTCTCCTTTCGAGGTCAGTACCAAATTCTGACTCTCTTTCTGAGATTGATACCAAATTTCAATTCTCTCTTTCGAGACTGGTACCAAATTCCGGTTCTCTCCTTTCGATGTTGGTACCAAATTCTGACTCTCTTTCTAAGATTGATACCAAATTTCAATTCTCTCTTTCAAGACTGGTACCACATTCCAGTTCTCTCCTTTCGAGGTCGGTACCAAATTCCGACTCTCTTTCCGAGATTGATACTAAATTTCAATTCTCTCTTTTGAGACTGGTACCAAATTCCAGTTCTCTCCTTTCGAGGTCGGTACCAAATTCTGACTCTCTTTCTGAGATTGATACCAAATTTCAATTCTCTCTTTCGAGACTGGTACCAAATTCCAGTTCTATCCTTTCGAAGTCGGTACCGAATTCCAACTCTCTTTCTAAAATTGATACCAAATTTCAATTCTCTCTTTCAAGACTGGTACCAAATTCCAGTTCTCTCCTTTCGAGGTCGGTACCAAATTCCGACTCTCTTTCCGAGATTGATACTAAATTTTAATTCTCTCTTTTGAGACTGGTACCAAATTTCAGTTCTCTCCTTTCGAGGTCGGTACCAAATTCTGACTCTCTTTCTGAGATTGATACCAAATTTCAATTCTTTCTTTCGAGACTGGTACCAAATTCCAGTTCTCTCCTTTCGAGGTCGGTACCAAATTCCGACTCTTTTCGAGATTGATACCAAATTTCAATTCTCTCTTTCAAGACTGGTACCAAATTCCAGTTCTCCCTTTCCGAGATCAGTACCTAAATTCTAATTCTCATCCTTTTCGAGATCAGTACCTAAATTTTGATTCTCATCATTTTCGAAATCGGTACCTAAATTCTGGTTCTCATCCTAAATTCTGCTCTTCTCCTCGAGGCTTCTACCTAAATTCCAGTTCTCTTTGCAATCCTGAGGTTGGACTCTAATTTCCAATTCTTATTTTAAATCCAAAATCTCTACGAAATTCACCTTGAAATCTAAATCTCAAATGAAATTTAAGAAAAAATTCCGATTAAATTAAATTTCAACCGAAATTAAAACTTGAATTGAAAATTAGAACTCAAAATTGAAACTTGAAATAAAAATGAAATGAATCTAAAATCCATTTTCTCTCCAAGTCTTGTGATTTGGAATTCACCTCCTTCCTCCCCAGCGAGAGTTCTGGAATCTCCAATCTTGGAGATTTAGCTGATGCACCCCAGCGGAAATTTCCTACACTTCGTTCTGAGTTTGTTATACGAACATTTGTGTTGGCTTTGTTGATCTCTTCGGTCAACGCCAATACGCGCGGTGTGCTTGGTTAGCACACCACACCTATTGGGGGTCAATTTGTTGACCTCAATTTTGGTGAGGTCTGATCTCTCTCCTTAGTACTTAGGATCTAGCCATAGGGTTTCCCTTCGACTATCCTAGAGGACTAGAAATGGGACCCACCACTTAGAAATTCAAAACACTTCTTGGCTCCCTTCAAACCCCACAATTTTGATTGTAAACCCCCAGGCCACTTGGAGGATTAAGATCAAATGTGGAGGTTTAAAGGATAAGTTCCTATAGGACTCTTTAGCCTTAGGATTACCCTGGGTGGTCTAGTCCTGGTGAGGGCAAGTGACCCGACCCGCAATAACGCAGTAATTTTTTCTTCCAAAAGATGGCCAAAAACTTGACCCAATTTATAAATAGCGGCTAGTGTATAAAATCAAAATGTTGTAAAATTTTAGAAAATTTTTTACACACTAGGGGTACTACGCAAGTATATGTATCGTTTCAAGTAATATAGAGTTTTCTTTTATAACCCCAATATCGATCCTACAGAGAAGTGAGGTAAGCAATCCTTTAGGCTAATTACAGTATATATCTATAAAGCCTAAATTTGGAATTTCGATTAAAATGATTTTTTTTAATAACTAATCCTAAATAAAGTTCTTAAATAAAAAGATAACTTATGGATAAATTGGTTTGGAGAATTTTGAGATGTTAAAGACTACATTTCTCTTACAATTACATAGATAATGTGTAGGAAAGAAATGCTGAGAATTTTATGTAGTAGTGTCAAATAGAAGCAATCCTATTCTTTACCCTTTGGTCCAGGTGTAAAGAACATTGGCTAATCTATAGATCGGTTCAGGAAGTTTTATTAGTAGAATGGGTTAATCTAGCCTCACACTTCTAGATGTCCAAGGGTGGCTATGGTCGGCCCTACCTGTGACCCGTTCCCTTTCTATAGACCAAATTATTAGAATTTAGTCTGTCACTCTAAAAACTAATCAATTCTGCGCCCAATAAATAATATCTTCCTATTTATTTGCACTTCACCTTGAATAACCCGCATAAAGCCTTCGATTACCCAAGGATTCATGTGGTATCTACTAGTTAAGAACTCATCTCCGGATAGGTCAGAATTCTTTAACGAGTTTTAACAATACAAGTGATCTATTTGTAAAGTAAATGAAGATCCGGTATGAATATCATCACCATAATTTAATAAGAGAATATCTAAGTAAATCTTAATTCTTAAACATACATCTATTTCATAACAAAACAAAAGTAAATGAAAATAATAGCATAAGAAGTAAAAGACTTGATAGAATTGTGTAATAAATTAAGTGCCAATAAGGAACTTATTTTAATGGTATTCTATTATATTTATGCAACTATCTATCACCTAGAAGCATTTAATAGATAATTCCATCATAAAAATAATTTTCCTACACATGCCACTACTTCATATTAAAAGAAAGAGTAAAGAAAATCACTTACGAAGCATGGATAAATTACGACAGAAAACTCGGTTTAAAATAAAATCTATTAGAAAGTGTTTACAACAATTACAAGAGAATGAAGAACACAATACTTAGCTTTTTCCCTTTGAAGGAAAGAAGAAGATCTCTTCACCAAAGTCTCCCACCGATCCATACGCCGCTCGTACATCCCATACATAAATATCTCAAAATCCCTCACCAATCTCTCCATAAGATGTAGAAATCTACATCTTCATGACTCTAAAATGACTCAACAGGAAAAGAGAGAAAGAAAGAGAGAGAGAGAGAGAGAGAGAGAGAGAGAGAAAGAAGAGACACGAGAGAGAGGGAGAGAGGCAAGAGAGGCCCTCTTTCCTGTAGAAATATCTCCTATTTATAGAGTTCTGAAAATGGCCAAGGGTTGCTTAAGGCACCTCTTCAAAAGTAGTCCACATTCATTGAATCTTCTAGAAACTGACTCTGGCGCCTAAGCGCCGGACTCTGCTTTCAGTTCTTTGCACCTCTTCACTTTGGATCGCACCTCTTCACGATTAAAACCGTTTCCAAGCGTCCAAATACATTGTATCACATGTCCTATAAACCAGGAACAACTGCCAGTCTTCTAGAATGTCCAATAACCGCTAACACCGTCAAAATAACCGTCCAAAAGTCGTCAAAAATCTTGACAGATCCCGTATCGACCTGGCGCTTAGGCGCCGGATTCTGGCACATAGGTGCCAGACCAATAATTTTGACAATTTTGCATTTTGGCTCCATTTTTGCTCCTTTTTGCTCCTTTTTCACTTTTTTTCCTTCTTGAATATTTTTTCATCACCTATATCCAAAAACACAAAAATATCTTTTATTAAAGCATAATATCCTAAAAAATTTGAAAAAAATCAAGGCATAAAAATAGGTATTTTTTTCATGGATCAACAAACTTTCACACACCACACTCTCACACACATTCCAAATCTTAAAACTACTTTTACTCAATTTGACTCTCTGACTCATGTAGGTAACTCATATGGATGGACCTTAACCCCTAAACCCCTGGCTAAGAGGGTTAGGACAACTAAGAGGGTTAGGACAACATATTGAGTGCCTAAAATGAGTCCTCTCATGGCACTTGTGAGCTTAATATGGGTTCATGGCTCAACCAAAATGGTCCCATTTCACTCACACCTAATTAATCATCATTTTTCCCAAATTTCAAATTTTGACCCCCGGAACCCTAAACCCACCAAACCTACCAAATGCCCTTGAAATTGCCCAAAATTTGCAAAATTGCCTAAATTACCCAAAATCCCTCAAAATCAATCCTAAATATTCTCCAGCACTCATATTGATCATCCATGGACAAATATACCAAAATTTCCAAAAATACCCCCCAATACCCTCAAAATACCCAAAATACCCCATTAACCCAAAAATCAAAAAAAAATTCCAAAAAATCCTAAATATTCACAATTTCATTTTGTTCAACTACACCATAAGCCAATTTTGTCAATTTAGCCCACTTTTATTAAAATTCCCAATTTAACCCTATTCCCTATTGAAATTTCCAAAGTCCAATTGTTTGAAAACCTTAAACTTTGAAATTATTGAAAGCAAAATCACTGATCATTATCGAGAGTTTTCTTAAGTGATTCCCGTCACTTATGATGTAATTAACTATAGGGGCTTGCCCTTATAGGGAACTTTAAGAACCCAGGCAATATAAACCCTGCTTAATTCTTTTATATTAAGCAGAAGAACTTATCGGCTTATAAAATTGGTTCGCAGACCAAACGGATGTCACAAATCTTCTAGTTTATTTAATCGAGCCCCACCATCAAGCAGTGTGTCTATTCTTTGGGATAGATACGCGGTTTGTGGTGTGGTGCTCGTTTATATAAACTATTTGGGATGTGAGATCAGATTGATTTCATATCTTAAAATTTTCAAACTTAAAATTATTTTCAAAATCAAGTGCTACTTTCCAAATTATATATATTTAAATTAAATTTAAAATCTAAAATTCACCGACAATTTCTTTAGGCGACCCCTTTTCAAAAATACATAACCTAAAAAGCCGACAGAGGGCTATATTTATAAAAATAAAAAATAAATATATTTTAAATCATAAAAAAGATATTATAATATTTAAATAAAAATTTACCACTTATTGCCTAAAGCAAAAATCCATCCATTATTTGCAAGTGTTTGTCGATGTGAGCAAATCTAATGCTGCCGTAAGCTCACAGAGTCAATGTCATATCAAATATACTATTAAATTTAAACTCAAAAAAATTCTATGCTTGTAATGTGGCCCGAGTTCTCAATCCATTTGGTTCTTGCCACCAAATGACACGAGAAAGAAGCAGTTACGACCGGAGCTCTGTAACTAAGTGGTTTGCCGCAAAATGACACCATTATATATAATCATGGTTGTAGCCCGTATGTTCTCAAATGAGAGCCTACCATTTTGAGTATGGAATCATATAGTATAATCGATAGGGCCGAAAGCCCTTTGTATGCTAAGGTCGACTTAGATTAGTCCCTTAGACAAACAAACATTCACCTCTGGTCGAACGAGCAACCCATGGTTGTTAACAAGGATCATTCGGTCAGGTTGGGTCGACTACATCCGCTGACTAAGTAGATTCGGAAGCAGGACAACTCGTGATGATGGAACTATGTGATCTTGATCGATTTGTTGCCATTTCGTCCACCATCCACTTTAAGCTCACGTTGATGATAATTTTTTATAATATAAGATTTCAAATTTGTTGTTACTATATGCTAAGTCTGAATAGTTAACACCTAATGACTAAGCTTAATTGAAAGTCCTCTCCGATTATCGAGAAAGGGTAATTAACCGCTGGAGCTTGAGCTTATGGAAACCTCAAACCCCAGATCTTAAAGTTCTCACAAAATGAGGGTAAAATCGTTGGGTTGTGTCTTATATACTATGTTATCTACTTTCTGAAAAATTCGACCCGGAACGGAACAAAAGTTGTGTTAAGCTCTTGGCTAGAGTCTGGGGTGTTTTTCAGATTTTCAGAGCCAACAATCACAAGAAAGGGGTGACACTTAAAAATGTGGCCTCACATATGACTTAATGTATGCAATTTCAAAGTAGGTAGATAATACATATAATAGCAAAAACATCGATTTTTATACTTTAAAATACCAGTCCACTAACGGTGGTTTCGGAGCAATCAAGTGATATACTTTGGAGTCATTGGATCCTTAGCACAATCATATTATTTGTTGCTCTTGATTCACAAACTCGCATAGCTTGCTGAGACATCCTCAATGAAAATGCTCGTTTGAGTGTCACGACCAAAAAAAGGGTCACTCTCCTAATAATTAAAACAAACTATAAAGGCAGATGAGCAAGCATACAAACATGTAATAAACTCACAATGTCATGTTTCGACCAAAGCATGACATATCAAAATGGGTGCCAAAGGCGAAGCACAAATCATACAAATGAATGTAAGTATGCTTACAAGCTACATGACACATAGAAGCGGCATGTACCAGCAAAATATGCTACTTATAAAAAATACTTACACCTGCTCAAGGACCCGAGGTGCCACGCGATGAGTGGGCACCAGCTACAAGTGAGTTGCATCGACTAAAATAATACCTACAAAGAGGTTTTACACCTTACCCTAGAGCCATTCACCAAGCACACATGCAAATAGAACAAGCAAAATGCAAGAAATGCATGCAAGCAGGAAAATGATTAGTAGACCAAGTCGTGGCAGTCGGTCAAACCAAAATGATTGGTCGATCGATCTGAGGCAATCAATCAGACCCAAAAGAGTGGGTGATCGGCCTGGAACGATCGATTGGATCTAAAGCAAACGATCTAACTGGTGTGGTGGATCAAACCTAAAAGAACGGGTGGTCTGGTTGAGGCGGTCAATCTAACCTGAGCAATGGGTCGATCGGCTCGGGATGGCCGATCAGACCCTAAGTGGGTGATCAAACCTATGTGTTTGATCAAACTTGAAAGCAGGAGATCAGACCGGGGTGGTCGATTGATCCCATAATCGATCGGCTCGGGATGGCCGATCAGACCCTAAGTGGGTGATCAAACCTATGTGTTTGATCAAACTTGAAAGCAGGAGATCAGACCGGGGTGGTCGAGTCGAAAAGGCCCATCAGGCTCAAAATAAGTGATCAAACCAGTGTAGTCAATCAAACCTGAAAATCTGGGCGATCGGCCCGGGTAGACGATCGTATCTAAAGTAGGTGATCGAACTAGTGCGGTCGATCAAACCCAAGAGATTGGGTGATTGGGTCGGGATATCTGATCGAACCCAAAACGTTTGGTCGATCGTACCAGTGCAGCGGATATAACTTAATTGACCAGGTAGACAAGCATACAAAATGAAATGATGCCATAAATGATCATACAACCCAAAATACTAGACAGCAAGTTGTACTCGCTCTATCCATCTCACATGTGATCTAGGGTTGTATCAATGGAGGAGGTGTCAAAGCCATATCAGGTGAAGCAACGTGTCCTTGCCACCCGTTTGCCCGACGTAGAGCGGATGTTTTTCTCACGAGGACAACTCTCCGCGAACGAGTGAATAACGACCAAAGGGGTGTCATCATCAACACGATCATATGATTTCACTAGTCCATCCCAGGAAATCTCCTAAACAAACGGAGTGGTTGGTATAACCTTGACTTTTATGGGAATTTGGTGCTAGGGATTCAAGAAAAAAAGCTCAGATTCATATGTGAGAGTTCGCAATAGGCCCTTAACTTATCAGTATCCTATAAGCACAGAAATCCTTGTCCTTAGTCATCTAACATCCAGACATAGGGGACCCTAAGAATGCAAAGAACAAGAGTTTAGGGGATTTCTCACCATCGCGGTGGTTGATCGGTGCTCTGAGTTTTTTTTCTAGATGAAGCTCTCCTAACGGTTGGTGATAAGCCTCCAATGTCCTTCCCCTTAAGCAACGGGGAAGCTCTCCTCGTCGGGAGATTTCGAAGTCTGGTGAAGTTCTTCTCCAATGTAAGATGACGCTCTCATAGCTCGAGGAATTGCAAGCTCGTTGAAATTTTGCCTTCACTAAAGTAGGATGATGCTCTCCTAGTCCTTACTCTGAATAGTTCGCCGAAGCGGGAGGAGATGAGCGGAAAAGAAGGGGAAGAAAAGAATATGGAGAAATTGGAATATTGCCAACTTCTGAGCTTTCTCTCTACTTCTGAGCTTTCGCTCTTCTTGTGGATAATGAAGAAGCAACCCCCCCCCCCCCGATCTCCTTGCTCCAAGCTTCAAGAAAACACTAAGAAGATGAAGAAGAAACTCTCACACTCTCCAAATGCTTTACAAGAGAGATCTCTTAGCTAAAAACTGAAATGAAGTGGAGATGGGAAAGAAATGAGGAACTTCTAGGTTAAAACCAGTTGGCGCAAGAAAATCCCCAACTTGTCCCTTTTTTATGCCAAAAATGGGTTGATGGGGATAATTAAAACCTTCCAAATAAGGCTAATAGCCATTACATTCCCTCATGCATATCCCCTCAAGACCAGGGATATCCTTGCAATTTCGGCTCATCGGTGGTGCGCTGAAGTCATATCGGCACAAAAAATGAGCTTTTTCACAATACGGAACTAAACTGGCGCCTAGGTGCCCAGTCAGGCACCGTGACGCCTAATTTGCTGCCTCTCAACAAAGAAGGCTATTTTCAGAATTTTTTTGAGCCTAGGTGCCATAAACTGGCACCTAACTTCCATGAGCTAGGTTTTAAACATATGGAAAGACATTTCAGATGCATAGGCTTCCAGGACTGGCGCCATCTGCTCCGATCTAGATCCAAAAATCATGATTTACTTCGGGAGCTCCAAACAGAGGTTTTCTTGATACGAATGCTATGGGAGACCACATGTGACTGAAATATGTCCCCATAACTTTAAAGAAAAATATTTTTAGTAGCCATTTATCAAGAAATTCATCGCCAATGTGCATTCTATAGCCTGGCACTAGCAGGGTATAAAAAACCCTAATGTTTGCCAGGATCAGCGTAGGAAGGTTCTCATAGATTCAGAAACCACGGAAAGTCACGCATTGTTAGATTACAACCCTCTAACTCAAAAGTAAACATTTGAGGAATTTCAAACTAGGTTCTTGGTGACGATAGGCATCTCGGACCCTCGCAGTGGTAAAAATCGATTCAAGTTCAAATTTTCTCAAAATGTGCATAGGAGATTGATCCACTTTTCGATATTTATACTTATTATTTAGTAACGGCACCAAAAACTTGATCAGCACTAATATATTTTTATGATTATGTTATGGATTATATGGTTTATATTGTGGATTTTACGCAAGTATACGTATCGTTATCAAGTAATAAAGGGCTTTAATGGAGTCCTAGATATTGATCCCATAGGGAAATTTAGTAATTTTCAAAGAACAACTTAAAGTAAATTTACTTATTAATCTAGTATACGAAAATTTAGAATATTTAGACTAAATAAACTGATGCTTAAAAGGTTAATATAAGATTTCAGAAAAGTATCTTTCTCCTTGTTTTTAGAGTATTAAGTGAATGAAAATTTAAATTAGTTTTTAATTATATTGTGTCAAATAGGAGCAAACCTATTCTTTACCCTTTGGTCCAAGTGCAAAGAATATTGACTAATCTTATGTTTGATTATTAAATCTGCGACTAGGCTGGGAGGATACCGACTGCCACTTCAGAGCTCCCACGTTCCCCTCGCCTGAGGGCTAACATCTACACTTCAGCTCTCAAAGAATAAGACCGAATTGAATATTTTAGTCTATCACACTAAAATGTTCAATTCTACGCCCGCTAATTATTATTTCCCTATTTATTTGCACCCTCCTTCCAAGACTTTTGATTTCCCTCAATCTTGGATGTAATCTTTACTATAGTTGATAATTCAACATATGTTAACAAATCAATTGGCTAGATTGAAAGTAAATTACGATTTAAGTAAAAAGATTAGCACAATTTCTATTTTCATTTTTTAGGCACAACTAATTAAATTTGTCATTTCACTAATCTTGAGAACAAGGAGAAAGACTAAGGTAACTACTCAGAATGCATGGGAAAGATAACACAAAGCATGGATTTTATTAAAGTTAACAAACAAATAACAAATATACTTATCTCAATTCTTCTCCCCAAGCAGACTCTTGAAGTTCCTTTGACTCTTCCTTCCAGTACAGCACACCAAAATGATAAAAACTTAATCTACTCACTCAAAAGACTCTTAACTTCCACTCAAATGACTAAAACTAACTCTAGAATGACACAAAAATGACACACCAACTGACTAAAATTCGGCTCTATTTATAGAAGGGTCAAATCTCCAAAGGTTGCTTAAGCATCTCTTCAAAAAGTGTCCAGGTTCAATGTATTTTGGTTCTTTTCAACTGTCTCGCCGTCGGCGGCTTGATCTCACCGTCGGCGGGCTTCTAGAAGATAGTCTAACTGCGCCGATCTCGCTATCGGAGGGCTCGATCTCGCCGTCAGCTGGCTCCTTATAATATATTTAAAAATCTTTCGGGAAAATCTCGCCGTCGGCGGCCTAAATCTCACCGTCGGCGGGACAGTTCAATTTTCATCAAATTGAGTCCTTTTTGCTCCAAATCCGCTTCTTTTTGTGCTTTTTGCTTTCAGTACTTATAAATCTTCATTCCTGCAATAAAACAAAGAAAATACATTTCTTTAAAGTGCAATTTCATATAAAATTGATATGAAATTCTTAATATATTCTCTAGTGATCAAATTCCCTCAAACTTAACTATTACTTGTCCTCAAGTAATTTTAATACTACGTAAAAGTAAATGATTATTTTGTAGTAAGGTTTTAATTCAGAAATACTTTGAATTAGATTTAAATAAGTATTATAGTAAAGTTTAATAGAAATATTTTTAAAATAATTAAATTAATTTTATAGATATAAGGCTATTTAGTCATCAAGTTTAAGATTTCTAGTCTTCTATTTATTTTAAGAATGACTATACTTTTCAAATATTAAATTACTTAAGATATTCAGATGATAGGAATTTCATAGAAGCACAACTTAGTAAAATACTAATCCATATATATAAGTTTAGAAATGTAATTGAAGTTTACCCTTTAGGTTGATTCAAATGAAGCCAATTTTTAATAAGGCATCTCCTCAAGTTTCTCCACACTTAGATATATATATATATATATATATATATATATATATATATATATATATATATATATATATATATATATATATATATATTGTCTTTTTGATTGATTTTCGATCCATTTTCAATCCTTTATATATATATATATATATATATATATATATATATATATATATATATATATATATATTAAGTGAGGATCACTATTTTTGGTTGGCTTGTTAATAATTTTGAACTCCATTTTCCTCTTCCTAAATTTGAAACCAGAAACATTTCCTTAATTAATATATATTTCACAGCTTTTACTTTATTGAGTTTCAATCTCTTCTTTCTCAACTAAATACTTAAGAATCTTATATTTGAAAATATATTTTTCCTTACTTTAAATAGTTAACTATATTCTTATCCTTTTAAACTAAATTTCTTAATCTATAAAATTAGTTAATCATTAAAAGTATTTCTCTTAACTTTCTATAATAATTAAATAAATTAATTATAGCTTACTGAATTAAAATTACTACAAAAATTCAGTTTTATAATAATTTTGAAAATGTAAATTGAGAACAATTTAATAATTAAATTTGTATTTTTCCCTCCCCCAAACTTAAATTTTTCTATCTATCTACATAGGGTGAAAAGGAAATAAACTGTAATATTTAAATCATACCTTTGAGCTTTAGGTATTTCTTCTTTTTGAAGTTCTGCAGGCTTTTTCCATTACTTAATTAACTTGTACTGTTAGTATTTTTCTACACACAAAATATTAAAGAAAATGCTGGGTAAAGAAGTTTTAAAATAAGTACAATTACTAACACAACTTATACTACAACATAACACAACATCCACATACATTTCACTAATTAAGTTTCAGAGTTACAATTGAAATTCTTAAAATTTAAAAACAACACAAATTTAACTTATACAAAAAATATTAAAATGTCTCACACAACATAACAATGAAAATTTTTGAACTAAAAGATCAATAATAAAACACAAACAAACAATAACAATATCAAAGTTCATAAATTAAACAACTAAATAAATAAACACAAAACATAACATCTAATCTTCTGCATCAAAGTCCTAAGCTATATCATCATTTCCTTGATCAGTGGGTGGATTAGGCTGATAATGTGTATATCGGGGGCACTCAGGGAATACAACATCAAGCTCTCCTCTCCTGTAACGACTCTCTGCCTCATAATATGCTATTTCATACTCTGAATGTCTCTGAAGATACTCACTGTCATAATCATGTCTTATTTCTAAGCCTTCAATTCTCTGATCAATATGCTCCAGTTTTTCCTCTATTTTCTCAAAGTTCTTCCGCTGAAGGATCATCTCATTCATCAAATCATGAAGGGTAGGAGTACTATATGGAGGAGGGTCATAACTAGTAGAGGGAATATCTCTACTCGAAGAAGGCACATAACTCCTTGTTCCAGATCTCCATCCCTCGTGGGATTCGTATTTCTTAATATTAGCCAGAGTAATGGGTTTCATAGGCTCCACCCATTCCTCATCATCTCTGGTCTCTACCCCAGATAATTGGCAGAGTGCATAGATAAGACCAGGATGTCCTAGTCCTCCTCCACTTTCACTTCTTGAGGTGGCTAATATATTCTTATAAATTATACTTCCCACATTAATACTTTTTAGTTCCGAATATAGAAATTCAGAACTGCTCTATCTCTTGTTACCTCACTATGGTGATAAGTAGGTAACAATGTAGAACAAATAAAATAGTGCCAAGCTTTTGATGATGCATTCAGCATAGAAAGAGGGAAGTTTACCCGTTCTCACTGCTTCATTTTCCAAACTCCTTTCCCATCAGTGAGAAAGTCTATCACCTCTTCCAGTGGTCCTTCCATAGTTCCAAATGTATCATACTCACTAGTGTAGGTGTCTCTTACCTCGTAATAAGCATTTATTCTCACAGCGCTGAATTCCACAAAAAATCATCTAACCTTAACCGCTGCATCTTCAGCCTAAGTCAAATTTGCATAGAATTCTTTTACTACTTCCACAGCGGCTCTGTTGGTTATGAAACAAAAATTTTCACATCCTCTTTCTTTAATTATTTGTCTCTACTTCACCTCCAGGACTTTTGAAAACTCGATCCTGAATGCATGTTCCGGCTTGAATTTAGTGAAAATAACTCGATTGTGCCCTTGCATTCACAAAACGAGTTTCGTCGTAATCCACTCTTCTCTTTTGTCGTGGAGCCATTTTTGATCTGTGAAATTTGTAAAAAATCTTACTAAACTCACAAATATTACTAAGATGATTTCCAATAATTACTAAAATCAATCTAAATCAAGTGTCATGAACTTCTTCTAATTCTTTTCTTCACATTTCAAAATTTTTCCAAAATCCTCAATGTAGAAGAAATTCATGGTGAAAATCAAAAATTTTTACATAGGAGTGAAGCTCTTACCAAGGGAAGATAAAATCCGGCGTCAAAATGTGTTGAAATCGCTTCAAATCCAAGATTCCACAAGCCCTAGGTCGGTTTTTTAAAGTTTTTGAGGAAGGAGATGATGAATAGTGTCGGTTGACCGGTCAAATAAAGGACATTTCACGATCTCGCTGTCGGCGAGAATTTTCTCGCCGTCGGCGAGATAATTAATTTACCAAGGCCAAAGTTTCGGGAAAATCTCACCGTCAGCGGGATTTTCTCGCTGTCAGCGGACTTTTCTTCGCCGTCAGCGAACTTTTCCTCGCTGTTGGCGGGGGTTCCAAAAAATTTTAATATTTTTAATTCTTAAAATGTTTTTAATCTAGATTAAGCCTTCTTCATTGTTCCGGTCACTAAATTTGATATATTTATTAATATATATTTTATTAAGATTAGATATTATACTAACACATAAATTCACACAACACAAACATTATAACTTTATAAATGAAATCCATGAACTTACAAACTTCAAACACTACATAACTAGCAATTGACTTATCAAATTAACCCAAACACATCTAACTCAGCATTGCAATCCACACCACAATACTCTAAACGCTGAGTCTAAACAAAACAACATACAATCTCATCTAAACTGAGATTATCTATGTAAAGTTCAAACTAAATCAAAAACTAAATTCAAATCAACACACATACATATAATATGAATAGAAATCTCTGCTACTCATCTGAATCTGAACTGTTCTCTTCTCTGATGTTTCCAATAGAACGCAGGTGCACAAATAAATTATAGAAAGGCCTGAAAGGGAATTCGCAAGTAGAATCTTCTTCAATCCACCCTTTCTGTCTCAATAGTTGTATAAAACTTGCCTCCAGGTGTCCTGTATGGTCAAAGTGCTCCTTCATTCTCAAATCGATGTGATCGAATAAATCAGAGATATTATCAATAGAATTCATCACATTCTGTAGTTCCTTCTCCAACCCTTTAATTTTCCTTAAAATGAGGTTTGTTCTATCAGTCATGGGTTTAACTAAAGGATTGTTTTGGGATGCTTCGATCAGAAATAATTACTGTATCATCATTATTATCCAATGTAGGAAACATATCTGTCGGATCTAATGGTTTCCAAGGCAATAACACTTTTTCCCAAGCTTTGTAGGAAACTTGGTACTGACTACATAAGCAAATATAGTTGATGCGTGTCCAAGTCCATGAATTAACCCATGCACATTTAATCCTAGCGCAGACTTCACAATAATAGATCCAACATCAATAGGCAATCCAGATTGAATACAATAATTTAAAATTACGCATTCCTTCGAAACCTTGTTTACCCTCATAGTGGGTAATAATTTTGATGAAATAAAGAAATGTCAATGCTTTGAGACGGGGTTAAGAAGTGACGCAGAAAAACTAACGTAGCCATCTTCTCGTAATTCCCAATCATCAGGTTCGTCCGTCAGATATCTGTATATCTCATTCATGTTGTATCTTGTAGGAACAAAATTTGAATAGTGGCAAACAGGGGTATTCTCAATCGAGTATAATTCATTTATCCGAGAAGGAGTGAAAGTTACACATCTGCCTCTTACGTAAACACTTCTGTTATGGATCACATGCAGATTAGAGTAGAATTCTTTCACTACTGGAATGACTACAGCAGATGTGGTATAGCAGAATACCTCCCAACGTCGCTGAACAATCATTTCTTCAATTGTTGTTGTTGAATTCTCCGCTCCTCTTTTTACGAATCCTCTTTCCTTAATCAGTCGCTTTTTCATCAAAACCTTGTTAAATATTCGCTGAGCCTCAGAACTGACAAATTTTCTTCGGTTAAAAACTCCGGATTTCGTAGTTTCAAGTAGTTTGGAGTCCATAATAGATTGTTTTGAAGGGCTCTAGTCGTTTCTAAGGATGAAGGTGATGTAAGAATGAAGTTTTAAACGTTTTTTATAGACTAATGCCCTTAGAACAGTCAAAAACCGCAAAATAACTCATCAAAAACCGCTTTTAAACTATCTTGCCGTTAGCGGTAACGATCTCACCGTCAGTGGGATAGTTAATTAATTAAAATTGAAATTGGGCGCGCCGATCTTGCTGTCAGCGGGATCGATCTCGCCATCGGCGAGATTAGGTAAATTACCCAATTTTTTGCTCCGGTCTGAATATTTTCTGATTTCTTCGTATAGATTCAAATTTGTGATGATTCTAAAAAGTAAAATGAGTAGATTTCATTCTATATTTTAATTTTTTAAAATAATATTAGTAAACAGATCTTAATTAATAATTACTATGGGTTGCCTCCCATAAAGCGCTTGGTTTAATGTCGTCAGCCCGACCTAATATAATTCAGTAATCAGGTTGACTGAGCATTAAAACCTCTTTAAAATTTGGTCTGATTCCTTCGAAATAAGGTTTTAATCTGTGTCCATTAACTTTAAATCTATGCCCAGTTTTTGGATCTTCAATTTCTATAGTTTCATATGAAAATATTTGAGTTATAGTGAAAGGCCCTAACCATCGAGATTTCAATTTCCCAGGAAACAATTTTAATCTTATATTATATAGCAAAACTTCTTGTCCTGACTCAAAATTCTTTAGGTTAATCTTCCGATCATGCCATAATTTCATTTTTTCTTTATAAATTCTATCATTATTATAAGATTCATTTCTTAATTCATCTAATTCATTTAATTGCAATAATCTTTTCTCACCAGCTTCTTTCAGATTGTAATTAAATTCTTTAATTGCCCAATAAGCTTTATGTTTTAATTCAACTGGTAAGTGGCAAGTTTTTCCATAAATAAGTCTGTAAGGAGTCATTCCAATCGGAGTTTTATAAGCATTCATGTATGCCCATAATGCAGAATCTAGTCTTGTAGACCAATCTAATCTATTAGGGTTTACAGTCTTTTCTAAAATACGTTTAATTTCTCGATTAGAAACTTCAGCTAATCCACTGGTTTGTGGATGATAAGCAGTTGATATTTTATGAATAATGTTAAATTTTTCTACTAGTTTGTGAATATATTGGTTTCTAAAATGAGATCCTCCGTCAGTGATAATCACTCTCGGCATTCCAAATCTAGTAAGAATATTTTTCATTAGAAACTTTGAAACACTCTTAGCATCACACTGAGGTAAAGCTTGTGCTTCAATCCATTTAGAAACATAATCAATAGCAACTAATATATATGAATTTCTAAATGAAGGAACAAATGGTCCCATAAAATCTAATCCCCAAACATCAAAAATCTCAACTTCTAATATAAAATTTAGAGGCATTTCATTTCTTCTAGAAATATTACCTACTCGTTGGCATCTATCGCAAGTTTTGATATATCTATAAACATCTCTAAAAAGAGTAGGCCAATAAAATCCAGATTGTAAAATCTTATAAGCAGTTTTATCTGTTCCAAAATGTCCTCCAAAATCAGAATCATGACATTTCTGAATGATTTGTTCTATTTCTTCATAAGGCACGCATCTTCTAATTATAAGATCCTTACATTGTTTATATAAATATGGTTCATCCCAAAAGTATGTTTTAGCATCATGAATGAATTTTTTTTGTTGTTGCAAAGTTAACATAGGTGGTAAAATATCACTTACAATATAATTTACTATGTCAGCATACCATGGTATTTTCCACTCATTAATATTATATAGCTGTTCAGCAGGGAAACTATCAGTAATTTCATTATCAGTGTCAGATAATTTATTATATTCAAGTTTTGATAAATGATCTACAATTTGATTATCAGTTCCCTTTTTGTTAATGATTTCAAAATCAAATTCTTGCATTAGTAATATCCATCTGATTAATCTTTGTTTGGAATCTTTCTTTTGTATTAGATATTTAATATCGGAGTGATCAGTATGCACAATACATTTAGTTCCAATTAGATAAGGCCTAAATTTATCAAAAGCATAAACTATTGCTAATAGCTCCTTTTCAGTAACTGTATAATTCATTTCAACATGATTAAGAGTTTTACTAGCATAGTATATAACTTTGAAAATTTTATCATATCTTTGTCCAAGTACTGCTCCTATAAGCATAATCATTAGCATCACACATAAGTTCAAATGGTTTCTCCCAATCGAGTGAAACTATTATTGGTGCTGTGATTAATTTATCTTTTAATAATTCAAAAGTGTTTAGGCATTCAATTGTAAATTCAAAATTCTTATCATTTTCTAAAAGTTGGCATAAAGGTTTAGTAATTTTTGAAAAATCTTTTATATAGCGTCTGTAGAATCCAGCGTGTCCAAGAAAACTTCTTACCCCTTTTACTGTAGTTGGAGGTGGTAAATTAGCTATAACTTGCATTTTTGCAGGGTTTACTTCCATACCTTTTTCCGAAATTTTGTGCCCTAATACAATTCCTCCTGCAACCATAAATTGACATTTCTCCCAATTTAGAACTAAGTTAGTTTTCTCGCATACTTCTAATACTTTTTCAAGCTAATTCAAGCATGCTTCAAATGACGTTCCAAATACAGAGAAATCATCCATAAATACTTTTATTTCATTATCAATTAAATTACTAAATATAGGCATCATACATCCCTGAATGTTGCAGGTGCATTACATAATCCAAATGGCATTCTTCGAAAAGCAAATGTTTCATATGGACTAGTAAATGTAGTTTTCTCTTGATCCTCAGGAGCAATATGTATCTGATGATAACCGGTATATCCATCTAAAAAACAAAAATATTTATGTCCAGCTAATCTATCTAAGATTTGGTCTAGAAATGGTAATGGTAAGTGATCTTTCCTAGTGGCTGCATTTAATTTCCTATAGTCAATACATATACGCCATCCAGTAACTTGTCTTATAGGTATTAAATCATTATTTTTATTAGCTTTAACGGTCACTCCTCCTTTCTTAGGAACACAGTGGATTGGGCTTACCCAAGCACTATCCGAAATAGGATATATAATATCATTATCTAGCCATTTTAATATTTCTTTCTTGACTACTTCTTTCATTATTGGGTTTAACCTTCTTTGAGGATCTATTCTTGACTTATGTTCATTATCTAAAATAATTCTGTGCATACAGATTGAAGGACAAATTCCTTTAATATCTGCTAAAGTCCAACCAAAAGTTTTTTTGTATTTTTTTAATGTGTCTAACAGTTTTTGTTCTTGTAATTCATTCAATTCAATTTGATATAATAACTGGTAGGGTTGAATGGTTACCTAAATAAGCATATTTTAAATGATTAGGTAAAATTTTTAATTCAAGTTCGGGAGATCTAATTATCGACTGAACTATATTTTTTTCAATGTTTTCAGTATTATCCAACATTTCGAATTTTTCTTGTATATAATCCAATTTTTCATTATTTGTATCTTCAATTAATTCTATATTTTCTTTTTCTAATTTTTCTTCATAATATTCTTTAAAATATTCATTTTGCAAATGTTCAAATATTTCCATTCGAAAACATTCATCATCTTTTTCTAAAGCAGGATATTTCATTGATTTTGCTATGTTAAAAGTCACTTTTTGATCGTTTACTCTCATTGTCAATTCTCCTTTCTGAACATCAATCATAGATTTTCCAGTGGCTAAAAAGGGTCTTCCTAATATTATGGGAATTTCTTTATCTTCTTCCATATCTAGAACAATAAAATCTACTTGGGAAGATAAATTTATCCACTTTTACTAACACATCTTCAATAACTCCCTTAGGATAAGTCACGTAACGATCGACTAATCGAAGAGTTATCGAAGTAGGTGAAATTTCTCCTAATTCTAATCTTTTAAAAATTGATAGAGGCATTAGATTTATGCTTGCTCCTAAGTCACACAAAGTTTTTCCATAAAATTTTTCTCCAATAGCATACGGTATAGTGAAACTACCAGAATCTTTTAATTTTTCGGAAGCTTTTTCCGAATAATTGCACTACACTCTTCACTAAGTGCAACAGTTTCATTATCTGTAAATTTTCTTTTTTTATTTAAAATATCTTTCATAAATTTTACATAATTAGGCATTTGTTCTAATGCTTCTACAAAAGGAATATTTACTGTTAATTTTTTAAAAATTTCAAGGAATTTAGCATATTGCTTATCTTTTTTATGTTGCTTTAGTCGTTGAGGAAATGGTGGTGGTGGTTTTTCTATAAATATTTTCATAGGGATTAATGGATATTCTAAATTTTTATCTTGTTGATCCTTTTCTTTCTCAATTTCCACTTCCTCATTTTTACTTTCTGTTTCTTTCTGACTTTTAGTTTCTAACTCTTTTCCACTTCTTAATTGTATTGCTTTATTTTGTTCTTTTCCTTGGTCTTTCGGATTTATTTCCACATTACTAGGAAAAGTTCCCGGAATTCTATGGTTAAGCGCAGTAGCAATATGTCCGATTTGAGTTTCAATATTTTTAATTGTTGTTCCTTGAGTTTGTAATTGATTTCCTTGAATTTGTAATTGATTTCCTTGATTTTGCAAGTGCTGACCCATACTTAATATTAATTCTTTCATAGATAATTTCTTATCTTTAAATTGAGTATTATTAAATCCAGGTGGATAAGAAGGTTTATAATTTAAATTTCCTTGATTAGGTGGATTTCCTATAGAGTTGTTCATCCATTGTTGATTAGTTGTATTGTTATTCCAATTAAAATTTGGATGATTCTTCCAACCAGGATTATAATAATTTGCATAAGGATTATCGGGTCTATTATTAATAACATTTATAGTTTCATAAGGAGATCGAGAATCTATTATTTGTCCGGATGAGTTTTCTTCTAATATAGTAGGAGAGTAATTCATTCCAAAATGATCTAATTTCTTCGATATAGCAGCAATTTGAGAAGCTAGCATAGATATTGCATCATTTTCATGAACACTAGCTATATTTTTAGGATTTATTCTTTCAACGAGCCATTGAAAATTATTAGTAGCCATTTCTTCGATTAAAGCATAGGCTTCATCAAATGGTTTTGACATTAATGAACCTCCAAGAAGACAGATCAATTATTGATCTAAGAGATCCTACTAATCCATTGTAAAAAGTTTGTATAATTAACCAATCTGGTAATGCATGATGTGGGCATTTCCTAAGAAGTTCTTTAAATCTCTCCCAAGCTTCATATATGGATACTCCATCAAACTGACTAAAAGATGTTATATCATTCTAAGTTTTGTAGTTTTCGAAGGAGGAAAATATTTGGATAGAAATTTTTGTGATAATTCTTCCCACATTTTAATAGATCCAGGTGCTAGTGAATTTAACCACATCTTAGCCTTATCCCTTAAAGAAAAAGGAAAAAGCCTAAGTCTAATAACGATCATTAGATACTCCTTCATATTTAAAAGTAGCACATAGTTCCAAAAAACTAGCAAGATGTAAATTAGGATCTTCGTTAGGTGAACCACTAAATTGATTATTCTGTACCATTTGGATAATTGCAGGTTTAAGTTCGAATGAGTTAGCAGCTACATCAGGATTTTGAATAGTTAGGTGAATTTCATCTAATGTAGGGTTTGCATAATCTCTTAATGGTCTTTGTTGGTTTATATTTTCAATTTCTGGATTATTTGCCATTTTTGTTAAATTTTTAATTTCTCTCTTTTGTTTTCTAATTCTTTTAATTGTGCGTTCTAGATCTGAATCGTAAGGTATTAAATTTTCGTTTCCAACTTTACGCATACAATTTTTAAGTAATATTTAAAATAGTTCGTTACTCTAGTAATTATTTTAATAATTCTATTAATTACCTTAATAATTACTTACTATAATTAACTTCCCCTGCAACGGCACCAAAAACTTGATCCACTTTTTGATATTTATACTTACTATTTAGCAACGGCACCAAAAACTTGATCAGCACTAATATATTTTTATGATTCTGTTATGGATTATATGGTTTATATTGTAGATTTTACGCAAGTATACGTATCGTTATCAAGTAATATAGGGCTCTAATGGAGTCCTAGATATCGATCCCATAGGGAAATTTAGTAATTTTCAAAGAACAACTTAGTAAATTTACTTATTAATCTAGTATACGAAAATTTAGAATACTTAGACTAAATAAACTAATGCTTAAAAGGTTAATATAAGATTTCAGAAAAGTATCTTTCTCCTTGTTTTTAGAGTATTAAGTGAATGAAAATTTAAATTAGTTTTTAATTATATTGTGCCAAATAGGAGCAAATCTATTCTTTACCCTTTGGTCCAGGTGCAAAGAATATTGACTAATTTTATGTTTGATTAATTAATCTGCGGCTAAGCTGGAAGATACCGACTGCCACTTCAGAGCTCCCACGGTCCCCTCGTCTGAGGGCTAACATCTACACTTCAGCTCTCAAACAATAAGACCGAATTGAATATTTTAGTCTGTCACACTAATATGTTCAATTCTACGCCCGCTAAATATTATTTCCCTATTTATTTGCACCCTCCTTCCAAGGCTTTTGATTTTCCTGAATCTTGGATGTAATCTTTACTATAGTTGATAATTCAACATATGTTAACAAATCAATTGGTCAGATTGAAAGTAAATTACAATTTAAGTAAAAAAGATTAGCACAATTTCTATTTTCATTTTTTTAGGCGCAACTAATTAAATTTTTCATTTCACTAATCTTGAGAACAAGGAGAAAAACTAAGGTAACTACTCAGAATGCATGGGAAAGATAACACAAAGCATGGATTTTATTAAAGTTAACAAATAAATAACAAATATACTTATCTCAATTCTTCTTCCCAAGCAGACTCTTGAAGTTCCTTTGACTCTTCCTTCCAGTACAGCATACCAAAATGATAAAAACTTAATCTACTTACTCAAAAGACTCTTAACTTTCACTCAAATGACTAAAATTGACTCTAGAATGACACAAAAATGACACACCAACTGACTAAAATTCGGCCCTATTTATAGAAGGGTCAAATATCCAAAGGTTGCTTAAGCACCTCTTCAAAAAGCGTCCAGGTTCAATGTATTTTGGTTCTTTTCAACTGTCTCGCTGTCGGCGGCTTGATCTTGCCGTCGGCGGGCTTCTAGAAGATAGGCTAACCGCGCCGATCTAACTGTCGGCAGGCTCGATCTCGCCGTCAGCGGGCTCCTTATAAAGTATTTAAAATTCTTTCGGGAAAATCTCGCCGTCGGCAGGACAGTTCAATTTTCATCAAATTGAGTCCTTTTTGCTCCAAATCCGCTTCTTTTTGTGTTTTTTGCTTTCAGTACTTATAAATCTTCATTTCTGCAATAAAACAAAGAAAATACATTTCTTTAAAGTGCAATTTCATATAAAATTGGTATGAAATTCTTAATATATTCTCTAGTGATCAGAGATCTCGACGACTACCCTCAGCCTTAGAAGGCTCCATTTTGATGAATTTGCATCTATCAACATCAACATGGACATAAAACATGCTCGGAATTAGGGCTAGTGTCATCTCATAGTGAATTTTTACAGGTAGGGCCAAATCGATACCAGTCCTAATTTCGTGCTCGTGGTACTTACCAGAAGGTCCGGTAGGATGTCTTGGATGACGGGAAACTAAGTAAAGCTCTATATCCCTAAACGGACATCCCACTTATGTGACATCAAAAAATGATGCCAACATTAATGTTTACATCAAACATAAACATGACTTGCATTTTAAGAAACCTAGGCATGAGTTTTAATAACACATACAACAAACAAAGCAAAACTTGGATTTTAAGGAACCTAGGCATGAATTCCATTAGCATATGCATTGATGAAAGCACAACTTGTATTTTAATAAATCTAGGCATGAATTCTATTAACATATGCATTAACATAAACATACCTTGTATTTTAAGGAACATTGGCATGAATTCTATCAACTTATGCACAAAACATAAACACAACTTGCACTTTAAAGAACCTAGACATGGATTTTACTAACATATGAATTAAATATAAACACAACTTGTATTTTAAGGAACCTAGGAATGAATTCTATCAACATATACGTTAATATAAGAACAACTTGTATTTTAAGGAACCTAGGCATGAATTCTATCAACATATACGCTAAACATAAACACAACTTGCATTTTAACGGACATAGGTAAAGATTTTACTAATATATACATCAAATATAGACACAACATGCATTTTAAGTGACATGGACATAAATTATATCATCATATATTTTAACTTAAATACAACTTGCTTCTTAAGGAATCTATGCTTGAATTCTATTAACATATGCATTGAATATAAACAAAACTTGCATTTTAAGTAACGTAGACATGGATTTTTACTATCATATAGATCAACATAAATATAACTAGTGTTTTAAGGAACTTAGAAATGAATTCTCTCAACATATGCATTAAATAAACATAGCTTGTATTTTAAGAAACCTAAGCATCAATTTGGTCGATGAGGAGGAAGAGGGAGAGCAGATGGAGAATAAGAATAAGTTATTGATGATGCCCTGTAGAGGTATATGTATTTCTTTTTTGTTTAGTATTTGGACATAATCCTTTGTATATATTTTTTCTATTTAGATTATAGATTTTTGTTCGATTGGCTCTTTATAGATTGTGTAATGTTTCTTAAATTTTATTTATTTTCATTGCCAATGCATGTTTGTGGAATATGTTCTATGTTATATTGGGTGATGAATTAGTATTTGTGATATTTGTTGTGTGTATGTTGTAAAAAACTGTTTGTTCTTTTAAATTTTTACTAAAGTTTCTATAATTTTGAGTAAGATTTGTGTTGGAAATTTCTGTCGCAAATAACTTTAAAAAATGTTTGACGGTTATCCACCTCTTTGGTAAAATAGTGGATGCAATGCCCGACATAAATTTGTGCATGTTCGTAAGCAACATTTATGTCCCCATGAATCACATCGAAATTGGCTAATGTTGGCAATGTCATAAACAAAATTCGACACAATTTTAATTTATTTTATTATTATTATTATTTTTTTTTTTTGCTATCATATTCGATGCCAATTGTATTTGTTATGCCCATTTTAGCATGGACCATATGTCCCATGCAAATTTGCCTGTTATTAGTTTATGCATCAAAATTTTGGCAAATTTGTATTGGAATTGTTTGATGATAATTTGACAAAATCTTGTAGTTTTGTACTACATTGTCCATTGAATTAGGGCATCAGGCACCTAGGCACTGAAATATTGGTGTCTGGTCACTAGCTATGGAGCCTAGGAACTATGTATAAGGCTGGGATCTCTTTTTTGATATCTCTGTCTTTATATGGTTCAAGGCTTCTCGTGCCTGGGAGTCCCTCACCTTGCAATTGGATGTTATTCCTATGCTTAGCCCAAATTCAGTCTTCTGATCTCCCATTAATCTAATCACCTGTACAGAACATATATAATCACAAATACTATAGAGAAGCATAACATAAAATAAATAATATAAAATAACATAGAAATATCATGCATATTTCATACATATCAACATAAGTATGATATCCATATCTCCATTGCACTATTTACACTAACTATTAGTTATTGACCTCACTTTTTGGTCAAAACATTCCTTTGGCTTGCAACGGATCTCATGTGGACCTAGAAATATTTTTCCAGTGTCAATATCGGACTGAATTGAACCTGAATAAGCAAGAACTCAAACATTACATAAACAAAAATTGTGTTAATCCTAATTTAAATTTAAAAATGAAATATTACTCAACAAAATCTGAAACTACCCAAACTAAAATAGAATCAAAGATAACCAACTTCAGCTAAACTCTAAAATTGAACTGAAAATAAGCTTAATCCAAAACATCCCAAAATTTTTATTTTCTTTACAGATCGTGTTAGAGCTTGAAATTTCATTTAGAGAGCTGCATGATGTTCACTATCCTTAATAAAAATCATGGAAAGGTTTGACCATGGCCGAACATAAATTTTACTTAAACCTTTTTTACTTCAAGTATTGATGCATGAATAGTGCTCCTATCATCTTGAAATTCTCGTATTTTTCACATATCAATTTAGTGCTTAGAAGTTCATTATATAAGTTGCATGATGTACATTACTGCATATGGAATGCATGCAAACTAATATGATGATAATCATACACCATTTTATGTAAAAATTTTTATATTGACCTACATAATTTTTTTTTTCATTGAAGCTTTATTTGTCAAAATGGACTGCACCAATTCATTTGGATCATCAAAATCATTCTAATGAGCCCTTTTGTGCCAAAACGAACTTATTTTATGGCTCCTTCAAGACTACGATAATTTGGATGAAAATTTTGATGATAACAAGAATACTTTTGATAATTCACTTAAAATTGACTTAAATCAAAATATGCTAACTTAGGTTTTGTTTGGCAATGCTGCAGATTATTTATAATCTACTGATAAGCATATTATCCTGACAATCTGATAATCTGCAGATTATCAGGATAAGCTGACTTGCTGTTTGAGGGAGCTTATTCTGAACAGCTTATTTGTAGTTGTTGTTGGATATATGATCAAACTGTCCCTGAAAGTTGTTTATTGTTTGGGGAAGCTTATTCAAAACAGCTTATTTGCAATAGGACTATAGATCAGTTAAACAAATAAACAGAATGCTCACCCATGCGTGAGTATCAAAAGAAATAAAATCAAGATGAATACAATAACAAGTACAATTATAAGTACAATTTAAAAATATATAAATACAATAAGTGAAAATTTAGATACTGATTGTGTAAGTACATAGGAATTGAGCGGCATATATGTAAATCTTTAAAAAAAAGGGGAGGGAGAAGCTGGCTGCAAAATTCATTGACCGAAGAATACTTTAACAGGCCACCATGACTCGCCACTGATCCTACTCCACGCAATATCCCCATACTTCAACTGTATGACCGATAGATTAACCATACATTCAGAAGGATCTTCACCATTGCAAGAAGGTCTACCACTTCGTAAGCGTCTCTCACTCATAATGCCTATTTTTCAAGCGGTCATATCATTTAAAATATCACAAATTTGAACAAATGTGACGAAAAATAATGGTTCAGTAAGCAATTATCATTTGCCTTCATGTGAAAAAAAAACATACCATGCGATTCTTATTTATCCTAAGCAGAACATTATGATGTTAAAAAATTGAACTGGCTTGGCCATGCTCATAGTTGCCCTAAAAAAAGTGATGTTAATCTTATTGATATGATGATAAAAATTTGAATGATGTATATAAATATTAAAGTTTGGATGTTAGATATGTAAATATATAAGAATTATGTGGTATGTATGTAGGGGTGTAAACGAACCAAACTCAAACGAACAGAATTAGTATTCGTGTTCGGTTCGTTTGAAAATTAAGTTGTTCGTGTTTGATTCGTGTTTGGTTCGTGTTTGAAATTGTTCGTGAATGTTCTGTCCGTGTTCGGTTCGATTTGTTCAAAATTAGTTCGAATTGTTCGTATTGTTCGAGTTGTTCGTAATGTTTGAATCGTTCGGATCGTTCGAATCGTTCGAATTTGTTCTAAATTGTTTATACTATTTATGAATTTTCTTTGTTGTGCTTATATTTTAATAGAAATTTCTTTAAATGAGCTAAAAATGCATTCCTTTTGAAAGAAAAAGTAAATAGTTATAATAAATTGATTGGCACATTAATACAATAGATCAAATTAATAATTTCGTATCAGTCATCTGTTTAACATAACCTCTCAAAAAAATAATTTTATATCAGATCAAATTGATATAAGGCCAACCAACACAGATTCACTAATTACATAACATCTCTTGCTCAAATTTCAGTTCTGAAAAATCTACAAACTCGACAAACTTTTAAAACTCTACAAAAACTTTACAAACTCTAAAAATTCTTGCTAGCTCTCAAAAAAATGAAACCATCAGGGATAAGACCCGACAGACATGAGACAACATGATTAAACCATGAATCATAGATGCTTATCTCCATCTCATTCATCCAATTTGCTTCATGAACAGAACGAACAAATACCTGCCAATAAAGAGTAAGTTCGAAAGCTCAAAAGACAGTTTAAATATGTAAACATACTCACAATAATGATGCAGGAAAGAAATATAAAAAGATACTCACAATAATGAAGCCACGAAAGATTTTGTTGCCATCCAATTTAATATTATTTCAAACAGCCAAGCTGACAATTACAATCTGCAATACAATACAATCCATTCCCCAAACCAGGAGCAAAAGTCACCATCAATGGTCTGTTAGCAACTGCTTCACTTAACAACTAGAAGAAAAAAACTGTACAAAACGCATACATTGATGAACGAAGATGCTGACATACTTTTAGTAAGATGAGGTCAAGAGTACCTTCTGCAAAAGCTTGCTCATGGGAGAAGAAGGTCTTTCATTTCAATGCCAAAGCAATCCACTCAAAAAGATTAGAGTTCACAACTGAGACGCCATTGTTTCTTTATAGAGAGGCATTCCACAGGCTAAGTAGGCATGAAGGAAGACATGGCTCAAATGAAATTTAGAGATTTCAAGGCAGAATTATGGAAGGCACTGCTTATACACTATGAGAAAACAGAAAAAAATGTATTCATTGACATGGATAACCATAAAGTCAAGATTAGCCTTACAATTTAGCATGAGCAGCAGGCCAAAATTAACTTTTTGCTGCTGTCAACTTGGTTCCTCATCCTCAGCTTGTTTTCTAGCCAAGGTGGCATGTATGTAAAAATTGAAAGTTTAGGTGTTAGATGTGCAAGGAATTGAGTGGCACCTATGTAAATCTTCCAAAAAAATAGTGTTAAACTGGGTAAAACCTCTAAAACATCTGCTAGAAATTTCATTATCTCCATCTATTTCTACATTGAGATATGAGACAGAATGAGAAGTTAAAATAAGTGGAGATAAGGCATTAGTTTTTGGTAGGTTAGAAATAGCCCATTTCTCCCACACCAGGTTCAAATGGAGATCCAAATCAGAACTTACATGAGAATTAGGGAAAAAAAACAACAGATTTACATAGTTTTAAAATTTTAATTAAACTCCATAAGACAGCTCAAAAGTTTTCTTGAATTGACCATATATTGCATAGATAGAACAGCACTGCACTCTTACTAGAATTTTCATTTTGTGTCAATTCAGCAAAGTTTTTAATAAATTCATCAAAATTGTAGCATCAAAACACAGCATTAAACTACTAACTAAGTAATAAGATCTTAGTTGATAGAAAAGGAAAACAAGACAAACTAAAAAATTTGCTACAGAAAAACCTGGCACTTTTGTTGTAATGTCATTTTTTGACCATTTTCGAGGAGGAAACTGGTGCACTTGATTTATCATTGCCACCCTTTTCATCAAATTGGATGCCATTAAATATGACCTTAGAGCTCCTATATTGGCTACCAAAGCAATTTGTTATGCCTATTGAAGTGAAGTTAAATATCTTGAAGTGTAGCCATTTGTTATGCCTATTGAAGTGAAGTTAAATATCTTGAAGTGTAGCCATTTGTTATGCCTATTGAAGATGCACAAACAGAACGACAACACATCTCTGTATCCAAATAAAGAAATGAAGATTTGGATCTACCAAACTTTTTTTTGGCTTTTCTTTCTTTTTTTTTTGCAAAAGAAAATAAAAATATGAAGCCAATCTTTATAAACTCTTTGCAGCTTATAAATAAATGGAGAAGAACTCGGTTTATAATCAAACAAAGAAAGCCCTTAATAACGATTTGATTTAATTAAATCCATCATAGATAAAGTATGAATATAAGACCATTTCTCAAATAAACAACAATATTCTCAGAACTTGAAGTATAAAAGTAGGAAATAAGACATACTGATTCACAGATTTATCAATTCAACAGGAATTGATAAATGAACTTTAAAATCCTTCTTGACTTCATTCATAAAAACTTCTTCCAGAAAGTTGTCAAGAAATCCTTACCTCTAAATCCTTCCCAGTTCAAGAACAATTAAGCAAGGAAAGCAAGACTCTAGGCAGAGAATTAAGCTAGCAAATGCATAAAATTTCCAACCAACCCCAATACCTTAAAGCACTAAGGCTTGGAAAGCCAAACTCCATGGTTGCAATAGTATCAGAAAAGTGGACTGAATAGCATATAATACCTTTTAAAGTTGAACAATCCAACCCAACTTTACATATCTACAAAATAATAACTATTAAACATGTAGACAATCCAACATTTTTTTTGGTGCCAACCTGGGCATCTGAAACCAGGGATGGGAGAGAGGGAAACATCCCTCTCACCAATTTTGGGAGTTGTTGCACCTCTCCCAAGCTCTTAAAATGACTTCCCTGGATCTTGTAATAGCAAGTAAAGCAACAAACAAGTATTTCAGCTCAAACCTGCATTTTTAACTTTTTATGATAAAATAGTCATATCCAAATACTACAATGTGTCTTAAACATGAAGATATGTTGGTAAGCAATAAAATATCTAAGATACCGCATACCATACTTTTAGGAGCTCAGGCAGAGCACAACAAACCACTTATAAACAAAATTCTGCCACCCTAAATTATTAATGGCATCAAGTGCAGTGCTAAATTTTCTCAGAATAATATTCATACATGCTGAAAACCATATCTTAGAATTTCATGAAAATCAAATCATAAATTTTCACGAATAGTAATGTTCAACGAGATGATAACTCTAAATCTCGATTTCTGTTAAAGGAATTATAATAGCCTAAGCAGAGCTTAATGCTCACAACAAAACTAGATCTAGATGCAATACAACATTTTTTATGTGATATTTCACTCCAAAAAATGTCAAAACCTAGGTATCACTCAAAAAAAATGTCAATGAACCTTTTATCAAATTAGGTAACCCAAAAATTTGCCAGCAACCTTTTATTTAAAGCTCTAAAAAGATTCATAAATTCCCCATTAAATTAGGAGGATCAAGCTAACTTGCATCTGTGATTCTGGTTGTGAGCGACTGAGTAGACAGAGCAGAGATCAGTGAGCTCACATCCAAACCAGATCTAAAGACAATATGCCATGTTTATAAGCAAGATTTCACTCCCAAAACTTCAAAAAACTAGGTTTCACTTAAATAAAATACTTAAAAAAAATTAAGTTATGAGCCCAATCTGAAGATAAATCTGAAATAGTAAAGAAAATACACTCAAATATGACTCACCGGTAACCTTACAAGCAACCAAGCAAGAATGCGGACAAAAAAAAGCAGATCTATAGTCAACCAAGCAAGAATATCGAGCACTGAAGCAAGAATACCGAGTAGTAGATCCAACGCCGAATCTATGGAACGACAAATAGAAGCAGAGATTAGAGAACCGAGTAGTCGATCCAACGCGGTTTTGAGGCGAAGAGAAGGAGAGTCGGCTGCTCTGCAATCTTCCGAGAGAGGGGAGAGCTGAAGCGTGATGCGTGAAACAGAAATGCGCGGATAGAATTAGGGCTTAGGTTTCCTCTTTTAAGTTTTTATATATTAGATTATTAATATATATAAATATTAATATATTATGTTACTTATATAACTTATTTTATATAAATATATAATATTTATATTACTAATAATCTAATACAGTTTATTATTGATATATTATTATTATTAAGTTATTATATAATATAATTTATAGAATTGAATTTTTTAAAATTTGATAAATTTTTAGAATATATATAATATAATTATTTTTAAATTTCATAATTTTTTAATAAATAATTATTCCAAATTATTTTATATTTCGAACAATATCGAACCGAATACGAACGAACGCGCCACTGTTCGTGTTTGGTTCGTTTAACAAACCGAACGAAAAAAATTGTTCGTGTTCGTCTCGTTTGCTTATCGAACGAATCGAACACAAACTTCTTAGTGAACCGAACAACAACTGTTCGCGAACAACGAGCTTTTTGACAGCCCTATCTGCATGTACCCCCATAAATTTTAACCAGCTAAACCAACATCAAGTCACATTTTTGTTATATAAATATTAAAGTTTGGATGTTAGATATGTAAATATATAAGAATTATGTGGTCTGCATGTACATGCCCCATAAATTTTAACTAGCTAAACCAACACCAAGTCACATTTGCCCAAACCTTCATGCAAAAATGTTTAAAGCAAGGGAATTCAAATATACCATATAAGCTTACAAAATAGAAATTATGAGTTTTACAGTGTTGCAGTAAGGAACGAGAAGGAACATCAACAAAACAGAAATTATGTAGTACAGTATCGCAATGCGATCTTTTATATGAATTTACATATCTAGCACCTAAAATTCAAATCCTACACATATACCACCCAAATCTTTTATATCGTAAGAAAAAGATGGCATTGTTTATAACTTAATGCATAAGAAGTTCATTTTACCAAGGAGCATAACAGCAAAAGTAAAAGGAACATAACAGCAGATTAAACAATATACTTTGTTTTTACAGCAAAAGTAAAAGGAGCATTACAGCAACCCTTCTCAATGCATATTAATTTTTCTCTCATTAAACTCCTTCAAACAAAAACGAGACCATTGGGAAAGATGGTACAAGAAGAGAGCAGTTTAGCCATGTTCCAATTTAATCTTAACAAAACGGAAAAATATAATACAGCAGAAAAACTTTGAATATCCTAATCAATTTCTCCACCCAACTCACTGATATTATTATACAAATATATGTTTATGTCAAGTATAAATATAAACAACAAATTTGGCCAAAGAAATCATTGTTCATGAGATCACTGAATCAAGAAAAAATATACTCTTTAATCACATATACTCCTCCCAGCCTCCCTCGCAAACGGATGAAATTCTTAATACGACCATAAAATCCAAATTCAAAATACAACGAAATACATACTAAGAAAAAAACTATAGGCAATAGACTCCCTAATACATAGATAAGAGCAGGTCAATCAGCACCCGCAGATCACATCTGCGATAAACTTCTTCAAAGCAACCATCTCAGTTACACCTTCACTATCTTGAGTTTCAACTTCATTGGACTTCATCTCATCCTCAAGTAATGAATGCCCAATAACTTCTGAAGGTTCTAGAGATACATGCAACTGGTCGTCGTCAGCCATAATGAAGTCCGTATCTATTTGAGATGGATATCGTCGAATGAAGTTGTGAAATGTCATTGTGGACACCATAATATGCACCTGCTTGGGAAATAGATACGACGACATATCACGAAGAATGCCCCATTTCTTCTTCCAAACCCCGAATGTTCTTTCAATAACCCCTCGCAAGGAGGAGTGATGTTTGTTAAACATTTCTTTTCGACCACGGATGCTGCCACTCGCTCTCTCAAAATCAGGAATATGATATCTAGTGTCTGGATAGGGCTTCAGGTAGCCCCTCTGCATCGGATATCCAGCGTCAACCAAACAATATTTCCCTATTTTCAAAGACACTATTAATGACAGATAATACATACAAGTAGTATGTATATATAATTAAACAAAACAGAGGGCAGGTGAGGGAAACACTGTGATCTATTCTTACTTGCATATGCAAAAAGATGACTGTTATATGCACTCCCTTCCCATCCTACCATGAAAAATGTAAAGCACGTGTTAAAGTCACATACTGTCATGACATTTTGGGTAGTTGAAGCACTTCGACCGATGTACACGACCTTCTCGTCGCTGGGTAGTCTAGCATCAACGTGCGTACCGTCAATTTGACCGATGCGGTCCTGTTTTGCATAGTTAGAAACTCATTATATTTTGAGCGTAACGAAACGCACTAGCAAAGCATACCTTGAAATATGGCATGTAACGGGAATCATTTGCAATTTGTTGAGGAGTGCTAGTGAACGAGGGATCCTCCGGCTTAATAATTTGCGACGCCAAGCTAACAAGTGCTTGTACCCTTTGGAGAAGTACCGGCTAATTGTTTCTGTGGAATGTTGAAATCGCTCCATAGCTCTTCTAATCGATTCATTCTGTGATAGAATGTATCAAGTTATAGCCAACACTTCCCTCTTTGTCGTTCTAGAAGAACCTTGGAGGCCGTGGTTAAGGCATAACTCATGAAGAAAATCCACAAAAATAGGCACATACATTTGAAAAATGTTTTTGAATCGTATCGGATGTCCAAAAAGCATCTCACCAACTCATTTATCCCCAATAAAGGAGGACGTCATGCGTGGTATTCGATCAGTGCTGGAGCGGTTGTACTCTAACAACAATACTGCAATAGCTGCAGCCCATGTCATTCTTCCACGATGTTCTTGCTGTGGATCCATTCTAAAAGAAAAAGATGTCAGGATAAAATATATATTGCATAAATATTAGCGTCGTAAATGAAATAATAATAATACCAACTACTACGAACCACACAAAAGAATTATATATTTTTTGTTTTGAAGAATAACTTAAAACCTCAAAATGTAAATAGCAAAAAAAAAAAATTACAGTCCTTGCATAAACAAAAAAGAAAAATGAAAAATCATTCCTACATCAAAACACGCAAATATTCAACACGATGTTCAGGTCGCAACGCCATGAACATTTGCCTACGTGTAGGGTCCTCAAGTTTTGTTACACATTTGGCATAGAAATGAATATCATCAAGTACTTCTGGAAGAGATTGCAAAGCTCCAACATAGTCTTTGATTGTGCTGCCTAGCAAAGCTGGAGGTGTCAGAGCTGCAAAAACATGAACAAGTCTATCAAATTAGCTTTTCACGAAACTGTCCTTCTCTTTTTGCCTCCTAGCAAGCCTAGCCTCTTTGAGCGGGAGCTGGACTCCTCTGTTTCCTTCTGGTTAATACTTGGTCCTTCTTCGTCAGGTGTCAACTGCTCAGGTGGCAAGTCATCCGGTATACCAGTAAATCTCAACTCACTGGGGTTGAATGCATGTCGTCCCGTCGCGACTATTCCATCAAACATTATATCTAGTTTATCCTCGAACTGTCGTTCAATACCGCATTGCCTATATTTTTTAGCTGTCGACTGTGCCTGTAACATTGCAGGAGAGAATAATTAGTGGAAATAAAGAACTACGAGAATGAACCAAATGAAGTCTAAAGATTATCTCTATTTCTCAGCCCACCATTCATATGGAGCATCGATCGTCCGCTTTACGAGATCCCAACTCAACCTGGTTGAGCCACGTTTTAGCTCCTTCCAAATTTTCCACTCCTTCAATTGATCCCATTTGTTTTTGAATTTGAGGCGGTCGTAATTCCTTCCGGTTAATTCTTTGAACCACCTCGCAATATTTATGCAACCCTCCCTGTTAAAAAAAAGTATTTGGCCTATTTCCCAGTTCAATTTCTTTAATACACAGATTACAAAAAATATTTGTAACTTCCTTATCCCACATAGCTGACGGTCCCCTTTCATTTGTCTTAGTCATGTTCGAACTATATGTAGAAAGTATAATTAAACATATGAGTTAAAAATATAATATCGTATTAAACCATTGAGAGGGATAATGTACCAAATAAAAAATACGGATTCAGAGAAAGTGCGTTATTATCCGGAAAGAAGTAGAGGGAATTCCAAGGCATTTTTGACAAAGAATACTCAGCCATTTTCTTGAAAATTTAACAAATACTTGAAGATAAATAGAAATAGGAAGAGAATATTGTTCTACTTTCTATTAACAAACCAAAGTGAGCTGGGAATTTCCAGGAACATAGTTGATGGAAATATGGCATCCAATTTCAAATGAACACCAAACGGCAAGGCATGCTTATATAGTTTATATTCTAAATATTCAAAAACATCAGCATCATCTGGAATAAAGCCAAAAAAAAAAAAAGAAACGAAAGCTCCAAGCAAATACTTATTAAAGCTTTTCAAATGATGAAGCAGGTAATCACCTACATCCATTTGAAAGGCCAAGAGTTACAGCAACCTAGTTGAGAGGGAGAAAGAAGGTGTAAAGGAAATAGTTAGTGATTACATGTTGGCTCGAGCCGTTCATAGAAAGACAAAGCAGAGAGTACAAATATGTAGTACCGACCAGTTAAATACACAAGTGAATCCACCAATGAATTTTAACTTTGGATAATGATCTCAAGAAAAACAGTAAGAACCAAGGTTTTAAAATTCTAACCAAATAGTGAACTAAAAGAATGAGAGGTTTAAAGTTTAAAGGTTCAATCAGGATGGAATCAGATAACATATAGAAATTAAAATTATTTAATATCATCTATATGATAAAATAAAGATAACTTAATCGATTCATAGACAATATTATAAAGTAGCACACATCAGTTTGAAAAGTTCGAATACAATTCTAACATAAAATTTTGGACATATATTTCAATTATTTCAATTTTTAATCTAAATCAATTAGTTTTAGCTACCCAATCAAAATCGATAAGCAAAACGTTGAACATACTATAACCAATTCCTTCATCAAAAACTACAAGATAATAAAGCTAAACAAGCATGATATAGAATTTAGATAGAAGACTGCATGACACAAATACAAGGAGCATTAAAGCTAAACAAACTAAGGATTGCACTCATTTGATTCAAACATGCATCAATCCAATTAATTAAGGGGCATTTACATACATACCACCTAATTCTTATGTGTATACATGTCTAACACCTAAACATTCCTTTTTTTTACATTCATACCATTCATATTGCTTGATTTAACACCTTGAAAAGCTGCACTGAATATACAAAAATGAAGAGGATATTGCTTGATCTAACACCTTGAAAAGCTGCACTGAATATACATGTCTAACACCTAAACATTGCCTAATTACAAAAATGAAGAAGAATAACCAAAAATAAAAACTTGAAAAACTGCCCTGAATATATATTGCTTGATCTCCACCTTGCGTCGATCAAGGGCTCGCAGGAAGGAAGGAGAGGGATATCGAAATGCTAGGGCTCACGAATGGGAAGGAAGGAGAAAGATATCGGGTATACCTTGCGCTGATCCTGGATATCGGGTATACCTTGCGTCGATCAAGGACTCGCGGGAAGGAAGGAGAGGGATATTGAGATGCTAGGGCTCGCGAATGGGAAGGAAGGAGATCGATATCGGATATACCTGTGAGGTGAGGAGAGGGAGATCTGTGTCAATCGAAGCATAGCCAGGGAGATCTGTGAAGGGAGATCTGTGTTAGTCAAGGAATTTTTATTGTGTCCGGACGGCGTACGCAGCGCTGCATTTGGACGCCAATAAAAATTTGACACGTGTATTTTTGGGACCCACCATGGCTAATTTGAAAAAAATGCATTTTAAACTCCTTTGTGCCGACCCGACCCGACCCGATTGAGGCCCCCGACTGAAAAAAATTACATTTTTCGCGCTTTATTTCCCCGCCAAAGTTTAAAGGTTTATTTTGTCTCCATTATCTTTAGGTTTAAATGCTTATTTTGTCTCCATTATCTTTAGGATGCGGAAACTTTTTTTTTTGTCTGACCTACCTTGTCGTGGACCTGAGGAGTTGGAATTTGATTCTAACCTAAAGCTAAAGCATGCTACCGTTCGCACAAAATATATCCGATCAAGTCGACAGTGAGTTGGAATCTCAAAATATATTCGAGGAACAAGATTTTCAGCTTAGTTTAGCTGCGACAGAACATATCCCTCAGGTTGGTAAAATTTGTTGTATGCACTGTTTTATTACTGTTTCACAGTTTAGGGTTTTATTACAGTAGTATGCCCGTAGTTTCAGTAGAGTAACGTCAAGTTTTCTTTCATAAAGGGACATGGTGTTTTTTGGGTAATATTATCGGTGTATTACGGTAGTATATTTGTCAAGTTTTCTTTCAGGCAGACGTGGTGTTATTTTGGTAATTTTGTGGTGGTATTCAGGCAGTTTCGTAAGAGTAACAAGTTTGCTTCAGATTTCGCCGTGGTTTTATTTAGGTAATTTGAAGGTAGTATTCTGGTAATTTAGGAGGAGGGTACATTTTATTGTCCCCTCCCCCAAACTACCAGAATACTACCTTCAAATTACCTAAATAAAACTTGATAAAATTTGTTGTATTCACTGTTGTAGTACTGTTTCACAGTTTTATAGTTTTATTACGGTAGTATGCCCGTAGTTTCAAAAGAGTACGAGTAGTTTTCTTTCATAGCGGGACATGGTGCTATTTGGGTAATATTATGGGTGTATTCGAGTAGTTTCGAAAAGTATATTTGTTAAGTATTCTTTCACATGTACGTGGTGTTATTTTGGTAATTTTGTGGTGGTATTCAGGCAGTTTCTTAAGAGTAACTTAAGTTTGCTTCAGATTTCGCAAGGTAGTATTATGGTCGTTTGGGGGTATTATTCGTGGTAATACCTGAAAAACACCAATGTTTTTATAGTTATTATTATGGTACCTTGGTTTGACTGTGGTGTTATCATGATATTATTATTGTATTATTGGTTGTTAAGTATTGTGTTACCGATATTCAAATCTCGATCCAATTGCAGATACCCGAGAGAGACAGTGCCTCCAATGATTCACTTGTAAACATATTGCTTCAAGCTGTTATCAATAATGAGAAGGAGGCCCATGAAAAATATTGTGCCTATGCACACATTGTTGGATTTATCGTGCGAAAGGACCACATCGGTTATTGGTCGAATTCAAAGAGGATCGAGATAAGGGATTTTGTTTGTGGTAAGGTCTGGTACGAAGAGAGAATTGAAGGACAATGTATCGGTGAGGTACACGCGAGCGGATACAAGGACTGGTTGTGCTGCCATGATCCGATATGCCGTTGATGTCCAAGGGAACTGGTCGGTAAAGAAATTCATAGAAAGTCATAACCATCCGTTGGCGGATGTTGGCGACAAGCACCTATTGCGTTCAAGCAGAAAGATGAGTGACATCAATGCAAATGTCCTCAGATCAATGACAAAATCAGGGATTAGAACCACCGATGTGTTTAGCTTCCTAGCCACAGAAGTTGGTGGAGTGGAGAATCTTGACTGTACGAAGAGGGATGCATATAATCTCTTACAAAGAGAGAGAAGATTACACATCGAACTCGGGGATGCTAATTCCTTACTACAACAATTCACTGCACGGCAAGCCGAGGATCCAATGTTTACGTGGGACGTCCAAATTGATGAGTCGAGCAGTTGTTGAATTTCTTATGGAGTGATGGGATGTCCGGACTCGATTATGATCGCTTTGGTGATGTCATAATATTTGATACAAGCTATAGACTGAATAAATACAACCTATGTTGTGCGCCGATTGTCGGTGTGAACCACCACTGGCAGAATGTGCTTTTTGCAGTTGATTTTTTGTCAGATGAAACGATTGAGTCCTTCAAGTGGTTATTCAAAGCCTTTATCCGTACAATGGATAACAAACCCACAATCACAATATTCACCGATCAAGATCAAGCAATGAGTAGAGCAATCCAAGAGTGTTTGCCGCACACTAGATATAGATTATGCCAATGGCATATATACAAAAAATTATCTTCAAAAGTACATTGTGGTTCGGGAAAAAATAAGAGAGTACACGATCTCTTTTATAAATGCATGCGTAGATGTGACTCAGAAGTGGAATTCGAAGAAACTTGGGGCGAAATGATTGAGATGAGAGAACTTCAGGAAAATGTATGGTTGGATGAATTGTATAATATAAGGCATCGTTGGTCAACAACCTTCAATAAAGACATTTTTGGAATGGGGATCCTATCTACGCAGAGGAGTGAGTCGACTAATAACATATGTCATAGTTTCTCCAAACCAACAAGCACGGTAACTGAATGTTTTCTGGCCCTTGAACATATCGCGAAAACTTGGCGAAGAAATGAGAAGGATGAAGATTTTAGATGCGAGCAATCTGCTATTGTCCCTGCAGTAAAATGCAGCCTGTTTTGAGGCAGATTGCTTTACTTTACACACAGAAGTTATACTCGAAGTTTGAGTCAGAGTTTCTTAATGGTTTGGATGGACTTGCTTTGGAGGGTTTTGCCAACAATGATTCAGAATTTCATATAAGAACCTTCGATAATAGAGACACAGACAAATACTGGATTGTGAAATTAGACAGAGCTAATTCGGATATCACGTGCAGTTGTAAAAAATTTGAAATGATGGGTTTACTATGTGCTCACGCTCTAAGGGTTCTTCAGCATGAGAACGTGTACAAAATATCTGAAAAATATATATTACTTCGGTGGTGTACACATGCAAAAAGGGACATATACAACAGTTTGGAATATCAACATCTCAAGGGGTCTCAAATGTTGCCAGTAGTCTCAAGTGGACTTATATATCGCACACATGTTCATAAATTAGCATACCAGATAAGTACAAGAACACAAGGCCATGAAGTTGCTGAGAAGTTTGTGCTAGATACATTAAAAAAACTAACACTTGACGCCTATGAAATATTACATGGGAGAGAACCCCAACAAAAGGCAAAACCAACTAAAAAGAAGACCCCGTGTAAAGAGAAAAACCTGAATGACCCAGTAAAGATGCGTCCTAAAGGAATATCTAATTCAAGGCTAAAAGGATATTGGGAAAAAAATAAGAGAACAAAAAGTAAGTTTAGTTTGCTGAAATATTTTTTTTTCTAAAACTTAGTATCTCCTTCACAACGTGTCAACCTTTTTTGTAGGAACGGATAAAGATGCCGGTCCAAATGATGCTAGAGTTCTCCAAAACGAGGCAAACTGGTTTGGAACGTCGGATCACTTAAGTCAGGTATATTATAATGTGGCCGAGGCTATTTATTTAGTGTTCAATCTGTGATGTTTACAATTTTTTATTCAAATTACTCCAGAACCGCCTACATCACAATGACATGAGACATATACAAGCATGCTATGAATATGGACGATGATATGTAGATTGATAAAGACTTGTTCCATCGATGCTAATGAACATAGAGGATAATTTGTTTGAAGATAATGTTTTGATTTATTTGAATGACAGAAACATTCGTTATGGTTGATTTATTGAGCTATTATTTTTGTCTCATTGTCGTTTTACTCTATAAGTTGTGTTTTTAATCCCCAATTAGTTGCATTGGATTAATAACCAGATAATACATTCTAAAAACGATCATAATGTTACTTAAATACAACCGAATATGGGCCTGATTGGAAGCAATACGGTTGTATCGGAATATTACACGTTTTATTCCCGAACAACGCGCGGCGGAATACATTTCCATAGCCGGTTGTATTTGAGTATTACTCAATGTATTCAAGTCATACCGCTGATCCGTCGAACTGGTTGTATTGAAATATTTCTCGTTTTATTCTAACAACTGAGAGGAATAAGACACTGAATAAGACCCTAAAACAATGGCGATAATGTTCAAATACAACAGAGTTAAATCATAAAAATGAATGTATCAAAATGTGTGCGAGGCTGTATATTTGAAATGTCGAATGATTTTAAAATAAATACGTAGGAATTATGGGGTCAGCACGTAAAGTCCTCATTTATATTAATGGCGATTAGTTGCACGTAAAGACCCCATTCATCTCTAATTATTCTCAAATCAAATTTTATTTGATCTTAATTTCACTTCAATTTCAAAACATCTCTATCAGCAATATCAAATAATAGTAAGATGTTTAGGCATACCACTTAATTCTTATGTATATACATCACTAACATCTAGACTTCTAAAAATTCCCTTAGTTGTGCAGTAAAAGAGTTATTTAAATTTTTAAAAATTAAAATAGTAATGTTTTGAATTTTTTTATGGGGTTACTGTAAAAAGGTATTTACTTAACTAATTCTTAAAAGTTTACATTTACAAATATATTATTTACAAAAATTGCATAATTACAAAAATATTATTATTACTAATTTCTTAAAAATGTAATACAGATTTTTATGCATAATTTTAATACCAGATAATACACTCTAAAAACGATTGTGATATTACTTAAATACAACCGTTGTATCGGAATATTCCTCGTTTTATTCTTAAACAACGCCGGGCGGAATCCTATACATTAGCCGACTGTATTTGAGTGTTACTCGATGTATTCAAGTCAAACCGCGGATCCGCCGAACTATTGTATTGAATATGAAAGAGGAATATTTCTAATACTACCGCGTCGGTTGTATTGGAATATTCCACGTTTTATTCCAACAAGTCGGCGGCACGGCACCGAATACGACCTTAAAACAACGTCGATACTGTTCAAATACAACAAAGTTAAATCTTAAAGATGGGTGCATCAGATATCTCCAGCTGTATTGTGGATATATTCTGGTATTGTTTGAGTTGTATTACATGCACTATTACGATAAAAGCAGTCCCACAAATTCAGTCTTATTTTGTTTGTATTTTTTGCATTATTATCGTTTTACTATATCAGTCGAGAATTTTTTATCCCCTCACTTGGTTGCATTGGATAAATTACCAACCGATTCCTCACGGAGATATGTAAAGCTTCTCGGATCCTACAACCGAAAAATCGTTGTAAAATTTCTTAAATACAACCAAAAAAACCGCGGATCCGCCGAACTGTTGTATTGAATATGAAAGAGGGATATTTCTAATATTAACGTGTCGGTTGTATTGGAATATTTCGCGTTTTATTCCAACAAGTCGGCGGCACGACACTGAATACGACCTTAAAACAACGTCGATACTGTTCAAATACAACAGAGTTAAATCTTAAAGATGGGTGCATCAGATATCTCCAGCTGTATTGTGGATATATTCTGGTATTGTTTGAGTTGTATTACATGCACTATTACGATAAAAGCAGTCCAACAAATTCAGTCTTATTTTTTTTTGTATTTTTTGCATTATTGTCGTTTTACTATATCAGTCGAGAATTTTTTATCCCCTCACTTGGTTGTATTGGATTAATCACCAACGGATTCCTCACTGAGAGATGTAAAGTTTCCCAGATCCTACAACCGAAAAACCATTGTAAAATTTTTTAAATACAACCAAAAAAACGCGGATCCGCCGAGCTGTTGTATTGAATATGAAAGAGGGATATTTCTAATACTACCGCGCCGGTTGTATTGAAATATTCTGCGTTTTATTCCAACAAGTCGGCGGCACGGCACCGAATACTACCTTAAAACAACGTCGATACTGTTCAAATACAACAGAGTTAAATCTTAAAGATGGGTACATCAGATATCTCCAGCTGTATTGTGGATATATTCTGGTATTGTTTGAGTTGTATTACGTGCACTATTACGATAAAGCAGTCCCACAAATTCAGTTTTATTTTGGTTATATTTTCGTATTATTGTCGTTTTATTTTGGAGTTGTATTTTTGCCTTTTTACTCTATTAATGAAAATATTTGATTTTAAAATAAACTGCAATAAAACATTTTCTGATGACAAAATAAACTGCAATAAACAAGCTTAAAGCATTTCCTGATGTGGTTGTTAAACCTTGCCAGGGTAATTTGGAATAAAATGCAATAAACACTCTAAAAAAACATCCAATACATTTGCAATAAACTGCAAATCCTCATCAAGCCACAATAAACATTGTAAAAAATTCTTCAATACACCCAAAAATTGAGAAGAGAAATATACCATTGGAATTTTCCAGCAAAACAACCAACATAATGTTGACCTCATTTTTGATGAGGTCTTCTCTTCTTCTTTTAGTGCTTAGGATCTAGCCTTAGGCTTTTCCTTTGACTATCTTAGAGGATTAGAATTGGGACCCACCTTTTAGAAATTCAAACCACTTCTAAACTCCCCGCAAACTCCACAAACTCGATCGTAGACCCCTAACCACCTAGAGGGTTGAAATCAAATGTGGAAGTTTAAAGGATGAGTTCCTATAGGACTTTTCGGCCTTAGGACCGCCCACAGGTGGCTCGGTCCGAGTGAGGGGCCGACTTACACACACACTACACCTATACACTACACTTTCACACACTTCCTAAAAACACACCCATACCCAACTTGACCTCCCGACTCATGTAGGTGATTCACATGGATGGTCCTTAACCCCTAAGCCCTCGGCTAGGGGTTAGGAACAACATGGTGAGTGCCTCAAATGAGTCCCTTCATGGCTCATGTGGGCTTGATATGGCTTCATGGCTCAACAAAAATGATTTCATTCCACTTACATTCACCTAATCTTCCATTTTCCAAATTTTCAATTTTTGACTCGGGACCCTACACCCGCCAACCTACCCAAAGCTCTGAATTACCCAAATTTCTCAAAATTTCCAAATCACCCAAAATTCCTCAAAATCATTCCCAAACATTTTCACATCACTCAAATTGATCATCCATACCCAAAAATACCAAAATTTCCAAAAATACCTCCCAATACCCTCCAAATACCCAAAATACCCCTCCTAGCCAAAAAATCCAAAAATTCAGAAAATTCCCAGAAAATTCCAGAAAATCCCAAATATTCCCAATTTCATTTTGTCCAACTACACCATTGGCCAATTTTGTCAATTTACCCTACTTTTGTCAAAACCCCCAATTTGACCCATTTTAACCCAAAGTGAACCCAATGTCAAACCAAACCTACCCAATTGACCCAAATTCTGGTCCAATTCAATTCTAAACTTCAATTCAACATCCCCAACACCAATCTAGACCAGATCCAAGCCCAATTTGATTGAAATTTGGATCCAATTTCACTTTTGGCCTTAAAGCCCAATTTGGACCCATGACCCAAACTTAACCATATCCAACCCAATTCAACTCCAATTAACCCCAAATCTTTTCTAAACCTTCCTTAACATCCCCATAAACAAAAAACTAACATGATTTACCCAAGATTTCGACCCAAACCCCACTCAAATTCAACCCAAAATCAAACGACCCATTTTTGACCTAAACCTAAACCTAACCCAAATGAGCCCAAACCCCAAAATCAAAGCCCAACCAAAGTCAAAACCTCTTTGAAACACTCCCAAAAACATTTCCCAACATTAATTTTACATCAATTTCAACCCTAGCCCAACATTGGCCCATGCTAGCCCATTTTGGCCTACCTTAGCCTCTTTACCAAAAAGCCCATATCCAACCCAATTCAAACCCAAATCACCTCAAATTTGTTTCAAACACTCATGACACATCCCTAAACCAAACTCAACAATTATTTGGCCCAAGCCTTTACCAAAATTTCATCCCAAAATACATTTTAAAATTCAAAAGCCCACTTTCCTAAACCATTTAAAAGCCCATCTAAAACCATTTCAATGAGCCCAAAATCTACCCTAAAGCCCACATGACATTTCCCCTCATCATACTTTCAATTAAACTCAATACCTAAGTCCTAAATTCATCATCAAATCATTCCAAATCAAGCTCCATACAAATTTCCATCAAATTACCAAAAAATTCCTAAAATCCATTTTCATGAAATTGACCAAGCTTTCCCCAAGCCAAAAGTGAGCCATGAAGCCATGCATGAGCCACATGTGAGCCATGAGAGCCTTGGACACTCCACCATGCCATATTGGGTAGGAAGGAGGGCCCCTTTCCTTAATCCCTAAAGCTCATTAGCCTTAATCATGATTCACCTAAACCTAAATTTAATCCAAATATATTTGGATGGAGACTTCTCCATGCCAAACCAGTCGATCCATTTGATCCCCCACAGCACCCAAGGCCACCTTGAAGGGTGCACCAAGCCCAAATGGGTGAGTTGACCCATTTAGACCCAAAACTAGCCCTTTCCCATTCCACTTTGATTCAAACCCTTTACACATGTCCATGGCCGATTGATCGCACAAGCCTCCAGCCCCGACCCACCCGACCTCGAGGGTGACCCATGCTCGGCCGGCCGGCCACCCGAGCCGCCGGAAAACGCCATGCCCGAGACCTCGGGAGTGAGCCAACTTTGGAATTCCACTCTGCCGAGCCGCCCCATGCCCAGTGGCCATTGCGACTGTTCTTCACTTGCCATGAGCAGCTGATCCCGACCCTCAACTCCCCCGGAGGCCCTCCAGCCTCGCCTATTTAAACCCCCCACCTCTCGGCCATGAAGAGGTGCCGAACCGAACCATACCAAAACTCGCCAAAATCATTCCTCACTCCCCTCCAGTACTTAGAGCAATTGATCCCCACCGTTCTCCCTGCTCTAATCCCCATTGATTGAGCTCAATTTTGGAGCTCAATTCTCAGGCCAGAACAGGACATTCCTGAATCCTTCACCAAAACCAAATTAAACTCACCTACACCTTCACCAGACCAAGAGAAGGTGTCCACCAGCAAAAGCCCCATCTCCAGGCCACCCAGTTGTTCCAGACTCCAAAGGTTGTGATCAGCCTTGGTGGAAACTACACCTGAGCAATTCACCACATCCCCAGGCTTCATCCCTAGCCTCCTGCAGCCCCAACGAACGTGCCAAACATCTCTGATCGAGGCTTCACCTCTCAGAGCAAAGGTATGAGCTAATTCTTCATCCCGAGCTTCTGGAGATTCTCCATTTCAAATGCTTTAATTTCAATGCATGATAACCGTATAGATGTGTTCGTCTCTTCAAGACGAATCCATAGAGCATAAGAACATGAAAATCCATTGAGTATCGAGTGAGATATTAGGGATTTAGTGTGGACGGCTCTCGGGTGAGGACACTTGGGGACGATGAATGGATGCCGTCCATTTGATACACGCGCGGACGGACGGCCAGGATCGCGCCGGATGAGGAGACGGAACGATACAGCGGGCCCCGGGACGGCCGACTCAGATGGCGGCGTCGAATGGGAGCGCGCCACGCGGCACTTCGGAGCTGCCGAGGTTGACGCGGCGCCGACTCGGATAAATAGAAAATTAGGGGTATTTTCTATTTATTTAATTCCCTAAACTTCAAAAATTCATAACTTTGTGTAGGAAAATCATAAAAATAAAATAAAAATACCCTCTTGCTCAGTGAACAGAGGAAAATAATGTGGGAAAGAAATCATTTAATTTCGTCAAGTATTTTATTTTTTATGATTTATTCACTCTCTGCATACATTTAATTCTCCATGCATGTATACAATTCACCATGGCATGAGACCATAGGGCTTTTGAAGCCTCTGAACTTGGGAACATTCCCTGAATTTTCCAAAGTCAGAGGCCATCCCTATGAAGAGTTATTGATTTTTCAAATTCATGTCACTGTTTTGAGTATTTTAAATCCAATAAATAGCATGTTGTGAAATAAATTCTAGGAAAATTTGGTGATGTTCTTTATGACCAGAGAACCCTAGGAAAAATAGGTTTTGAGTTAGTTCATTTCAGACAACCCTAATTGACTTAAACACTCAAAATAGGGCTCTAATTAATTAGAGTTAACCATAGATCAAATTGACTTGAAATCAATTCTCCACTGACCTTTAGGATCAGAGGAAACCACCACAAAAGTTTGAAGTCAATTGGACTTGGTTAACCCTAGTAATTGGGTTGATTAAGCCACTTAGTCATTTTAAACTTTAAAAAATTCATAACTCTCAAAATATCTTTCAAAAATTCACCAAATTGGTTTTGGAGCCTCTCTGATATCAGGGGAATTTAAGAAAATTAAAATTTCAATTTTCTAAAAAAGTTGATTTTTAATATTATTTTAATATTTTAATAATTAAAAAATAATAAAAATCACAAAAATAATAAAATTCACTAAAATGTCACATTTTGAATTTTAATCACTTAGGAACAAACCCCATATTTTTCTTATGTTTCTAGGTTGAGATATTAATTTTTAAAGCTCTAGGGTAATTTTAAAAATTAAAAAATGTATTTTCTAGCATTTTCACTAAAATAATTATAATAAATCAAAGAAAAATCAGAAAATTGTAAAATTTAGTTCTCTGGAATCCTTGATATCAGAGAGAATTTCAAAAATTATAAAATTCATTTTCCAACTTATATTCTATTTTTAAATTAATTAACACTCCAGAACTTAAAATAATTATAATAAAAATAATATAATTCAAAAAATCACCAAAATTGGTCCAAGTGGTCCCCTAGTCATTAGGAATGTCCCCTAATTTTCTTAAGGACAGAAACTTTCCCTTGGTCATGTTAGTAAATTTTCCTTGGAAATCTCTATTTTCTACCAAAAATAATTATATAAATAAATTAAATACAAAAAAAATCACATTTTCTCCTCTCATGTCTTTATTGACATATGAGTGAAGTCACTTAAAAATTTCAAGTTCATTTGAGTTCAATTTAGTGAGTTATGAAATTATTAAGCTTGAAGGGCAAAATGGTAATTAAAATTTTAACCCTTAAATTAAAACTTTAGGTTTAATAAAAAAATTAACAAGTAAAATATTTGATCATAATCTGATTTGGATGATTGAAATTTAAATAATTGAAGGGTAGAAACCCATTAAGCATTTTAAAATGATTAAACTTTAATTAAATAATTGATTAAATTTGGAAGAGTAATAAAATTGGAATTATTAAAATAGGGATATTATTAGGAAGAGATTTATTCTTTAATTTAAAAAAATCCCTAAATTAATCATTTCATTAATGTTTAATTCCTAATTAAAATGATAATTCAAATTTAAAATATTAAAAGACTTAATCATTAAACTAATATTAAATTATTGAACTCTTTTGAAATTTTAATTAAAATTAAAATGAATAAAATTAAATAATAAATTAAATTAAATTAAATTAAATTAAATCAAATTAAAAATTAAATTAAAAATTAAATTAAATTAAAAAATTAAATTAAATTAAATTAAATTAAATTAAAAATTAAGTAAATTAAATTAAATTAAATTAAATTAAATCAAATTAAATTAAATTAAAAAAAAAAGATTAAATTAAATCAAATTAATTTAATGTAACATCAAATCAAACTAAATTGAATTAAATCGAATTAAATTAAATTAAACTAAATTAAATTAAATTAAATTAAGTTGAATTAAATAACATCACCTAAGACATGAAGAACTCAAAAATAAATCTAAAATAACTTGAACACTATTCCAAACTTAAATCATCAATTTGAACTTAAATTTGAATCACAAATCATTAAATATCATTTTGCCCTTAGGAGCTTTTACTTATTATAACTCCTAAATGGAGTATTAAATGAAATGTCATTTCACTCATAAGGATATTCAAATGTCCTAAGTTCACCGAAGCAAGACAACGTAACTAAAACTCTCGGACGATCGATTCATTTACATAATTAAATTCATTTGGACTTTAAACAATCCTAGAAATATTGAAAAGATGTTTAAGATTCGTCTTAAGCACTTCCTCAATATGATAGGATATTTATAAGAACAATTGAATTTAATTGTTCTTTGATGAAGAAAATCGTCTTCAAACCAAAAACACAAGGAACCTAGACGTCATAGGAAATGACTAGCTATAGGATTAGGAATTTGGTAGAAAACCATAACCCTTACCTTAGCTTTACCTAGGAACCTGCTTAAATGTCCTAATCATGTTTTAAGTGCAGCTTGGAATGACGGGAAGACCCTCCAGGTACGCTTTTATTTTATCGCAGTTTATTTTCTTGCAATTTATTTTATTGCAAATGCGCTTTACTTTTCTTGCATGATAAAACAACAGTTGCATGAAAACCCACACCTTTAGGACAGAAACCAAAACTGAAACCCATAACTAAGTTAAAAGTCATTACAAGATAAAATTCACCGCCACAACATTTCAAAATATAAAACAACTCAAAATTTAATCACAAACAGAACACAAAACTACAATTACAACTGAATTAAAACGTCCTATTGGATGATCGGGAATACCTCGGATGATGTAACCTACGTGTTGCTTAACGGGATTTCCCGCGGTCTAAATGAAAGTGTGGAACTCATTCGGTTGAGTTTAGCAAATTCATCCGGACTAAGTGAATCCGATAAAAATAATGATGCGGAAGGATGGAGCCGTGGGATCTTAACCGGTGTCGTTATAATCAACTTTAAGATTTGTTTTAATCAAAACACAAAAAAACACTTGGAAATTAAGACTTCTCTAAACCAAAACACTTTTCTCATCCCCGATTTATGATTTCTAAAACTAAACCTCTGCAACAACAAGGAGCTCGGAGCATGGTGGGCGGCACGGCCATCGTCGTCGGCAAAACTTGAACCTACTTCAGCAAAACTTTCCTAGAATTAAACAACAAAGCCATAGGACTTCGAGGTAGTTTGCACTAGTGCAACATAAATCCTCGACTCTTCGTTAGGCATTTGCATTGCAAATTAAGCCCTAACCGATCTTAGGATTCCGAGGTAGTCGTCTGATACGACATAAACCCTCACATCTTCAAGGCTATTTGTGTGATCGCATCATACAAATATAAGTCCTAATTAATTAAAATTGGCAAGATTAAAACATTAAATAAACATTAGGATTTTCCTAAATCCAAGCCAAACAATAGGATAGTCGGGAGATTACCGAAGTTCGCTTCGAATCCGTAATTTCTCCTACTTTTCTTCCTTTGAATTCCCAAAATAAAATGTTCCAAACTTGATCCATTCCACTATTGAGATTCAAAAATTCAATCCTTTGAAAACTTAAACTTTGAAATTCTTGAGAGCGAGAATTATTGATTATTATCGAGAGTTTTCTTAGGTGATTCCCGTCACTTAAGATGTAATTAACTATAGGGGCTTGCCCTTATAGGAATTTTAAAGAACCCGAGTAATATAAACCCTGTTTAATGTTTTCATATTAAGCGAGGGAATTTGTCGGCTTATAAAATTGGTTCGCAGACCAAACGGATGTCACAAATCTTCTAGTTTATCTAATCGAGCCCCATTATCAAGCAGTATGTCTATCCTTAGGGATAGATACACGGTTTGTGATGCGGTGCTCGTTTATATAAACTATTCGGGATGTGAGATCAGTTTGATTTCATATCTTAAAATTTTCAAATTTAAAATCATTTTCAAAATCAAATACTACTTTCTAAATTACATATATATTTAAATTAAATTTAAAATTCGCCGACAACTTCTGTAGGCGACCCCTTTTAAAAAATACAACACAACCTAAAAATAAGCCGCACACATAAATAGTATAATTTTAAATACAACATAATATTAAAGCAATAAACCAATTTCACTCACTGTCAGAATCTTTTCGATTGTATTTAATTACAGAAGGAAACCACCTGCAGAGGTCATATGCTAATTGAGCGCGGAATGCGGGTATTTACGTCACCGGTCGCTCTCTGAGACTCCGGTCGGTAGGGGTAGCCGGACCGGTCTTTCAAGATATTTGCAGACAAACATGCCACAGTCAATGTTGTTCGTCTGTTTCGGAATACCTTTGACGTGAGCCATATTCCATTTTGCGGGTTTCCTATTCTTGAAGCATTCTCTAGTTAAGCTTGTAAACAGGTTGACCTACAAATTGCAATATAACAGTTTTTATTAAATCAACACAAGTCACGAGAAATTAAATTATTGTCCATCATATACTCACAACTCGGGTGCAAAGATCTTTGTGTATTTCGTTGGGAAGAGAATCGTATAACCACCATTTCTTATTTTCTAGATCGCAGACCAATAACACCCAATGAGAATTATGCACAATTGGAAGAAATATTATATCACAATCCTTCACCGCTCTGGAAGTGATGTGTGACAGAAATTGTAAAGGGTCACCCTCCATTTTATGATAACTCTGCATGAAACGATATTTAGTTAAAATTTTCGTGTCATTCATTAATATGTCAAACAATTTACACTAAGGGTATTACCCAAAATAATGGGGACACGTATAGGTATTTTTGGTACGCTGATGGATTTTGCCTCTTCATTTGGTGCAGGATGGCGGCGAGGGCATCGACATGATCATTACCGATGAACTCATCAAAAAGTAGATCATCCATCATTCCACGATCTAACAACAAGAAGCGTTGGTTGATGATAATATCACGACTGCATTAAAAGCAAACTATTTTGTGTCAGTTGTATCTAAAAGAGATTTGAAAATCATCATGAAGAAGTTGGTGCACGTACGACCTATGATAACTTGACAAAAACTGTTCAATTACTCCGCGCTGCTCAATACTAATAAGCTCTCTCCCAGGATACTTTACGAGATCTTTCAACTCTGGCTGCTGTGCACAAATGAAATCAACGTTAATGTATGATGTTTAAATAAGAGCATATATAAATGCATTACGTAATATTTATAGAAGTACCGTTGGGGCAAGCACAGGTGATGTTGGTTGATACACCACTAATGTTTTGGAAGTACCCGGTTCACTGTGTTCAACTACCTGTGGAGTTGGACTGGTCAAAGATCCATGTGAGGTTGGACTGCCCAAAGATGGTGTATCTGCCTTTTTTGATGTGTCTTGATCGTTCTCAGCGGTAATACCGACGGCATCCTCGATAATCTTCTCGATTAAAGCATACATCTGAGCAAGAGGTTTTGTTCCCGGTGATAAGGACTCTTTTTCTGTGAAATGATCGTGTTCCTTGCTCTCTACAGTCGGGTTCTGCTGGTCTTTTATATCCTTCACTTTCTTCCTCCTTTTGAATTGAAAAGATGTGAAAGGTGATTTCACAACCTTCTTCAAGCGACTCCGTCGGCCCTTCACCCTTTGCATCAAGCTAGGAATGGACAGTGCTACCTCGGCATGAATATCTACATTAGTTTCATCAGTTTCCTCGTCCTCACCTTCTCCGGTTTGGGAGGTGTGACCTCCCTCATCGTCGGCCATAATATTTTCATCTGCATTGGGAGGGACTTCACCGGGTTGTTCTGGCGCACCCGTTCTTTCTTCAGCTGTATGGACTTCAACAGTATGAAATTCAGCAGTAGGGACTTCAGCAGGTGGGCTGGCGAGTGGGTCGACTTCTCCAACCAAATTTGGTTCTTTGATTGATAAATGTTGCTCAATCTTATCAACTTTTTTGTTCAGTGCTGACATTTGCACCTGCAGCCCCGTCACCCCAACACTTACTGTATCGAAGTTTCCTTGATATTGCAGGAACCATTTCTCCTGGCCTCTGAGCAATTCATTCATAACTTCCATGTTACGATTCATGGTAGCTAGTATCGGAGCAATGGTGCTATCGTCTGCAGCAACTGTACCCATAGCAAATGAAGATGATGAGGGGGATCGAATTTCAGTTTGGTGATCTTGGACAGGACTTGGAAGGCCCTCGTCCGGGTTGGCAATCAAGAGAAGTTCATCAGCCGTGACATCAGTGAATTTGTCGTGCACCTAAATACAGTTTCAAGAAGATATAAAATACTTTATTAAACATTTCACAGCTGGTACTTGTTAAGAAAGTTGGGCATGACTTACTTGTTCGCTATTTAGCCGCTTGAAGAATAAGTCAGTTTGTGACGCGTTCCATTTAACGGACCTCGGCCACCGCAACATTCTGGGTCTGGCATTGGGAGCTGCGAGCGTCACTAGAGAAGTGTGCTCATAAAACTAAAGCTGCGTGGAATCAATGTAATATTACCATTATCGATCAATCAATAAAGTAACTAGAATGATTAAATAAGATACTAACCGTTAATAAAAACACAAACCCATTTATGTAACCAATTGATCGATTCAATCTAACTTTAATTGTAACTGCGTTGATCTGCTCTATAAGATATTCACATAGAGCCGCAGGCCAGTTGTACGACGAGAATGTCTCTACATTATCACCGTATGCATCAAGGTCTAAAGGAATACTAAAATTACTTGATGGAAAGAATAAATTTGACAACATATATTTTATGTAAATGTTCTCCAATGCGATCGAAGTATCCCCGCTTGCAAACGCTAATATTCTGTCCTTTATGTTGACAGCATTCATTTTGGCTGATGGACGTTGCTTCCACTTTGGCATTGCTCCTCGGTTTGGCATCCCAATCAGCAGTGCAATTTCATCAGGCAATAATCTAAGCTCTTTCCCACCCAATTTGAACAACATTTTGTCATGTTGCCAACATTGTAGAATTTGAAGGGTAAGATTATTCTCCTGGGGATACGGAGGCAGATAAAAGAACTGATCAATATTCATGTGTCTGAGATTACTCATGACATCTTCAGACACTGCAGGCCTGACCACATCAAGTAGCTCTCTCACAACGGACGGCCGACATCTACAGCTCATGTTTCTCGAGTTAAGAAACCTGTAGCAAAAAAAAATCAAACTCTTAGTTGTATTATTAAAGTTTTAAGTGTTTGTTGAGTTTTATTCTAGTAGTATTTTGGTTTTATTTCAATTTTATTTGTAAAGTGAATGAGGTAAAAATTCTGTTTTATTTTGGTAAGTTATATTACATAAGAATTATACTATTACTAGACTCGGTTTTATTTGGGTAATATTTATGATTTCTATGAGTATTATTGTGGTTGTCTGTTCTCTGTTTTCTGTTAGGATTTATGTAAGCATTATTGTAGGTTTATGTCAGTATTATTTGTAAAGTGCAGAAGGTAAAATTTCCATTTTATTTTTGTAAGGTGTATAACTATTGTATTTTTAATGGACTTAGTTTTATTGTGGTAGTATTTATGTCTTATATGAGTATTATTGTTGTTATAGGTTTTGGCTTGCGGTTAGGTTATACACTCGGAAGTGTGCCGATTTTATCCGGGTAGTATTCGGGTCATATTCGGGTCATATTCAGCTTGTACTTCGGTATTATTCAGAATTTACATATAAGAATGCTCTCTCTAATAAAAATACGAATACAGAATAAGAATATTACCTCGTCGAACTGTCGGCGGTGACAATTTTGCTGCTGGTCCCCTTTTTCTTTTTTTTCTCGTTGGTGACCTTCTGCGTAGGCTGTTCGGTTTGTTGCTGCTCATTGGGCCGAACCTCTATTTCCATTTGTACGGCAATATCTTCTGCTTCCATCGGGGTGTTCTCTGCTTCCTTCGGAGTGTTCTCTGCTTCCATCGGGGTGTTCTCTGCTTCCATCTATGTAAATTCCAGGAAATCAAAAATGTTTTTCTCTTCTAGATTGGAAACACAATGCCCTGAAACCCTAAAAATTTGGGAGCGGTGATGCGTGCGTGGTTTTCCTCCGGGCAAAGTAATTGATGAGATGTTTCGTTTCAGGTTATATTTTCTATGCATTGGCGCGGAATTTCAAAAGGGTCGCACATTTTATAATAAATATTTTTTACAATAGTTTTGTGGTTGTATTCTGCGTGTCAGCGGAATATTCCAATACAACCAGTTTAACGTCCGCATTTATTCTGCTGCCGTTGTATTTAAGAAATATTACAAGTGTTTTAGAGCTGTATTTTTTCAGCCGAAACCGCGGGCTCGATTGGAATATATTGCGGAATATTCCAATACAACCAGTTTTATGGCCCGTATTTCCGTCATATTGCGATTGTTTTACGGTTGTATTCTCGTGTTATTCTGAAGTAATACCGCAATAAAAACCTCAATTTCATTAAAATCAAACCAAACACTTGCCAACAGGGTATTAAATTAAAATTATAGGAAACGCTTACAATGCCACTTTCAGTATTACTCAAATAATACTGAATTACAACCTAAATAATACTCTAATGATACCAACACCATAACCCCATCATAAAATAGAGATAATAAGAAAATAAAACCTAAATGTTATGAAGTAGAACATAAATGTAATCCGCAATACAACCCACAATGTTATGAAAATCAAACCAAAAGCTTGCCAACCCCTAAATTAAATTAAAACTGTAGAAAAAGTTTACAATACCTGACCCACAATTTTATATTATGATATTTTTAATTTAATTGCAACGACGCCAAAAACTTGACCCCGCTATATTATATGTATAGAATTGTAATTGTTTATGTTGTGGATGCTACGCAAGTATACGTATCGTATCAAGTAATACGAGGCTCTAGTGGAGTTCGGTTTATCGATCCCACGGGGAAAGAGAAAATTAAATAACAACTAATTTTAAAATAATAATAATAATAATTTTAAAATAGTATACGAAAATTTGGAATTCTAAATTTAAGCGCAATAAAGTAAACTAAGTATTTTAATTAGGTAACTTAACTAAGTAGAAAATTAATACGTATTGAAAGTGCAGAAATTAAACAAATTGCTAAATAAGTCTTAACTATTCGGAAAAAGTATCCTTCCTTGTTTAGAAATTTAAGTGATTGATGAATTTAAATAGATAATTTTAAGGTATTGTGAAAAATAGGAGCATTCCTATTCTTTACCCTTTAGTCAAGTGTAAAAAATATTGACTAATCCTATGTTTGATTACCGAATCGCGGCTAGAGCTGGGAGGATACCGACCGCCACTTCGTAGCTCCCACGTTCCCCTCGCCCGAGGGCTAACATCTACACTTCAGCTCTCAAACAATAGGATCGAATTGAATATTTTAGTCCGTCACACTAAAATGCTCAATTCTACGCCAGATGATATTATTTCCCTATTTATTCGCACCTTCCTTCCAAGGCTTTTGAATTCCCGAATATCGGATGTAATTTTTACTATAGTTGATATGCAACATATTTTAACTAATCAAATGGCCAGTTTGAAAGTAAATTAAGTTTTAAGTAAAAATTATCACAATTTATTAATATATATAAAAGTACTTATTTTTAGTTCATCAAGTCACTTAATTTCATAAACAGGGAGAAAGACTAATAAACTACTCAGAATGCATGGGAACTAAACTAAGCATGGATTTCATTTAAAGTTAAAAACAATAAATACAAATACTTATCTTGATTTATCCCCAAGCAGACTCCTCGTAGTCCCTTTGACTCTTCCTTCCAGTACAGCATGACTCACTAATTACTCACTAAACTCACTCAAGACACAATTTGACACACAAAACTGCACTTAAAGACACAAAAATAATACACAACACAAAATAACACACACAAAAGACACTTAAAAGACTGATTTTCGGCCTCTATATATAGAGGTGAGCAAAGGACCAAGAGGTGTGTAAGCATCTCTTCAAAAGGTGTCCAGGTTCAATGTATCTGCGCCATTTGAACTATCTCGCCGTCGGCGACGAACTACCTCGTTGTCGGCGAGGCTTCTAGAAGGTCTTCGAACCGCGGCTATCTCGGCTTGTCGGCGTGCTTCGGGCTCGATTGTCAGCGGGACAGATTATAAATCCTTCGGGAATGTCTCCTTGTAACCTCGCCGTCGGCGACTCAAGACAAATTGCATTATTTTCTTCCTTTTTGCTCCAAATCCGCTCCTTTTTATGATTTTTGCTTTTATCACCTAAATTCTCCATTCCTGCAACAAAATAAAGAAAATACTTTTCTTTAAAGTGCAATTTCATCAAAAATAGGTATGAATTTCTTAATAAATTTTTCAGTGATCAATACCGCAACTCAAATAATACTGAATTACAACTTAAATAAAACTCTAATAATACCAAAACCAAAATTCTCGTGGTTGTATTCTGCGTGTCAGCGGAATATTCCAATACAACCAGTTTAACGTTCTGCTGCCGTTGTATTTAAGAAATATTACAAGTGTTTTAGAGTTGTATTTTTTCAGCCGAAATCGCGGGCTCGATTGGAATATATTGTAGAATATTCCAATACAACCAGTTTTATGGCACGTATTTCCGTCATATTGCGATTGTTTTACGGTTGTATTCTCGTGTTATTCTGAAGTAATACCGCAATAAAAACCTCAATTTCATTAAAATCAAACCAAACACTTGCCAACAGGGTATTAAATTAAAATTATAGGAAACGCTTACAATGCCACTTTCAGTATTACTCAAATAATACTGAATTACAACCTAAATAATACTCTAATGATACCAACACCATAACCTCGTCTTAAAACAGAGATAATAAGAAAATAAAACCTAAATGTTACGAAGTAGAACGTAAATGTAATCCGCAATACAACCCACAATATTATGAAAATCAAACCAAAAGCTTGCCAACCCCTAAATTAAATTAAAACTGTAGAAAAGTTTACAATGACGCAACTCAAATAATACTGAATTACAACTTAAATAAAACTCTAATAATACCAAAACCAAAATTCCCGTGGTTGTATTCTGCGTGTCAGCGAAATATTCCAATACAACCAGTTTAACGTCCACATTTATTCTGCTGTCGTTGTATTTAGGAAATATTACAAGTGTTTTAGAGTTGTATTTTTTTAACCGAAACCGCGGGCTCGATTGGAATATATTGCGGAATATTCCAATACAACCAGTTTTATGGCCCGTATTTCCGTCATATTGCGATTGTTTTACGGTTGTATTCTCGTGTTATTCTGAAGTGATACCGCAATAAAAACCTCAATTTCATTAAAATCAAACCAAACACTTGCCAACATGGTATTAAACTAAAATTATAGGAAACGCTTACAATGTCACTTTCAATATTATTCAAATAATACTGAATTACAACCTAAATAATACTCTAATAATACCAACACCATAACCCCGTCATAAAACAGAGATAATAAGAAAATAAAACCTAAATGTTACGAAGCAGAACCCTAAATGTAATCCGCAATACAATCCACAATGTTATGAAAATCAAACCAAAAGCTTGCCAACCCCTAAATTAAATTAAAACTGTAGAAAAAGTTTACAATACCGCTCTCAGTATTACTCAAATAATACTGAATTACAACTTAAATAAAACTCTAATAATACCAAAAACAAAATTCCCTAAATAAAACAGAACTTATAAGAAAATAAAACCTAAATTTTACAAATGTAGAACGTAAACAATACTTTATATAATCATCTTTAAAATCCATCTTTACTTGCTCTACCCTAATCCAGGAATCTCAGCCCCTCCAGCAATAAAGAATCCACCTCATAACTGTGTCGTCCCTCCAGAAATCCACAAAAAAAGTCTCCGCATCCTAAAGATAATGGAGACAAAATAAGCCTTTAAACCTAAAGATAATAGAGACAAAATAAGCCTTTAAACTTTGGCGGGGAAATAAAGCGTGAAAAATGTAATTTTTTTCAGTTGGGGGCCTCAATCGGGTCAGGTCGGGTCGGCAGAAAGGAGTTTAAAATGCATTTTTTTTTTAAATTAGCCATGGTGGGTCCCAGAAATACACGTGTCAAATTTTTATTGGCGTCCAGACGCAGCGCTGCTTACGCCGTCCGGACGCAATAAAAATTCCAGTCGAAGGGTGAGGGCGAGGGAGATCTGCGAAGGGTATAAATATAAACTTGATTTTTGGGTTATTAGTTTTTGGGCCTTAGTTGTTTAATTAAAGCCCAATAAAAGCATATCTTTTTGAAGCATGTTCTAGAAAAATCTCATCTAGAAATTTATTCTAGAGTAATAAATAGAATTGTCTAGAATGTATGATAGGTATGGAGTTATGAAGAAAATTCTAGAGAGTCATTTGTAACCATTGGATTAGAATTGAAGTGACACAATCTTAGCCATTAATTTAGGTGGTGCCACTAGTATAAATAGGGGTAATGTCTTTAAGTTTGTATCAAGCCAAGAAAATGTGATAAATAAAAGTGTAACTTCTTCCATAAATCTTCTTCTTAACATTTGCCAAATCCGAAGAGCTTCTCCATTCCAACAAAGTGGTATCAGAGCCTAAAGGTTCATGTACAGAACAATGAAAATTGGTGGCATGGCTCCCTTCCAAGTCCCGATGCTTAAGTAAAGCATCTACAACAATTGGAGTATCAAGATAAAGGCACTCCTTCGAGCGCATGAAGTTTGGGAGGTTGTGGAGAAAGGCTACGATGAGCCAAGCGGCGAGTCAGCTCTATCCACAACAGAAAAGAATAGCTTAAGAGACTTGCGAAAGAGAGACATGAATGCTCTCTTCCTCATCTATCAAGATTTAGATGAAAATGGTTTTGAGAAGATCTCAAGTGTTGCTTCGGCCAAGCAAGAATGGGAGAAGCTTGAGGTCTCGTATAGGGAGAAGAGAAGGTTGAAAAGGTACGAATTCAAACTTTAAGAAGCTAATTTGATGCTTTACATATGAAAGAAGGTGAGTTGGTCTCCGATTACTTTTCTAGAGTCATTACAATTTCCAATCAACTAAAAAGAAATGGTGAGAAGTTAGAAGATGTGGCTATCATGGAAAGATTCTTCGATCGTTAGATTCAAAATTTGATAGTATCTTAATAATTATCGAAGAGACCAAGGATTTACAAGCATTGATAATAAAGCAACTTCTGGGTTCATTGCAAGCCCATGAAGAAAAGAAGAAGAAGAATGAAGAGATTGTTGAACAGCTCCTCAAGATGGATCTCCAATATACTCAGAAAGATGAAAGCTTCAACAATAGTAGAAGCCAACTTGGAAGAGGTAGCGGATAAAGACGAGGTCATGCTAGCAAGCAAGGATGAGGTACTAACAATAACTATGAGAAAGGAGAAAGCTCTACAAGAGGATGTGGAAGAAGATAAGGACAAGGTCATGCTAGTAAGCAAGGATGAGATACCAACAATAACTATGAGAAAGGAGAAAGCTCTATAAGAGGACGTGGAAGAGGATAATGATAAGGTGATGCTAGCAAGCAAGGATGAGATACCAACAATAACTTTGAGAAAGGAGAAAGCTCTACAAGATGATGTGATAGAGGGCGCTCAAACTCGAGGTATGATAAATCTCAAATTAAGTGTTATAATTGTAATAAGTTCGGGCATTATGCGAAAGAATGCAGAGCACCTAAGAACAAAGTTAATGAAAGAGTCAACTACATAGAAAAAAAGAGAGAAGAAGATGACACTCTACTTCTAGCATACAAGGACTATAAAAGAAATGAAGATAGTACATGGTACTTGGACACCGGTGCAAGCAACCATATGTGTGGAAGACAAAGCATGTTCGTAGAGCTTGACGAATCAGTAAGTGACAATGTATCTTTTGGAGATGAGTCCAAGATAGAGGTGAATGCTAAAGGTAACATTCTCATCCGCCAGAAAAATGGGAAGCATCAATTTATTTCTAATGTTTACTTTATGTCGAATATGAAGAGCAACCTCTTGAGTTTAGGGCAACCCTTAGAGAAATGATATGATATTCAATTGAAAGAAAATACTCTCTTCTTAAAAGACAATATTGGTAACTTGATTGCTAAGGTACCAATGTCTAATAATAGAATGTTCTTGCTCAACATATAAAACGATATTGTCAAATGTCTCAAGACCTGTTATAAAGATTCTTCTCTGACATCTTCGATTTGGGAATCTCAACTTCGGAGGACTCGAATTGCTTTCAAAGAAAGAGATGGTGAGAGGACTACCTTGCATCAACTATCCTGATCAATTGTGTGAAGGATGTTTACTCGAAAGCACTTCAAGAAAAGCTTTCCAAGGGAGTCAAGTTCAAGAGCCCAAAAACCTCTTAAACTCATACATACAGATGACTGTGGTTCAATAATGTTAAGCTCACTCGGTAAGAGCAACTATTTTCTTCTCTTCAAAGATGATTTTTCACGAAAAACATGGGTGTATTTCTTAAAACAAAAATCAGAGGCTTTTGGAATATTCAAGAAGTTTAAGGCAAATGTAGAGAAAGAGTGTGGTCTCAAGATCAAAGCAATGTCATCTGATCGAGGAGGAGAATTCACTTCAAAATAATTTTAAGAATTCTTTGAAGCCAACGGAATACGTCGACTTCTAACTGTTCTAAGATCCCCCCAACAAAATGAAGAAGCAGAAAGAAATAATTGAACCATCCTTAACATGGTAAGGAGCATGTTAAAAAGCAATAGATTGCCAAAGGAGTTTTGGGCAGAAGCGGTTGCATGTGCTGTTTATTTGGCTAAATGATCACCAACAAGAAGTGTGTTGAGAAAGACACCACAAGAAGCATGGAGTGGAATGAAGCTCGACATCTCTCTTCTATGAGTTTTTAGAAGCCTAACTCATGTACACATACCCGACGAAAAAAGAAGTAAGTTGGATGACAAGAGTGAGAAGTTCATTTTCATTGGCTACGACACCAACTCGAAAGGCTACAAGCTATACAATTCAAATACAGGGAAGACAATCATCAGTAGAGATGTCATATTCGATGAAGGAGAAAATGAGACTGGGGACAACATGATGAAGACTATAACTTTTTCCCATACTTTTAAGAAGAAGACGCAAAGCAGCCAAGGATCGAGGAAGCGAGAGAAGAGCCTACGACTCCACAAAGAACATTGACTACAAGTACTCAAAGTGACTCATCATCATTAATTTTAAGAGAAAATTTAAGTGAAAGAGTACCACACTTCAGATGATTATAAGATCTTTATGAGGTAACAGAAAATCAAGATAATCTTTCTCTCTTTTGTCTCTTTGCCGACTGTGAGCCCATGGATTTCCAAGAAGTCTTACAAAACAAGAAGTGGAATAATGCAATGGATGAAGAAATCAAGGTAATAGAATAAAACAACACATGGGAGCTAGCTTCACTTCCTAAAGGGCATAAGGCAATAGGTGTGAAGTGGGTGTACAAAGCAAATAAGAATTCCAAAGAAGAAATTGAAATATACAAGGAAAGATTAGTGGAAAATGACTACAATCAACAAGCATGCATCGACTATGATGAGGTATTTGCCCCTGTTGCTCGATTAGAAACTATTAGACTAATCATCGCTTTGGCAGCTCCAAATAAGAAGAGAATACATCAAATGGATGTAAAATATGTCTTCCTGAATGAAATACTTGAAGAAAAAGTCTACATTCAACAGCCACCAGGATATGTAGTTAATGTACAAGAGGACAAAGTTCTAATGCTAAAAAAGGCTCTCTACGGGCTGAAGCAAGCACCAAGAGCATGGAATAGCTGAATAGACAAGTATCTCCAAGAGAAAGGTTTCATAAAGTGTTCATATGAGCATGCTCTTTACATCAAGAATGAGGATAAAAATATCTTGATTGTTTGTTTATATGTCGATGACTTGATCTTCACCGAAAACAATCCAAGCATGTTTGAAAAGTTCAATGAGGAGATGACAAAAGAGTTCGAAATGACAGATATTGGACTCATGGCATACTACCTTGGCATTGAAGTCAAGCAAACGGAAGATGGGATTTTCATCTCTCAAGAAGGTTATGCAAGGGAGATATTGAAGAAGTTCAAGATGGATAATAGCCGACCTATAAACACCCCTGTAGAATGTGGAGTCAAGCTATCAAAGTATGATAAGGGACAAAGAATTGATCCAATGTTTTTCATGAGTCTAGTTAGAAGTTTGCGTTACTTGATATGCACAAGGCCTGATATTTTTTATGTTGTTGGATTTGTCAGTCGCTACATGGAGAATCCGACTGAAACCCATCTGAAGATCGCTAAAAGAATCACGCGCTATATCAAAGGTACACTTGATTTTGACTTACTTTACTCATTATTTAACGATTTCAAGCTTGTAGGATATAGTGACAGTGATTGAGCTGGAAATATGGATGATAGAAAGAGCACTACAGAGTTTGTGTTCTTCAGAGGAGACACTGTTTTCACTTGGATGTCAAAGAAACAACAAATTGCTACTCTTTCTACTTGTGAAGCGGAGTACGTAGCTGCAATCTCATGTGTTTGTCGTGAGATATGGCTTCGAAACCTATTAAAGGAGTTAAGTTTACCAAAAGAAGAGGTGATCAAGATTTGTATCGATAACAAGACTGCAATAACACTAGCAAAGAATCCATTTTTTCACGATAAAAGCAAGCATATTGATACGCGCTATCACTACATTAGAGAATGCGTTGAAAGAAAGGAGATACAAGTGCAGTACGTGAAGTCTCAAGATCAAGTTGCAGATATTTTTACCAAGCCACTCAAGAGTGAATACTTTATCAAAATGAGAAGTTTACTTGGAGTCACAAAATTAAGTTTAAGAGGGGGTGTTGAAATATAAACTTGATTTTTGGGTTATTAGTTTTTGGGCCTTAGTTGTTTAATTAAAGCCCAATAAGAGCCTATCTTCTAGAAGCATGTTCTAGAAAAGTCTCATCTAGAAATTTATTCTAGAGTAATCCATTGAATTGTCTAGAATGTATGATAGGTATGGAGTTATGAAGAAAATTCTAGAGAGTCATTTGTAACCATTAGATTAGAATTGAAGTGGCACAATCCTAGCCATTAATTTAGAAGGTGTCACTAGTATAAATAGGGGTGGAGTCTTTGAGTTTGTATCAAGCCAAGAAAATGTGATAAATAAAAGTGTAGCTTCTTCCATAAATCTTCTTCTTAACATTTGTCAAATCCAAAGAGCTTCTCCATTCCAACAAAGGGCACCACAGGAAAATCTTTACCTAATACGCGAGACGCAGGGGGAGTCCGGCTTGCGACGCGAAGAAGGAAATAACGATAATAAAAAGCCGCGGCACCAATAATTTAGGCCCGATCGCGATATTCAAATGAGAAGGCGGCTTTATGAAAATTTCGTCGCACCCTATAAGCTGCCCCAAACAGGCCCTTAATGAACTCAAATGGCTGATACTAGATGTATGATCACCCAGTTCTACACAAAATGAGATAGGCATAAATACTTATGGACTTCTTCTCTTGATGGTTTTTTATCGATATAGGAAAATCATTGCCTAATCATAATCTACTTGTGGTAATACGAGTTATTGATTATTTGTTATCTATAGGCCACTTATTATGCTCACATTAATTATCGTCAGATTACTATGATAAAGATGTTTGATAGACCTCATATAATGACACAAACTGGCACTACTCAAAAAAGTATTAAGAAATTTAGAAAACTACATATCATGCATTTTGGAAGAATCAAATTTGATAAACACACCTTAATTAATTCATTTTAAAAATATTTAAGTTATAAAAATAGCTTTAGATTTTTGAAACTTCATATTTGTTACCAATGCCAATAAATAAGATCATCTTAAGCAAATTTTAGTTGTTGGTGGGATTAGAGGTTCCTATTGTCTAGCTATAGTTGTAGGCAACTATCAACCTCACTTGCTCCTTTGGTCATCACCAATAGTAAATGTTGCAGTTACATTACATTGAGGCTCAATCTCTCCAAATCGAACCTTGTACAAGTTATGCATCGTCCATAACAACACTGCCACAACTTGACGCATGTCATCCCCACAATAATCTAGAAAAGTCATTATATTATCATTGTATTGTTGTTTTTTTTAATTAAAAAATACAATATCCTTTATTTTATTCAAAAATAATAGAAATTATTCAGTTGATTAATGCCTCATTATTTTTGCCCCTTTATAATTTTTTTTTTACTTGCGTTCTAGTGACTTATTTTGAAAGTTACTCTTTTCAACCTCGTTTGCTGCAAGCAAGACTCTTTGACTTGAGAATTGAATTGTTCTACAGCTCCACCACTTCTATGGAAAAAAATAAAATTAATACAAATAATGCTACATTACTTTATTCTCAGTAGAAAAAACGTTGGTACATTAACATACTAATATAAATAAATAGGATTCGAAACATAATTATATAAAACTATTGAACAATTATGGAGCTGAAATATTATTCTTTCAAATCATTCTTAGGTCTCTTAAAGATCCGATTTATAGCTGAGTTAAGGTCAGCTTGAATAGATTTAGTGCGGCTCAAAATCAGCTCGTGGCTCATTATATTCGATTTGTCAGTTCATATTGAATTGAGCTCCATCTAGCTCGAAATCAAAATGATTTTGATGCAAGTCTGCTCATTTTATTTGGATTTTTTTAGCTCAGAATCAACTCGATCTGGCTCAAAATTTGAACCTAACTATCTCAAATTTAATTTTTTGGATTCATTCCAATCTTGAATCTGCTCAAAATTAGCTCATGAGTCGTTATATTCAAATGTAGTAACTCAACTCATTTATTTTGATATGATCACAATCCGAATGAATTTTTCAGTGAATAAAAACCTCGAAGCTAATTTGACAGTCTTAATTATTCGTGATAAATCAGTATATTTTAAAATAAATAAATAAATAAATAGATTTTTTATTTTTTATTTTTATATTTTTATATTTTTTAATAACTATATGCCGTACATTTAGCACTGCCTTGTGATGTACGATGGAGGCAAATTTAGTCCTTCCACCACGAGAAAATACAAAATAATAAAGTATCGTCATCATAAAAATGCTCATTTTTAGTAAAAGAAATAATCCACGAAGAATTATTCCTATTCCATATCACAAATTATTGCTTCTATTTTAGACCTAAACATACTGCAAGCCACGTCTCACTTGTGACCAACTCTACCGGCAAGGAGTGACCCTTTCCACCTCGAAATGGTCGTTTTCTACATCTTTAAGTGAAATCGGGAATAAAAAATTTTTCATATTTATCTTGACCAATAAAAATTAATAAAATTTGTTAACATGAATATAATTATGAAGATAAGTGGAACATTCTACTCAATGATAGAAAAGTCAGGCATATGAACTTAGACTATTTTTTGCCATATCTGAAAATTGTAATTTTATGACTGATTCAGCCCAACTTATTTTTAAAAAGCCAACAAGATTTGTCTCATGAAAAGATTAAAAAAAAAACACTAATTGTAATGTAATATCTAATTGAAAAAATAAAGACATGACAACAATAGAATAGAAAATATAGAAGGAATAATAGAATCTTAATGGAAGAGAGTTTAATTCACTCATTTGATCAATTCCTAATAATTTTTAAGAGCATAAATAAACTTAAAATAACTAGGCACTATATAAAGCATTAACTACCTATTAATCACTCACCCAAGTATTTATTCCAGTCATCACGTTATCATTGACTGCAAACTCACATGTACCAATTATGCATCTGTCATTTTGTATCCCATGAAAATTGACTTCATGTTTGGGTCAAATAATAAAGAAAAATATAAGTTCATATAAGAAACCTATAATGTATCTTATGCTTAGAAATATATGTAGGATTATTTTCAACACTATAGAAGATGATGATTGTCCAAACACAATTTAGCTTGAACATCCCTTGTTGATGATAGAGGCGGACATCTATTCAATTGTTCATTTAAATCTTACAATGGCATATATTAGGAAACAAAGTTTCCACAAGGTAGAGGCAAATACAATGAGCCATAAGTAATTGTAAGATAAATTAAGAACATAACAATAATACTAAGATTTCTATGATTGTGCTTAAGTAAACCTACGTTCATGACTGCACAAAGATGAAATAATTCACCAGAACTCTTAAAGAGATACATAAAATGTTACACATCATATAAAATTTAAAATGTATACAATGACACTACATTTTTTAGTTGAGGAAAAAAAGAGGCACCTACCAAAAAAATTAAGGCTAAACTTTTTTCTAAAAGAGATAAAAAGTATTAAAGAACATAACATGAAAGTACCCATGATAAATCTTTTTTTTATTATTGTTTCTTTGATAGCACCCATCTTCTTCATTTTTGTTCCTCTTTGCTCCATTTGCTTCTTTTCGTGGGTGCTATATAATTGAGGATTACAAATATTTATATAATGAATTGTTGATCTTTTAAATTTTATTTGTAATCAACATTGAAGATTTTTTAGCAACTTTTGTAAACTTTTATGATAACCTTACTTTCAAATTGCATGTTAGCACCTTTATAGGCCATTGTGATAGCTTTTATTTAAAAGTTTTTGCTAGCCATCAATCTTGAAAACTTAGGATTAAATCTTATTTAAAATAATTATTTAAATTAGACTCCACACATATGTCTCTCACTTTGAGGTTATTGATTTTATGTAAAGTACTTTTTTTATGCGTCACCTCTATATCGTTATTCATTTTTGTTCCTCTTTGCTCCCTTTGCTTCTCTTTATGGGTGCTATATAATCGAGGATTACAAATATTTATATAATGAATTGTTGATCTTTTAAATTTTATATGTAATCAACATTGAAGATTTTTGAGCAACTTTTGTAAACTTTTATGATAATGTTACTTTCAAATTGCATGTTAGCACCTTTCTAGGCCATTGTGATAGCTTTTATTTAAAAGTTTTTGGTTGCCATCAATCTTGAAAATTTAGGATTAAATCTTATTTAAAATAATTATTTAAATTAGCCTGCACACATATGTCTCTCACTTGAAGGTTATTGATTTTATGTAAAGTACTTCTTTATGCATCACCTCTATATCGTTAGTTGTGAATGTTAACTCAGATTTCATAATATCTCAATTTGTTTGTATTAGACTTATCAAATTTTATTTAATTAATAAATTATTATTTTATTCTTATTTTTTCCTTATTAAGCAGTGCTTCTATATCCTTTGAAAGCTCCCAATTGATAAAAACAAATTATTTTCTTGTTGAACTACAGTTGTGCATCAACATTCTAATTCAATCTTCTCTAATTTAAGAGGAGTGTGGGCCTACATAGTTATACTTAGTGTATTACTTTGATTGGGTCAGGCCCTGTTCTTTTTTTAAAAGTTTTCCACATGAAAATCATGGTGTCTCCTCCTGCTACTTTTCTTTTGTCTGTTTGTGTCCTATATGTCGTACTATGTTGAGACACTAATTTCTTACTCTGACATCATGGATCATGTATCACTTTTATCACTAAAATATTCTAAAATCAAAGCTACCATATTTGCTGGAGACTCCATAAAATGTGTTCTTAAAAATTTTTGGGATTCAAACTATTCTCATCCACTGATATCATTTGTATTTTTAATTATTAATGTGATTTTAAACCACTAAACTCAAAATTGAAAGAGTTATCGAATTTATTCAAAAATTTTGAAAATTTCCTAACAAAATTGTCTACATGAAAGGCCCACATTTATATTAAAACTTTCATTAGCAAATTCATACATTAATTACTAAAAAAATAAAAATAACAACTATGTCATTATGTCTAAGTATTTGACATAATAGAATTATTATCCTTAAATTTTCTAACTAATTTATGTGTTATACTTTTAAAACGAGATACATAGCATAACTTGAATAAGTTAATTACAAAAGATCATATATTAAAAGAAAAATATTAAAGTTAAACCATATTCAAATGTTATTCAATCAATGGTTGAATAAAATTCAAACAAAGATAAATATTGCTTGAACTTGGCTTGTGTTGAATCTAAATTTGTTCTATCATACCCAAGGGATAGAGCCAAATGTTATTCGACAGAGGGAGACCGAGAGAAAGAAAAGGGAGTAAAAGAAGAACACGAAAAAGACTTTCCTCATAGAGGGGCAATGGGGTGTTCATAGGCTCGTAGATTCATTTTATTCCATAAAAATAGAGGTTACTCGTGGGGAGTGATCTCCGAATATTTATGCTTACGTTTTATATATTAAATTAGACTTTATCTTTCTTCTCCACAATAATTAACGGTGCTAAAAACATGATTCTGAAGCAAATAAGAGATCAACTTTAATTATTTATAATATGAGATTCTACGCAAGTATACGTATCGTTTATCAACTAATATATGACTTTCTGATTAAGGCCCGAGATATCGAACCCACAGGGAAATGTTCTAAAAATTTAAAGAAAGTAGGAAAACAACTTTATACTTTTCAAAATGATTTTGTAAGTTATGTTCTATAAATTAAAAGTTTAAATTCTTTTTGATAATTTAAAAAAAAAAAGTAAAGTAAATCACTAAAATTATCAAGACTATTAAATGCTATGAAAGCAAATGAGAATAAAATATTTTTTTTCTCTTCATGAATCAGTAGTAATTATGGAATTTCGTTGTGGATGTTTTTAAATGTGTTGTGCCAAATAGAAGCAGTTATATTATTTACCCTTACTTGGTTCTATAAAGAACATAGGTTAATCTGATGTTTTGAAATCTTGAAGATGGGTTAGGCATAGAAGATACTAGCTCTCACTCTAGAGTTCTCTCTTCTTCCTCCACCTGAGGGCTAACATCTCATAACAAAACTTAAAACATCAAACCAAATTGGGGGTTTTAGTCTGTCACTCTAAAGTCCTCTAATTCTACACCCAATCAAAAGCATATCTCCGTATTTATTTACACTCAACTATATAGACAATAATTCCCACCCATATAATTTCATGTGATTCTCTCCAATTGTTGCTTGAGAGAATACCACATTGGTTCTACATGTTCTCACAACAAATTTTTGCATCTCAATTGGCCAAATCAATAGGTAAATGAAGTGCAAGGTAGTTGAATCATCATAACTTCTTCCAACATTAAACATCTATACTTCACACAACTTCCATCTATAATTTAATTACTTCATCATTTAAAAGGAAAAAAAGATAAACAAAACTACTCAGAACTCATGAAGAAAACACAAACACAATTTGATTTGAAAGTAAAGATCATATTGAAAACACAATAAGTCTTACTTTAAAACCAAATGTAAAAATAAAGATAGAACTTATCTGGAAATCCTCTTCACAAGACTCTTGAAGTTCCTTTGAAACTTTGCTTTCCATTAAATGACTCCTTAGGGGTAGCACCCAACTCTAAGGATTCACTCTCCTAAATTCTAATACAAACTATGATAAAGTAAAGTGGAAAAATAAGGAAAGTATGGCAAGAAGAAGACTCTCTTTCTTCCTCTCTCCCTTCAACCACTTCAAGCTTTCTCCAACTTCTCTCGCCAATACTTCCTTTCAAAACACTTCTCTTTCTTTTGATGTTCAAGTCTTCTTTTAATAATTTTCTAAAGGGTGCCTTGGTGTCTCTTCAAATCATGTTCAAATTCAACGAATCTAACAAAAGATGCATCCATCCATTCAAATTTTAAATGAATTTTGGCGCCAATGAGAAGTTAAGGAAGTTTAAACCAAAGAATGCTTAAAAAATCCCTTCAAATTTGCGCCAAACTTAATTCAAATTGCATAGGTTAACTGACGTGGCTATGCGCCAGCGCTTGACGCTTAGCCGCCATAGGCTAATTTTGAACACTTTTTATTTTTATTCCAAATTTGATCATTTTCTTTCTCTTTTCATCAAAATCATTCATTTTAATCAAACCAGCAAAAAAATAAAAATACATTTCCTTAAAGTGTAATATCATAAAAAATATGTATAAAAATATGCATAAAAACACTATATATATTAGGTGTATCAAAATCTCTCAAACTTAAAATGTTACTTATTCTCAAGTGACACTATAATCATATAAAAATTAAACATGCAAATTATGTAAATGAGTTTCTTTATGATGGTTTCAAAATTTTGTTCTAGAAATCAAATAGTCCAGAAAACAACTTAAAGTTTAGAAAGTTCTTAAGTAAATGATCATGAAAAATATGAGTTCCTATCTAATTCAGAAATACTTGTAGGTTTTTCAAAATATATGATTTAAACATTTTATTTTTCTCAGTTAAAAATTTTTATTAGAAAATAATTTTACTTACTATATTATATTCTTAACCATTAAATTTTTTCAAAACTTATATTTTAAAAAATTACGTATGGAACCAATTTTGATTAGAACCTTAAATCCTTAAGTTTTTCCTTCCTTCTTTTTTGTTTTTTTACATACTATACTTTTTCTCTTTTCTTTTTTTTTTCAGGTAATAATTATTATATCTTGATAGATCTTAAATGATTTTGAATTCCACCCTTCCTTTTAATCAAAGGTTTGATATATATCATTCACTTAAAAATAATAATAATAATAGTGTTAAAAATTATTTTTGAATAAAAGAAATTTAAGTTTTAAAAACTAAAAGTCAAATCTTCTATTTTTCCAAAAATACAAAATTTCTTACTAAATATAGTTTTGCTATATTTAACATTTCTTTACTATGAAAATTTTAACTTTAAAATTTTCATCATTACTATAGATTTTAACTAAATTCTCTTACTCATTTCTATATTAAAAATTTTACTTCCCTAATATAACTTCATATACATATTATTTTCAATCAAAAATCAAATTTATTTATAGTATTCTTGAGAACAAATAAAACTTTAGTTTTTGAAAAATGTTTTTAAATTCCCCTCAAACTTTAAAATTTTAATTAGGATAAAATGTTTAAGCGTAAGAAATGATACATGAGTAAGAATTAAAAATGAAAATAACATGCTTACAAGAATCTTTATAACCTAAATATGCAAGTATAACAGTTTAAAAATACAAGTAAATAAAAATCAAATTTAGTTTTCCAGTTTTTCATAAAATATAAATTTTAAAAGACTTCTAAAGTAGTGGAGGTTTTCAAAGCAAATACACACAAATTTAACATAACAAAAACCACGACAATTCTAGAAAATATATGGTAGCAAATTTTCAAAATTTTAAACATGCATTTTAAACAGTGGTTTCTAATAGTGTTCTAAATTTTCCTAACAGTCTTTGGAATTAAATTATACACTACTAAAAATAGAATACACTATAATTAAATTAAAACATTTACTATCATAACACATAACAACATTACATCACAAATATCTTAACTATCACAAAACGTACATCCAACAAAAATATATCTGAATGCGCGCAACAGAAATAGTCCAACTATAGTCCACACATATCAGAGTTCACAACATAATACAACAAACAATAAAAGTCCAAACATCACAAAACACAAATACAAACAACACAGATTCATCATATAAAAATCCTACTCATCGTCTCCATTATCATCATCTCCTTCGTTCCAATCTCTTGAAGGCACATCTGAGATAAAATATGGATGAGGATGCATCTCAACACTGTGATATCCTCTAATCAGTCTGTCCATATATTGCTGATAAGTCTCCTCAAACTCTTCATGTTTCTGAATATATCTCTCAATGTTTTCCACCTTCCCATCTATATCCTTAACTTATTCTCTAGTTAGACTAACATTTTTTAAAATCCTCTGTAACAATCCTGTATTGTGAACCAGAAAAATGACCTCTAGATGATGATGCTTGCGAAGTAGAAGCACGAGAAGTAGAAGCAGCAGTAGCAGATGCACTGGGAGCTCTAACAGATCCTTCTTCCAGCCAAATTCTGAATGTACAGTGTAAGTGTTCACATTTACACTGATAATAGGTCTAAGTGGCTGAAGAACCTCTTCCCAAGTTTCAAACTTTACACCTGACTGCTCACAAATTGAATGGATCAGGGAAGGAAATCCCATACTTGCAGCTCTAGCACAATTGATAAAATAATAAAAATAATCAATCCAATGTCTTTTGGCTTTTCCTGCTGAATATAATAGTTGAGAATAACTCTCTCCCTCGTAACTTCGCTAACATGACTCGAAGGTAATAATTTGGACGAGATAAAATAATGCCAAGTCTTTGAGGTAATATTTAACATTGAAGCTTGGAAATTCACTCTACTGTCATTCGTGATTTCCAGAGACCTCTTCCATCAGTAAGAAAAGACATAATCTCATCTAATTCTCCTTCCGTAGGATGATAATTTGCATAAAAACATAATATTTCAGGAGGCAAAAGGTAAAATGTATTGATTAACGCAGGGGAAAAATCAACTTATTGTCCTCGAACCATTACTGAATTTTCCTCTGCTGCTGGCAAGTTAGCATAGAACTCTCTCATTATAGAAACGACAGCAACAGCGGAGATGCAACAAAAATTTCTCCAATTCCTCCGAGCAATCATTTCATCAATATCTTCTCCATGTCTACTAAAAACTCACTCAGGAATCAACTTACATGATGAAAGCGCATTAACGTAACAATCCTCAGCTTTTGAATTGACAAACTTGATCGAATCGAATCTAACCTTCTCCTTTGAGCGCTTCAATTTTGGATCCATTTCTAAAATTTGCACAAATATTCAACATAAATTCCCAAATCAAACTAAAGTTGCTAAACTTAACTTCTAAAGGCAAAATTTACTAAATCCAAGTAATTTCTCAAGTTTTTTCTCAAATATTCATCATGAATAGAGATATTCGGATTTCTCAAGAATGTACTCAAAATACATGGTGAAAAAATATATATTTTTTTGCTTAGGAGATGTGTTCATACCTTAAGAAGTTAAAATCTAATAAATTTTGCCAAAAACAGCTCTAAAATGATCAAAATAGGTGATGCCCTAGAATGCTTATTCACGAATTTGGGAGGTTGAAGGTGACGGTGGGGAGAATAATGTCAATTTTTGGGTTTTTATCACCTGTAAACTACTTTTCTCGAACCGACACCTATGCTCGACATAACGGTGCTTAGCCGCTAGTTCTGGCGCTTAACCGCCAAGGGTTTGACGCTTAGCCGCAAGTGAACAAATTTTGATTATTATGTTTAATCACACTAATACGCCTATTTAATCACCCTAAACAATTTAAATAATTATTTCTACCCCATACACTCTTTTAATACTCCAAAATCACTCTTTAATATCAATCGATTCAAAATAAATTTCACACAAACATAGATTTCATTAAAAACAAAACTCTTAATACAAATTAAAAATTTCAATCCAAAATCCTTGGATGAAATTTTCCAAAACATAAGTTCATAACACATATAACTAGACACAAAGCGACATCATTAAGATGTAACAAAGTTTTGACATAAACATTACAATAATCACAAACACTAAACACTAAACATAGATAACTAAATCAAAAGACCACACTTAAATTTAATTCCACTCTCCTGTAGGCGGAATATATCCTGAACCATTATTAAGTCCATTTGAACCATCTGGAATGTAAATCTGATAAAACGGGCGATGGTTTAAAACTCTCACTGAATCTTCTTCTATCCATTTGTTCTTCAAAAACATCATTTTATCTGTTTCTTCCACATGACTTGTATGACTGAATTGCATTTTGAGTTGTCATCCAATGTGCGCTAAATGTGTGTTAGTTTCATTTACCTTTGCTTCGATTGAAGCCACGTCAGCCTCGATCTTTGTAATCTTTTCTGTGATTCCTTGGATACTAACTGCTAGAAACCCGTTGTATAACTCTTGTGCACTCTTACAAATGAACTTCTTCTTGTTGGCTTCCTCTTTCTTCTTAACTTCGCTCTCCCAAAAAAGACATTTTGGCTCTTAAAATAGTGACAATGAGAACTAGGGAAAGTATCTCTTAATTCTAAGCTTTTTATAGACTTTAGAAGTCTAAAAAAACTGATCCTATACGTGTTTAAACTCCTAAATAACTCTCAAAACCACTTAACCATGATTTAGGCTTCTAGAACTACATTTTTCTTATTTTTTATAACTCCGACGCCTAAGCGCCAATTTCCAGCGCATTGCCGCCAGTGCTCATTTTAGCACAGGTCTGTTAAACGTCCAAATCTTCTTTCTGACTCCTCTAAGTCATCAAATAAGGTCAAATAAACATCACTATAACATAAAAAGTTCAAAATACTACCAAATTCTCCTAAATCAAACCAAACAATAGCACACAAAGAAAACTTAAAGCAAAGCACACCGATAACTATGGGTTGCCTCCCACAAAGTGCTTGATTTAACATCTTCAACCTGAAATACTCAAAGCTTATTCTGAGAGTTACCATTTTGGTGACTGGCAGAGGGCTAATTGTCGCATGCCTTCTACGATTCCCCCCACTCCTTCTACTTCTTCGAGGGATGGTCAGATGATTCCAACATACACTTTAAAGAGTCCCAGAAATCACCTTTGGCGAGTATGTGCTCGTTTGCCATCTTCAATACTTCTACAAAATTAGCGGGTTTAGATATGTCTTGGTCATACCTGAATTTCTTTCTTTAGCATCCTCATTTCAAGGTTTCTCCAGGAATATCAAGCTACAAATCTCTAACTTCGTGCGTTCACCCAACTTACAATTACGTAATTATTTTAATTCCTAAGCCAAAATCTTGACCTAGTTTCTTTATGCGGCCAGTGTGTAAAATGAATATGTTATAAAGTTTAGAATTTGATTTATAATTTACACACTAGAGGTTTTACGCAAGTGCATGTGTCGTTTCAGGTATTATATGGTTTTCTTTTATGACCCAGAGTATCAATCCCACAGAGAAGCGATGTAAGAATCTATTAGACTAATTCTACTATACTACTATCACATCGTAGTTTGGAATGTCGATTAAGAGTTTTTTTTCTAATAACTACTCTTAAATACAAATCTAAATCTAAAAATAAACCTAACTCGATAAATTAGTTTGGTAAATTTTGAGAAGTTAAAAAATAAATTTCACTTGCAGCAACTTAGACAATGTGTAGGAATGAAATGCTGAGAATTTAATGTAGTTAGTGACAAATAGGAGCAAACTCTCTTCCGAGTGCATAATGAACATTGCCTAACCTAGTGTCGATTCCTTAAAGTAACTCAATTGTCACAGAGGTACTCTGGCCTGTCACCCTAAAGTCTACATCTCCTAATAGCCCTCTAATTGGCTTAATCTCATATTAAGGTACGAAACCCTATATCAAATTGGTAGGAATCTAGCCCGTCACCCTAGAAACACCAATTTATGCCCATCAATGAATATTTCCCTAACATTGCATTGAATCTCTGGACTACGTATCCTTCACCCAAAAATTCAATGTGGTACCACTTAGTTAAGAATTACACCGCCCTTTCGGATCCTAATCTAACTTTTAACACTACAACATGCCTAAATTATAATGTAAATGAAATTCAAGTGAAATACCATCACATTTATAATACAAGAGCAATTCTATGTAAATCTAATTTTCTAAACATTCATCTAATTCATTGCAAATGAAAACTAAAATGAAGAAAATGGCATAAGCAGTATAATAATGGATAGAATTATGTAGTAATTATTATGTCAACGAAGAACGTATATCTACCTACTTTATTTCGAGTGTATATGTACGTTTAGTATTCTATTAGTTTTATACAAGTATCAGAGATGCAAAGGTGGGTAAAAAGAAAGCCTTACAACTAATGACAAGAATCCCAATCACTTACATCAATTATCTCATAGAAGCTCCTAATAGAAACAAATTATTAATTATATTCTCTCTAAAAGTTGTATTTCTGCCTAAACTACTTCACTATAGTCAACTGGATAATGTGAGTGCACTCTAGTTGTGAAGTCACTTCTTTTCCGAGTTTTAGTTAAACATATAACAAAATTTAACATAACATATGTCAGTACATTATGTCGATGAAACAACAGAGATATTACTCATAAAATAGAAATTAAAATTATTCGATCATAAAATAAATTTTCTCACTTATGCCACTACTTCATAACAAGAGGAAATAGTAAGGAAAACTACTCACTAATCATGGAGAAAATACAACAGAAAAAATTAAAGCAAATCCATTAGATAAATGTTTACAACAACCATAATGTAATGAAGAACACAATACTTAGCTTTTTCCCTCTGAAGAAAAGATAAAATCCCTCCAATAAAGTCTCCTGCTGATCCAAACAATCTCATTATATCCCTTACAAAATTCTCTCAAAATCCCTCACTAAACTCTCCAAAAAATGTAGAAATCTACATTTCCTACTCCAATCTACGACATCTAGGCATTCCCGGAGGTTCCATGAATTTGAAATGTGAAAGGTGTCATTCCAAACATGAAAATCCGCCGAATAACCCCTTGGGACGTTTCATAAATGCCCTAGGTAGTTTTTGGCATCTAGGCGCCAGTTATCAATGCCTAAGAGCCGACTATTCTATTTTCTGAGCGGGGACTGGTGCCTAGGCACCACTTTCTTGCGCCTAGATGTCACTTTACTGGCAGCACCCTCATTTGCTCCCGTTTTGCTCCGTTTCACCCCATTTCAGCTCAAATCCTTTTCAGCCCAATACATTATAGGGTCGTCGATCTGGACCAGACCGATGGATGATTCAAACAATGCAATGTGATTGATCGAGTCAGACCTCTCCTTCTAAGAATCCATGTAAGGAATCCTTGGCTTGGGTAGACGTGTCACCTTATTGATTTGGAGAGTAAATGTGCTCCTGCGAGCGGCCGAGACAAGCTCTCACATATGCTCTTCCCATTGGCAGTTCTTCTGTGTAGTTGCTCCGGCGTCAGCGTGTTGGGACTCGCCTTGTCCCTTCGTTCATTGGTTGCTTATTTGGTTGTCCAGAGTATGCGAGTTCGCCTGAAGGGGTCTTTGATGGCAGACCCCCCTGAGGATCCGCCTGCAAATGTGACGGTTGGTTGTTTCTCTGGGTGATTACTGTCCGGAGGATGTCAAATTGCTTTAGCAAGAGGATCATTTAAGCTTGTAAGCCTCGAACTTGTGCATCGGCGTCCAGTTGTGTAGTATCTCTATTGAGTTGCATGCGTGCTATTTCTCTTTGGGAAACTCCTTCGTAGTCATTCCCACTTCTCATCTGTGCCATATCTGCGCTCATCACGCCACCTTTTAGGATGTTAGATCCTTATTTACCTTGTGACTACGCCTTAAGAGTTAGGGTCGAATGAAGAAGAGGAGGGAGAGAGTAGAATAAGTTTAGAATTCCTTCTAGAGAGAGGCGGGAGATAAAATATTACATCCGGACGCCGCAGTAGGCAGCGTCGTCTCCACATCCCGACATGTATGGAGCGGTCCACTTCTATTTAAAAAAAAAAATGAAGTGCCACGATGGCGATGGACGAGACGCAGTACGTGCGAGTTCGATGTAATATTTTCTCGAGGTGGGAAAAGAGGTCTCTGTATTCATATTTTTGCCTCATATTTATAAGAGATTATTTTGTACAATTACGGAAAGGAGGGAACGGCTATTGAAATCACCCTTAATAAAATGTATACTCTTATTAATTGTATGGATTTTATACCATATATGTATTTATAATTTGAATTTTATCATGGTTGTAAATGGCTGGCGGATTTGGTTGAATTCGGCTGACTAAGACGATCGAATGAGTGACGACTGTGCACCTTGAAAAAAAAGTCTCTCATCACAACGTATCGGTCGATCCTTGACCACACGGTTAGCAATAGGGCAGTATGACACCTTGGTTGTCCGATCATCATCTAGGCTGCTCGGATGATTTGGATTCATGCTAACAGTTATAGTGTATATATTATGTTTATTTTCACCCTTCATCAAATAATTGAAGACCCCCATTAGACAGATGTTTAATTTTACTTTTAATTGGCAGAAAAATATAAATTTTAATTTCTAACTATATTTAATCACACAACTCTTATTTTATTGCATTATTTTGACCAAAGGCTATACGTTAGTCAAATTTTCACTATAGTCAAATTTTCACTATAATTTTCAAAATATCTCGTCGCAAGTGAAACATAACCTTTTATATTTTGAAGTGTTCATACAATTCTATTCTATTAAAAATTATATTTGGCTGAATCAACATGGATTTAAGTGGAATGTGAAATCAAAATTTGTTTTTTTTTGCAATATTTTGAATGAAAGATAAACATCCTATACTTTATAATTATATTTTAAATTCCAATATGATTAAAATAACTAAATTTACTAAAAATGTCCATATATTTTTTTAATCTGTTCAATCATATTAGACTAGCGAACAAATCCATGAGAGGCTAACGGCATTACGATGAATTAAAAAAAAAAAAAATTTCTTTTTAATTTCCCTTGAAAAAAATAATATTATTATCTTGAAATAACATTTTTTGAGAAAAAAATACTAAAATTTAAATTATTAAATTAATAAGTAATACAAATAAATTTTAAATTAAAATAAAATTTTATTTTTATTTTTAGCCCGTTCCGAGATGAGCTGAGCGGTTGAAAATCTCATTTTAGTCTTCTGAACTTTAAATTTATTTAAAGGCAGAATTTTACTATTATCATTATTTTTTTATTTTTTGGGACAACTCAAACAGAACCCATGTTTTTCTAACGATCCTGCTTTACAAATAATCCACGTCTAACGTAAAATCGCCTCCGGACCTATCATCGCACGGCGATCCATTTTCCGACAGCGAAGACAATTTCAATTGGCTTCCTTAATAACATCCTGTTCATCTCCCGTAGCTGATGCGGCAACTGATCTCTTAAATCGGATCGTGCAGCGTCGAAGCCTCCCCTCCCCCATAATCATCCCTCTTCATTAAATCGGATCGTGCCCAACTGTACCTCCTTCTTCATTAAATCCCCCTTTCACCCTCTCCTCCCCATAATCATCCATTACCCCCCTCCATTCTCCCGTTTTAGAAACCCAAAGCTGGTTCCTTTCATCCATGAGGTCGTCTCTGTTGCCCGAAAAGGCTCGTCTTTGGCTCGCGCTTTCGTCTCCTCAGTTTTACACGATGGCAGATGTGCTTCTCAGCCTTGCTCGTGAGATCGCCAACATGGGCACCTCCTTGTCGGCAGAAAGTATTCGTCTTGCTCGAAAGGTCTCGCTCCTCATCCACCTTCTTGAGGAAATGAGGGACTTTGCTACCCGCCATGGTGGCAAGGTGGAGTCAACTTCGTCTGCGGGGTCCTCGCTATTCTCCTGCTTGGCGGATCTGAAACTTGCGCTTGAAGCGGTGAAGAAGTTTTTATTGCTCTCTGCATGGAAGAATGCTGGAAAGAGTTCCAATCTGGTGAGTCTTGAGATTTCCTTCTTCTTTGGTGGTATCAAGTTTTTATTGAATTGGATGTATGATTCTGCTTTCAGTGATCAATGCCTTCTTATAAATCGGAGTAATTCCTCATTATTAGTGCATTTTCACTTTTGTTCAAAACATTGTTCGCTGGGTCAAACCTCTAAATCTTTTCACCCTGAAACGGAAAAAAAATATATATGATTTGATGAACAAAAGCGCACCATGAAATGTTGCTGATCAATTTTGCATGATCTAGGATTTGGTGACTAAGAAGTTGGCAATCGAGTACCAGTATGTGACATGGCAATTGAAGAAAGTCCTAGGAAACATTTCTTATGAGCATTTTGAGATATCTGACGAAGTCCAGGAGGAGGTATGTCAAGCGATTTGTATATATTATAGTTGGTCTTATTATTTGAGGAAATTCATAAAAAATGTTGACTTTGTGAATGCCATTGTCGCCAGGTTGAATTGCTTCTTGCACAACTGAGGAGGGAGATTGAAAAGATTGAACTAGAAAATTTGATTATTTTCCAAGAAATTTATATTATGTTGTCCTCCAAAAATGTTAAGGAATTTAAACAGCCGCGTTCGTTTAAACTGCAAGCAACAGAAAAGGACGCGACTTGCATTGTTGATAGCGAGCTAAGAGACATGGTTGTAGCTCTTGCAGAAGTCAATGGAAAATATAACTATGACACTGTAAAAATGACGCTCAAATTGATGGATAGGCGTAAAAGCACAAGTCACGTTGATTTGTTTAAAGATGTCAAAACTGGAATCAGGTCAAATAATTCAGAAAGCAGCATGGGGGATGATAAGCGACGTGATTCTCTCGAGATTCCACAGGATTTCCTGTGTCCAATATCTCTTGAGCTCTTGAGAGATCCTGTGATTGTCTCAACGGGACAGGTATTTTGTTGTTCTTAGTCATTTTGCTATAAATTATCATTTAAAGGACGGTGCAGGACAATTGTAGAGAATATTCATGATAGTTTCATTGAACTGGAAAAGTTGGTTTTTTAATATCTTTTAAAGGCAAAACTATATTAATCATATTATGCATGAACAATGTCCTTACATCTTTAGTACAACAACAACAACAAGCCTTTTGTTCCACTACGTGAGGTCAATTACATGAATCCTTTTTCTCCATCAAGTCGCTATTGAGTGTCATATTTTTATTTAATTCAAAAAGATTGAGATCATCTCTTATACAATATCGCCAAGTTTTTTTAGGTGTCTCTGTCTTTCTTAACTTAAGTGGAATCTAAAACATCTATTCTCCTAATTGGATCATCAGATTATCATCATTTAATGTGACCAAATCACCAAAAACGATTCTCTCTAATCTTGTTTGCCATTAGGGCTACACTAACTCTATCAAGGATATATTCATTTTGCATTGTCTCTAAATATGAGGCCACTCATCCACCTAAGCAATCTCATCTAAAAAATACTTAACTTTGTTTCATGTTTTCAGACATAAAAAAATTTATTTCTCCATTAAAATATTCTTATCATAATACTGACTTTTTGCTCTCATACATTCAGACATACGAACGTTCTTCTATTCAGAGATGGATAGATTGCGGTCACGGTACATGTCCCAAGACTCAACAGAAGCTTCAGAACCATACCCTGACTCCTAACTATGTCTTGAGAAGTCTCATCATGCAATGGTGTGAGGCTAACAAGGTCCAGCAACCATATAAACTGGCAAACGGGCAAACGAGAAACGGTGGAACACTTCACACGATTTCCGAAGAGAGATCCTTAATTAACGCTCTGGTATCTAAACTCTCCAGCAGGTCAAGAGAGGAGCAGAGATCGGCTGCTTCTGAGCTACGATCACTGGCGAAGCGAAGCACGTATAACAGAAAACTGATTGCCGAAGCAGGAGCCATTCCTTTACTCGTTAGCCTCTTGTTGGTCGATGACAAGAAGATACAAGAGCATGCGGTGACGTCTCTTCTCAACCTTTCTATCTATGATCACAACAAGGTAGAAATAATGCTCGCCGGAGCAATTCTTCCAATCGTTCATGTGCTAAGAGAGGGAAGTATGGAGGCGAGGGAGAATGCTTCAGCTGCTATTTTTAGTCTGTCTCTTTCGGACGAGAACAAAATAACCATTGGGGGGACACCTGGAGCCATAGAAGCGCTTGTGGAATTACTTGAGAGTGGAAGCGCTAGGGGGAAGAAGGATGCTGCAACGGCTCTGTTCAATTTGTGTATTTACCAAGGAAACAAATCGCGAGCTGTGAGAGCTGGTATTGTAAGACCTTTACTGAAGATTCTTAGGGATTCTTCATGCAGTGGCATGGTGGATGAAGTGCTGACTGTTTTGTCTGTTCTTGTGAGCCACAGAGAAGGAAAGCTAGCAATGTCGAAATCAAATACAATACCAGTTCTTATTGATCTCTTAAGAAACGGGCAGCCACGCAATAAGGAGAATGCAACGGCTATATTGCTTGCGTTATGTAAGAAGGACCCTGAAAACCTTGTTCGTGTTGGGAGGATGGGCGCCATTATTCCCTTAACAGAAATTTCGTTGAGTGGTACAGAGAGGGCAAAGCGCAAGGCTTCTTCTCTTCTTGAGCACCTGCAGATGCTTCAGCTTCTCTAACTGGATTTATTATATTTTTCTGGTAGGTGATTTTTTCTGTTCTTTCTGTGAATATATGATGACAAAACAGGACATGAAAATTGGGATTGCCAATTTCTGTCAATCTTCTGCAAAAGCGGGAGATTCTAACCTCCTGTTTGCTCCATTCTTTCTATTCCTTTAATTCTTTGTCAATCTTCTATTATTTATCATGAATTTATGATGAATGTAATTAGACGTTAGCTATGATTGCACTCTGTTTCTATTATTCATCATGAATGTTAGAAAAGATGATCACCCAACATGCTAAGGATCATATCAAAATGTTATGCCACAATGAAAAGCATTAGAGGTCTCCTTATGAATGCTCATTTAGATGCTAAGGATCATATCTACAACCTATGGTTCAAATATCTCTTTAATTTGCAATGCTAACAATTTATACGCTTACAATTCTGTAGCCATCTAAACCTTATAGAACTGTGTTAAAAATTAAGGCATGGCTAATCCCCATACTCCATCAACATCAAGTATTAAAATTCAAATCTAATATGATCATAATTATATAGATTCCTTTGCCAAAAGAAAAAGGGCATTTACAGACATACCACACAATTCTTGTGCGTTTGCATATCTAACACGTAAACTTTTATATTTATATACGTATCATTCAAATCTTTGACATCACATCAAAAATACCACAATTGCTAATATTTGTTTAAAAGTAAATACACTATTTTCATGCAAAAATTTATGACACCATAGTACTATAAATGTAAATATCAAATTTTGGGTGCTAGATATATGTATATATATAAGACTAGTGGTATGGATGTAAATTTCTAAAGAAAATGGGACATTTACATGCCACCTAATTCCTATGATTTTATATAACTAACACTTAAACTTTATTTTTTACATTTATACCACCCAAATATTTCATATGGCATCTAAAATATTACCATTTAAAGAAAAATGCTTCCTTTCATGCATAGGCAGGGTGCATGTATTTAGGTGTTAAACATGTAAATACATAGAACTTGAGTGGTATGTATGTAAATCTTTTAAAATAAAACCATTGCAAGAATTGATCATTCATAGTATTGAAAGGGCCGCTCTTCCCATTTTCTCTCCATTGCAAGTTATCCCTACACTTTTTAGAAAATTCTGCCCTCTCAATTATTTTGTATCATCTAATCACATCTCATTTCTTAGCCTAAGTGATACAAGAGTTAATCCAAATAATCCGAGAAAAATTAAATATTGTTGTCAAATTCAAAATCGGGAAATACAATTTCACAAAGGAATATGGAAATAACGATAGACACGACATAATAAACATAAATTAGATCTTAAGGTGGTTGTGGTGATCACCAAGGATTTGGTCCTCTGGAGAGGTAGCAAAAAGTGAATGAAGGGATGGAAGGTGTGGCGACAGAGAAGGTGTGTTGCAACCGCGAGGGGGTGCGAAGCTGTAGGAAAAACAAGTGTGGTTGGTGTCCTAGGCGATGGTGGCAAGAAAGAGATGGTTGGACAATAGGAAAATGCCTGGAAGGGCTATCCTGGGTTGCGACAACAAGGGAGGAGGGTAGCGGTAGCGAAGAGGAGTTGTGGCAATGTCAGCAAGTTGGAATGAAAGAAACAAATGGTTGTGCATCTGGAATAGTAGAAAACAACTGACAACTACTGTCAGCTGTAGCAAGGGGGAACGTCAGCGACAATGACAGGGAATGCGGGGAACTACAGGAATAGCAATGGGAAGGTTGTCCTGGCTCCCAGTGTTGCAGTATCGTGGAGTATGGTTAAACAGGAACTGTAGGAAGAACAATAAAGGGTATTTGGGACGATCTGCAGTGAGGATGGATGTGTGATAGCGAGCGGGAGGGATATGAAGGAGTTGGGGCAGGATAAGACCACCTCTGAAGCGAGATACAACTAGAACACCACCAGACTCATTGAGGAGAATCACCATCTCAGACGAGCTACAGTCGGAGCACCACTTACTTTTGGATACAACCCTAGAAGGAAGAAACCAGAATGCAGACGGCTATCCTGAACAAAAACACGACAAAACTCCATTCCAATCCATAATACAACATATATAATTATAGGAAATGATTAGAAAGGAATGAAGTATTAAAGGAAACATAATGAAAATTTGAAAGAAATCAGAACGGAAGATTCTTGGTTCTTTATTCATGGCTGTTTATGTGGCCCATCCCTCTTATCCGGGTTGCCGAAGTGTTGCACGTAGGACGCAATCCCGCCTCTGCTTTGGACTTACCAAGTCAGTGCGGGAGGGACGTCCGTGCCACTAAGTTATCTTTCTTTCTGTGACAATTGCATCTCCTGAAACTCCATGAGCAGTCTTTCTTGAGGTCATGTGGAGGAAATCCAGAGTTAAATCGTTGTTCTTTTTAAACTTTAAAAGATGCTTTTTTTAAAAAGCTTTTTTATAGACTTCTATAATAGGAAAAGCCTAATAAAACAAAGCCTTAGTTAAAATAATAATCTTAACTGATTAACGCAAGATGCATGATAATAGTTTTACCAACAAAGAGTTTTCTTTGTTGACCCAATTAACTAATAAAAGTATCATACTTGTATAGATATAGTAACGAAATAGGGAGGCATATCCCATAAACTTTTATAAGCTTAATTGTAGGTTTGTAAAATAATAATATTTAGGTCATTGATATAACTTTAATAATTTATGATTATTTTCAACTATCAAATTTCGCATAAGTTTATTCTTAAGTGTAAATTTTTGTTCCAATGGAATTTGTGTGAAATTATGATGTTTTAATGTTTAAATGCCTTTTAGTCCTTCAAGAATTGTGCCCCACAACTCATTAATCAAGAGACAACATATCTCCTTATGGTTGATATGGTGATTCATAGTGCAAAGTTATCCATTCTATTCAAATCATTAGTGATATAACTCTCATAGACATGGATAATGATTTGAATATTTAATTCATCTCTTCACTAGCACTAACCTCTAGTGTAGGTTTCGTATGGAGTGTTGATCCATTCTATTGATTTAAGTGATGGATTTTCTTACAAAAAATCCATTTAGAAATTCATCAATAATTTTGGATCAATCCTTGAAATGTTAAACGTGTCTATTCCTCATTTTTTCTCTAGCCGTCGCACGAAATTCACCTGGAGGCAATCCTCTTTTCGCTCACATCACTCTCTATTTCAGCCCAAAGTGATCTTGTGAAAGCATCGACTTTATAAATCAAAAAGTTGTGTATGGTGCCGTTAATGGGTTGGTTTGGAGTTGAGTTGGTGTTGGCTAAAAATGCTCGGCTTTGAAATTGAATGAGCTCGATGAAATAAAAAAAATGATATGGCTCAAATTTTGAGTTATTTGGATCCATTCCAACTCGAAATTCGCTCGTTCCAGCTCGAAATTGAAACAAGATGGCTCAAATGGAGTTAATTTGGATCCGTTCCAGTTTAAAATCAGCTCATTGCTGGTTATATTCGATTTTATTTAGCATTATATATCTTTTTTATAAATAAAAAATAATTAAAGATGATATCGAGCTAGGTCGAGCCGATCCGTGTATGGCTCAAAATCGGTTCCAAAAATACATTCTCTAAAGTTTTGGCTTATAACTCGGCTCGTTTACTTCAATCCAAGTTAAAATTTGAATCAATTTTCTAGTGATTAATAATTTTTGAGCAAAATTCCAAGCCTAAGTACTCCAACGTTAAAGAACATGTACCTTATTTATTCATCCACCGCTTCAAAGATATGTTTCTTATCTGAAAGTTTATTTAATAACTTGTACATTCTCAAGATAATTGTGACATGCGGCTATGGACAGTCTGCTTTATTGCTTTATTCATTTTAAATGTTATTTACGTTCAATAAATCATGGTTTAAAAAAAGTAAAATTGGGAGAGATTTTGTGGAGACTGAGGTCTAAATCTCGATATTAAGAATTAAAGACTAAAAAATAAAGACATAAATTATAAATATGATAAACTAGCAATATAATGATTTAATTCATCTTTATAAACACAAACATAAATGAAATATTTATATTTTAGACGCGAAATTCCTGCAATCAAACTCAGGCCTGATGCAATAACTAATTATCATTGCTAAGTTTAGGACGTGCGCCAAACATTAAACAAAATTAATGCTAAGAACCGAGTAAGACTCGTTGATTAACAATATTAAAAATTAAATATATAAAATTAATAAGCATAGTTGTTTATGAATGAGAACCATCTTATATGCTTCACATTCTATCAAATTATGAAAACAAGTTATCACATAAATTTATCATGACTCGAACTAGCTCGCTTGGCCTAAATTAGGAATACAACTTATCACACAAGAGACAAAGCAACAATGGAATCCATTCGGGAGTTCAAGCAACAAAAAATTCAACAACAAATGCAAGAGTTACAAAATCAGATCTTTGGTAAGTTTAATGCCCTTCAAGAAGCAATCACGCAAATGAGAGATCAACTATCTTTCCCGATAGCAGAGTCTTGCGGAACTCAACCTCGTGGGAAGCAACTACAAGAGGAACTTTCAATTTGAAGTGGTTGGAGAGTGACTCTAACAATCAATGAGCAGAAAATTCTGAGCTTGAGGATGTTGGTTGTGCATTAGTGGAGAGGAACTGGCTAGAGCAAGGTGAGGGACCTTCAACATCGGAAAATCCATTCTCTCAGTAGATTCAACGATCATGTGGCTTCGTTCAAATCAGCGATCAAAATGTTGCGGATTAATGACGACATGAAGTGTCATCTATTTTTAACCACCCTGAAGGAGATGACCCTCAAGTGCTCCAATAACATGCCACTAGGGACTGTATCCTCTTTTGTTGAATTCAAGAAAGTGTTCGTTGCTCACTTCGCTAGCGTCCATAAATCGAAGAAGAAATCTAGGCCCTATTACAACTCAAGCAAAGTTAGAGTGAAAGCCTTAGCTCTTACATCACCTGTTTCCAAAAAGCGATGCTGGAAGTTTAGGACTTATGCTTAGTCATCGCACAGACTGCCCTCACTTAGGGAATGAGAGGGGCTCACTTCAAATTTGATTTGGGTTTGTGTGAGCCCAAAACGTTTGCTGAATTGCTGAAGATGGCCAAAATTATATTGCCGTCAAGGAGTAAGTCAACGGTCCCTTTGAACAGAAAACAGAGACATTTGATTAGCGATCAAAGAAAAGGGCTACCTAGAGCGAACGGTGGAAGGCGAGGAGCAACCAACAACCTTCCGATGCAAAATATGAGGATGATTAGAACCGGTGAGAAGAACAAAGAGGGAATAACGATCAGAGGAGCTAAGCTTGATACTATGAGGGACCGCATATGTACCGCGAAATGCAAGGAATGATCCTACTGAGGGTCTCGATGGCTGAATTGGTGGAGGCCATCCTGAAGGAGTATTTTATAAGCCAACACCGATGAGAATCGGAGCTTCGCTTTGGAATCCAAACAACTGCTATCAGTACCATTGGGACCATGGCCATTATACTAAAGAATGCTCACATCTGAGAAATCTAGTAGAAGACATGATCTGTGCCAAAAAATATAACGAATTTGTTGCGGTAAGAACGAACACTCAACGATATAGAAAGGTGCCAATGGATTAAGAGTCAGGTGAGCCAGTCCGAGAAAACTCAATATATATTCCTGGGATCATACTAGCTATTTTTGGAGAATCAGAGAAGGATCTAATCAGGAGAGGTACTCATCATTAGCTCTATCCAAAAACAAAATCATTCGCTCATCAAATTTACCGGCACAAATTTACAGCCGAAGGAAATCCACATAACGATGCTATTATTGTCACGACTCTCATTAATAACCTTTAGGTTGGAAGTAGTCTTGTTAATATTGTAAGTTTTGTCAATATTCTCTTAAAAACAAACTCTCTGTCTTTTGGTGCGGTCTGGCACTAGAAGCGGCACCGTCCAACGCAAGTTCAACTTGCAAACTTGTCCTTTTTTCTCTCCAAATTCTCTCATTTTTGCTTCTTTTTGCTCTAAAGGCCTGAAATCATCGTACCTGTATAAAATCATGAAAAATACTCTTTTTTAAAGTGCAATATCATAAAAAATATGTATGAAATAGACGTTAAAAAGATATCAATTTTCCAGTGGATCAGTGGACACCAAGAGAAACTTCCTCGACACTTTCAACTGAGCAAAAGGCCTGAGAATGTCTAGCTACCACATGGCGAATGGACTAGGACTGACTATTGGTTATAGTTTTCACGTCGGCTGATGATGTAGGGGCGTATATTTTTAATACAGTTTGCTTCTTCTTGAGAATTCTATGTCATCTTTCAGAAGCGTTCGCTAAAAGTATCATTGACGTTACATGCGGTAAGCCAAAGTTTTCCCTCTAGAGTGGTTGCCACATTCTCCAAAAGCACCTCCTGAAGCACATCTTGAACCTCATCCTCTTTTAAGCACCTCAGATACACCGAGGTAACTAATCTCTAGAACAACTTTCCGTTGATTAACATGTATAAGGAGGCTTTAATTTTAAATCACCTTGAATCTTTGATGATTTCCTCTATTTACCCAGTCTCCAGGTAGTGGATGTATGGGTCCACCAAGCTTTTGCTCCTGTTGATTGCCATCTCCATGGCATATGGTTCATCGATCATTGGTCTGGTAAGTTTTATGGGCCTTCCTCCCAAACATATATGTTTGGAGAAGATATCGGCAACTTGATTTCCATCCCAACTGATGTGCTTGATATGGAAGCTCTTGAATCTCCCAATTTCCTTCTTTATCTTGTTGAGGTATCTGACCATTAGCTCGTCTCTGGATTTGAATTCCCCATTAACTCGATTCACAATCAATAAGGATTTTGGCCTTTCCATGAGGTCTCAAGCACCTATTTCATAGGCTAGGATGAGTCCGAAGATCAATGCTTCATACTTTATCTGATTTTTTGTGATGTCGAACTCTATCAGGATTGACTAGTAGAAATGCTCTCTGTCTGAGCTGTTCAGAGCCAACCCAACCCTATTGTCGCGTGCTTGGAGATCCATTGACATATAGAGTCCATTTCATGTCTTCGGTGACAATTCCTTCTTATCACTTCCCTATCATGAAAAATCAGCCAGGAAGTACGCAATTGCCTGAGCTTTGACTGTCGTGCGAGGAACATAAGTGATGTTGAATTCACTGACTCTACAACTCATTTTAGCAGTCGACTGAAGTGCTTCGGTGAGCACATTCTTCAATGGAGGGTCCGTGATGATCTAGATTGAATTCATCCAAAAATACAATGGAAGCCTACAAGCATAAATAATTAAAGCGAGGATTAGTTTTTCCATAATCGAGTACCTAGTTTTGGTGCCATGGAGCACTCAGCTCATGTAGTAGATTGGGTACTGCTTTACTGACTCCTCTTGGACCAGAACTTGAACTGACAATCTCTCATCCTAATCCAAGGTACATTGATAGTTTTTTTTTTGCCGGCTTCAGGCTTTGAAGCAGTGGTGGTGATGCTAAAGTGTCTTTCAAGCTATTGAACGCTTCCTCACTTTTGATCATCCATTCGAAACATTGATTTTTTCTTAGCACTTTAAAAAATGTCGCACACTTGTCACTTGAATTTTAGATGAAATGACTGAATCTGACAATCCGATCAGTTATTCTCTAAATTTCCTTAATGTTCGATGGATGTGGCATATCTAGGATTTGTTGCACTTTCTTTGGATTGGCTTTCAATCCTTCGGGAGTTAATTGAAAGCAAAGGAAATTCCCAGTTAATGTGTTGAAGGTGCACTTGGATGGGTACAATATCATATTGATTTTTTTTAGTGTTATAAAGGTCTCTCTTAGATCTTTAATGTATTATTTAAGTGATTTACTCTTAATTAGAATGTCGTCGACATACACCACAATGTTTATTTTCTTTTTGATTAGCAAAAAACTATATTCATAAGGCATTGATAGGTCGCCCCAACATTCTTAAGCATGAAGAGCATTACATTAAAATAGAATATGCATTTTATAGTAATAAAGGTTGTTTTTTCACACCTGAAGGGTGCATATTTATTTGGTGTTAGCTAGAGTAAGCATCGAGGAAGCTCATGACTGAGTATCTGACAACTGCGTCTACCAAGTTGTCAATCTTCGATAGGTGGTAGGTGTGATTTAGGCAAGCGACGTTAAGATTGTTGAAGTTGATGCACATCCGCCACTTGACATTTTCTTTCTATACCATGAAGATGTTCAAGAGCCAGGTTGGGTACTAGACTTCAATGACGTAGCCAACATCCAGCAATGTCTGCACCTCCGCCACTATTGGTTCGACCAAAGTCTTGACAGTTGACTGGATCTGCTACTTGATAGACCAAGAGTAGAGGCTGATGTTTAACGCTGACATCCCTGCTGCAGTCCAAGCCAACACCACAAGGTTATTACAAAGTGTTTGTATCAGATATTTCTTAAACTCTGTATCAAAATGTTCACTGATTAGGAAAACCTTATCGAGTTCTTCATCAGAAGCAGGTACCTGGAGAATGGTCTCACTGGTCTCGAGCCCACCTTCTCTCTAGATCCAGATGTCGAGTGGTTCATGGTCAAAGTTGGAAACTACTAAAAAATAGTAGCTTAGCACTACTCCAAGTTTCCTCGAACCATAATAACCTTCTCATTACTTGAGAACCTTACGACCACATGGTAGGTGGAGGTCACTGCTTGGTAGCTATTTTGGAGTGTGTGACTAAAGATGAAATTGTAGGTCGATGGGGATTCCACCAAGAGAAATTGCTCTATAATGTTGTACTGCTTCCCATGTTCTCCCTATGAGATGGATTGGGCGAAGACGCCCAGTGCCTCCTTCATTTCCCAAAAAAATCAGAACAACGGGCCAACCAGTGCTGTCAACTGACAGCGACTTTATATATGCCTAAAAATGTAAGAATTTATGAATTCAGATTTATATATTTATAATGATTTAGTAAAGTCACAAATTCAATGCAAGTATACGTATCGTATCAAGTAATACAGGGCTCTAATGGAGTCCTGGTTATCGATCCCATAGGGAAGGCAATGTTCATTAAATCAGATAATATATCACTAAAATCCAATACCAACTGTAACAATTGCTCAAGTGTACTACAACTAGTGAATGCAAAGTATGGTAACAATAAAGCTACTACAATTACTTCTACTTACTAAACTAATTTAACTAACACACACTAACTTATGTGATTTATAAGATACTTCTATGTGAAAAGTGTCTTCCTTCCTGCATAAAGATTATGATGTGAGCATGATGAAGAATGATAATTTTCTGTATTGTGCCAAATAGGAGCATATTTTCTTCTTTACCCTTAAAAGAGTACCTCCTCTTCTAAGCATGTAAAGAACATTGACATATCTTAAGTTTAGTCACTAAATCTAAGGCTAGGCTGGGAGGATACCGACTCTCACTACGGAGCTCCCACTCACCCTTCACCCGAAGGCTAACCATAGGCTTTAGTTACCAATCTTAGGACCAAATTGGGGATTCCATTATGTCACCATGAAACCTCCAATTTGAAGTCCATCCATAATCATTTCCCTATTTATTTGCACTCAATCCTCATGAACTACACAATTCATTCACGGACATTGAATGGGTTCTTCATTCTTGTTGTAGAATATTCAATTCTTTTGGAATTAATGTTCCTCAACATAATTTAACAAATCAATTGGCCGGATTGAAAAGTAAATTAAGTTCCAAATGAAAGGACCATCACAACTTTTATAACACTTTAAGGGCACATCAATTCCACATCACCACATCATCACTACTTTATGCAAGAAGAAAGGGAAAGGAAACTACTCACAAATCATGGAGAAGATACAATAAAACATGAATTTTATATATAAAAGAAGAGTCATACAAACCACAATAGAAAATACAACTTATCTCCTTCTCTTCCCCAATCAAATTCCTTCAAAGTTCCCTTGATTCCTTTTCTATTCCTTGCAACACTTGATTTCCTCCTTCGAACAAAGATGAAGAAGCAATCTCTCACTTTACTCCCTCTTCTCCCCTACTTAGAGAAGAATCTCTCTTCAAATCACAAATCCTAACTCTTAACTCACACTTTCCTTACACTCTCTACAATAATCCTCTCCTCCTTTTTCGTTTTGAACACTTAATTTTATGTTAGGAACAAATTCCTCAAGAGTTTCTTCAAGCACCCCTTCAAAAATCCACCAAAACTCTTCAATTTAAAATGAACCGACATAGGGCGCCGGCGGCGCCCTATCCTGCCAATAGTTATTGAAATTTCTGGAAGAGGACGCCGGCGGCACCTATTCTGGCGCCGACGGCGCCATAAGCTGTTTTCCTCCAAATTGCTCTATTTTGCTCCAAAATTCGTTCCTTTTTGCATCTTTTCGCTCCAATCACCTATAATCATCATACCTGCAACAAATCATAAAAATACCTTCCTTTAAAATGCAATATCACCAAAATAGGTAAAAACATATAGCTAAAAAAGTATATATTTTTGGTGCATCAAAATCTCCCAAACTTAACTATTACTTGTCCTCAAGTAATCCTTTTACTACATGAAGATATAACCCATAGCAATGTACTTTTCACCTGTTGAATACTAAAATCTTTCATTCAAAGAAATATATTGGAAAGACTTTTATACAGAAATTCAGTGACTCAAGTCAACTCTACAGGTATAAGAAAATTTAGTAATCAAGTCTAATGGTTCTAGTCTTCTATTTATTTCAAGAAAAATTATAATTTGACACATTAAGAGTGACTTAAAATATTATACAAAAAGACTTTCATGCTAACTTCATCAGAATGTAGGCTAATACTTTAAGTATAAATTCAGAAATGAAATTGGGTTCTCCCTTTAGGATGACTCAAGTGAAGCCAATTGTTAATTAGGCATCTCCTCAAGCTTATCCTCATATTTTTTTTTCTATTTCTATTTTTTTTCTTCTTTTTGGGATTGATTTTCAATCCATCTTTTCATTTCTCTCTCTTTTTTTTTCTTTTTTTTTCTTTTGATGAGTATTACTGTATCTGGATAGCCTTTAATGATTTTGAACTTCACTCTCCTTTTTATAAAGTTCAAACCTGAAACACCTCTTTTCTTTATACATAGGTATCAACTTTATTGTTCATCGTAAAGTCACAATCTTTTCTCAACATATAATACTTTAAGTCTCTTAATAATTTCAAAAATACAGTTTTCTTTACTTTAAATAGTTAACTATAATCAAATCATTTCATATCAAATATCTTACCCTTATAAAATCAACTTTTATCACCAGAAACTTTCATCAAATCTTTTTCAATATTTAATTGAACTAGAATCTTAGTTATCTAAAGTGAAGTTCTACTGCTAGGAATTATGTTAATAAAATTTTTTTTTGGAAAATATTTTAATTTAGGACATATAAGAGTTAATATCCTTTCTACCCTCCCCAAACTTAAATTATTGCAATATAATAAAAGAGAGTAAAAGAACTAACATTTTTGTGCCGAAATTTTGAAATCTTCATAATCTATCTGGTATTAATCAAAATTTTACAGCTTGCAAGTATGAAACAATTAGTACCAGTGATATATATAACATTTAAAAATCTGCCGGGGTAAAGAAAAAAATACCAACATTGACACATTTTTTAACAAAACATTACAAATACTAATAAACTATCACAACATTAAACATAACATTAAATATTTTTAATGTTTCAAGTGAAATTGCTACATTAAAAAAATACTACAATACATCTAAAGAAAATACTACAGACAACTTCACACACTACAACAGTATAGCACAACGACACATAACAAAGCACAAAAGTACAACACAGAAGTATAAAACTATCACTCATCATCAGCAGCATCGTCAGCAGGGTCAGAAAGTCCAAGCCAGTACGGTGTATAACCAGGGCAAGTAGGAAATATCACCCAAGTATCTCCTCTCATAAATCTGGCCTGAGCATCATAATAAGCAATATCGAACTCAACTCTTCTCTGCAAATAGTCTTCATTCACATCACTCCTGGCCTCGAATACATCCATCCGACTATGCATCCTATCAATACTATCACTTTGCAATCTCAATTGCTCCATGACATCAGATACTATCGGGGGCTCAGAAGTAGATGGAACATCATGGCTCGTGGTAGGAATATCAGTACTCCTACTCTCCTCTCTTGCACCCACATGAGCCTCATAAGTACGAATAATGGTCTTCGTAATCGGTCTCAAAGGTATCACCACTTCCTCAGAATAACTATACTCAACTCCAGACTGAACAAAAAGGGCATGAATTAGGGCAGGATGTCCTAATCCACCAGTGGTTTTTTCTTTGGAAATAGAGTGAATGCTCTTGAAAACAATGGCTCCAATATCGATCTTCTTCATATTCTGGATGCAATAATTCAAAATAGCTCGATCCCTAGTAACTTCGCTGTGATGATAAGAAGGTAACAGTCTCGCAGAAATGAAATAATGCCATGCTTTAGAAGCAACATTTAAAGTAGAAGCAGGGAAGTTAATCATCTGTCTCTGATTCATCTTCCACTCCCTTCTTCCATCGGTCAGATACGTGATCGCTCATCAAATTCCCTTCACTAGTATCAAAATTCTCAAATTCGCAAACAAAATGTTCTTGAATTTGATAAAATGCGTTGATGCGTGGTGGGGTGAACTCAACCAGTTTCCCTCGGACTAGCACATATTCCGTCTCAGACCAGAGCACGTTAGCATAAAATTCTCGGACTACTCCCAAAACAACATTAGCAGAAAAGTAACAGAAATGCTCCCAATTCCGCTCAGAAATCAACTGTTCCACAGATCCACCAGGATTCTCAAACGCTCGATCCTGAATACACTTCTTATTTTGCAACAAAGAGTTGAAGCGAAACTGAGCCTTAATATTAACAAATCTTTCATTGTCCCAATCAAATTTTCGCTTCCCCTTACTCATTCTAGGAGCCATGTAAATTTCTAAAAATTGCAAAAATTTACCAATAAATCCTAAATCCACAATGTACTAACTCCAAGCATTAATCTAAACAAGTAAGAACAAATTCAACTATATTAAACCTCACTTTTTCTAAAAAATCTCTACAAATATCAACCAAACAATGTGAGAGTTTCACATGGCGAAAATCCAAAAATTTTAGCTTAAAGTAAAGCTCTTATCAAGAGAAGTGCAGATCCGGCCTCAGAAATCCTTGAAATCCTCTCTACTCCGAGATCTAACGAGCCCTAATGCTTCAAAATCATGAACATGGAGGTGGGAGACGAAGAAAATGGCGGAAAATGGGTCCCAGGCAATTTTCACAAAATTTTAAGGGTCCCGGGCTATTTTCAGCATTTGGGCGCCTGCGACGCTCTATTCAAAATAATATCTAAACTTTCTGGATTTGGGCGCTGGCGACGCACAATCTGGCGCCGGCGGCGCCAGTCCAAAATTCCATTGAGTCCAAAAAAATTTTGTAGCAATTTCAATCGTTTCAACCTCCGCATTCCTATTTAACACATCAACAAGCATTTATTTCATCTCACAAACACTATACAACATCACTTTACACAAACAACACATCACATCACTTTCATATATAAATCCACTATACAACAATTACACACATATGTTCATCAAATAAAAGTAACACTCCTTAGATCCTTAGTGTTGCAAGCACATTACGATAAGCAAACACCAAGTCATAAGTACACACAATAAATCAAAGCATAGTCCAAGCACACCCTACTAAAGCAAAGCAAAGAAAACAACACAATAATCAAAGCAAACACTCAAACACAACAAAACAACATACAAAATCTACTAATTACTCCTCATTTGTCTCAGAACTATCATCATATCTAATGTCTCCGATTGATTGACGATGAACGAACAGATTGTAGAAGGGACGATATGGGAATTCATCAGACGAGTCTTCAGCCACCACAGCATTCTTCTTCAATAGATTAATCAAACCCAACTCAATCTGACCAGTATGATCAAATTGCTCTTTCATCCTCAAATCAATATGATCAAATAAATCAGAAATATTATTAATAGCATTCAGAACATTCTGTACCTCATTTTCCAACTTCTTTATCTTCTTCAATATCACCCTCGAACTTTCGGAATAGTAAGGTCGAATATGTTGTGAACTCTCGGTGGGCTGATCGGCAAGCAAATCCATATCTCCTTCATCTCCTACTTGCTCGGTAGTCATAAAGATCATTTGGATCAATAGGTCTCCAGGGGAGAAGAACTTTTTCCCAACTCTCATATGGTACTTGTGATTGACTACATAACAGAAATATGGTGGACGGGTGTCCAAGCTCATATTTAGATCCATTCACAATCAATCCCAAAACAGATTTCGTAATGATTGATCCAATATTCACTGGCCTTCCAGTTTGCATACAGAAATTCAGAATAACACTTTCCTTCGTTACCTTACTTATCTTCATAGTAGGAATTAATTTTGTTGAAATAAATTAATGCCACTGCTTTGATACCGGATTTAAGCATGAAGAAGAGAAACTGTTATATCCATTATCCCTTACTTCCCATTCTTCATTCTCATCCGTCAAATAACGATATATTTCATTCATATTATCGCTTGTCGCATTAAAATTTGCATAATGACAAATAGGTACATTCTCAATCATGAAGAGATCATTAATCCTCATAGGAGTGAATGGTACATACCTACCTCGCACAAAAACACACCCTTAGTTGATCCCATGCAGATTTGCATAAAATTCTTTCACGACCGGAACAACCACTGCGGCGGTAGTGTAGCATAACACTTCCCAACACCTTTGCTTTACTATCTCTTCAACTCTTGTAGTCGGACTCTCCAAACCTCGATTCACAAAGCCTCTTTCCTTGATAATCCTTCTTTTCATCATCACTTTATGGAATAGACGCTGCACCTCGAAACTAACGAACTTCCGTCGGTTGTAAATGCGAGATCTAGGGAGTTCAATGGAGTAGGAATCCATGGGATGTGAATTGGGAAAGGAAGTTTTCATTTTTATGGTGGTTATGGGTTTAAAATGGAGTTTTGGGGTGTTTTAAGGAAGAAGATCCCGCTCAAAATCGCCAAAAACTGCATTTTAAAAATTAAAAACCGTCAAACAGAACTTGGGCGCCGGCGGGGCGCCGGCGGCGCTCAAACTAGAAATTCGGCTATTTTTGAAAGAATAGGGTGTCAGCGGCGCCAGTGGTAAAAATTTTCACCGAACTTCGTTTGGCTCGAAATACTTCATTTTTGCAATACGATCCAATTTATTTTTAATTTTTAACTTATTTAGGGGTAATTTGGATTCTTAAATATCAAACTAAAAGCACAAACAACATTAAGCAAGTAAACACAACACACAAGTACACATGGGTTGCCTCTCATAAAGCGCTTGGTTTAACGTCGTCAGCCCGACAAATCATTTAGTTAACTAAGATGACTCAGCAATAAAACCTCTTTGAAATCTGGTAAAAACTCTCCAAAGTAAGGTTTTAAACGATGCCCATTAACCTTGAAAATATTTCCAGTTTTAGGATCCTCGATATCAACAGCTCCGAAAGAATGAACTTTCACTACAGTAAAAGGTCCCATCCATCTGGACTTAAGTTTTCCAGGAAATAATTTCAATCTCGTATTATATAATAAAACTCTTTGTCCAAGTTAAAATCATTTTTTCAATATCTTTTGATCATGCCACAATTTCATTTTCTCTTTATAAATTCTATTATTATGATATGATTCATTTCTAATTTCTTCCAACTCATTCAATTGCATAAATCTTTTCTCTCCCACATTTTTTAAATTAAAATTCAACTCCTTAATCGCTCAATATGCTTTATGCTCCAATTCAACCGGCAAATGACAAGTTTTGCCAAATACTAGTCTATAAGGAGACATTCCAATAGGGGTCTTAAAAGTAGTCCTATAAGTCCATAATGCGGTATCTAATCTAGTAGACCAATCTAATTTATGAATATCTACTGTTTTCTCCAAAATTCTTTTAATTTCCCGATTCGATACTTCCGCTAAACAACTAGTCTGGGGATGATAAGCAGTAGATATCCTATGAATAATATTTTATTTTTCAATTAATCTCTTAATTTGATTGTTTTTGAAATGGGATCCACCATCAGTTATAATCACTCTCGGCAATCCATATCTTGTAAATATATTTTTCTTTAAAAATTTAGAAACACTCTGAGCATCACATCTTGGTAAAGCAACAGCTTCAATCCATTTTGAAACATAATCAACATCGACCAATATATATAAATTTCCAAATGAAGGTGTAAATGGTCCCATAAAATCTAATCCCCATACATAAAAAATTTCAACTTCCAAATTATAATTCAGAGGCATTTCATTTCTTTTAGAAATATTACGTACTCTTTGACATCGATCACAAAATTTAACATATTTATAAACATCACGAAAAAGAGTAGGCGAATAAAATCCAGATTGTAAAATCTTATAAGCCGTTTTATCAAAACAAAAATGACCTCCAAATTCAGAATCATGACATCTCTGAATAATTGGATTAATTTCTTCATGTGGCACACATCTTCTAATAATCAGTTCCTTACACTGTTTATATAAATATGGCTCATCCAAAAAAAAAAAAATTTAGCATCATATTTAAATTTTTTTGTTGTTTCCTTGTTAAATCCGATGGTATAATATCACTCACAATATACTTCACAATATCAGCACACCAAGGCAAATTCTTTTTCATATATACAATTGTTCATCAGGAAAAGTTTCTTTAACTTCCTTATAAAATTTAGATAATTTATCATATTCTATTCTTGACAAATGATCAGCAATTTGATTATCAGATCCTTTCATATCAACTATCTCAAAGTCAAATTCTTGCAAAAGGAGTATCCATCTAATCAATCTAGGTTTAGCATCATTCTTTTGCATTAAATACTTGATAGTTGAATGATCAGTATGCACTATACTTTTAGTCCCAATTAAATAAGGGCTAAACTTATCAAAAACAAATACTATAGCTAATAACTCCCTTTCAGTAGTGGTATAATTAATTTGAGCATCATTAAGAGTTTTACTAGCATAGTAAATGACTTTGAAAGTTTTATCATACTTTTTCCCCAATGCAACTCCAATAACATAATCACTAGCATCACACATCAATTTAAAAGGTTTCTCCTAATCAAGTGAAACAATTATAGGAGCAGTGTTTAATTTTTCTTTAAGTAATTCAAAAGCTCACAAACATTCATCATTAAAATCAAACTTCCTATCATTTTCTAGAAGTTGGCAGAAAGGTTTAGAAGTTTTAGAAAAATCTTTAATATAACACCTGTAAAATCCAACATTTCCTAAGAAACTCCTCACCTCTCTCACAGTAGTGGGTGGAGGTAATCTCTCAATCACTCAAATTTTAGAAGGATTGACCTCCATACCATATTCAGAAATTTTATGCCCAAACACTATTCCTCCTGCAACCATAAATTGACATTTTTCCCAGTTCAGAATTAAATTTGTTTTCTCACAGAGTTCCAAAACTTTTGCTAAGTTTTCCAAACAAATATCAAATGAAGCTCAAATCACAGAAAAATCATCCATGAAAACTTCTATTCCATTATCTATCATACTACTAAAGATAGACATCATACATCTTTGAAAAGTTACAGGTGCATTACACAGTCCAAAAGGCATTCTTCAAAAAGCAAATTTTCCATAGGGGCTAGTAAACGTTGTCTTTCCTTGATCCTCAGGAGCAATAGGTATTTGATGATAACCAGTATATTCATCCAAAAAGCAATAGTACTTGTGTCCTGCAAGTCTATCCAACATTTGATCGAGAAAAGGAAGAGGAAAGTGATCTTTTCGGGTGGCAACATTCAGTTTTCTATAATCAATACAAATTCGCCATCCATTAACTTGTCTAGTAGGTAAAATTTCATTCATTTCATCCACTTCCATAGTCACTCCGCCTTTCTTCGGTACACAATGAATTGGACTTACCCAAGCACTATCCGAAATAGGATAAATAATTCCAGCATCAAGCCATTTTAAAATTTCCTTCTTAACTACTTCTTTCATTATAGGATTTAATCTCCTTTGCAGATCAATTTTAGGTTTATGTTCTTCATTTAATAAAATTCTATGCATACAGATTGAAGGAATGATTCCTTTGATATTTGCCAAAGTCCATCTAAAAGCTTTTTTTGTATCTTTTTAAGATTTCCAATAATTATTGTTCTTGATATTCAGTTAACTCAAAAGATACAATAACTGGTAGGGTAGATGATTCTCCTAAGAACATATAATTTAAATGCTTAGGGAGAATTTTCATCTCAAGTTCAGGAGGTTTAATAATAGATGAAATTAAACTTTTATCTCCATCTTCCATGGTATCTAACACTTCAAATTTCTCCTGAATATACTCCAACTCCTTATTCTTCTCATTATCTGAATCTTTTTCATTTCCAATTTCATCTTCAATTATATTTTCATATTCCACTTTCTTTTCAAACATCTCTTTAAAATAATTATTTCTCAAATATTCACAGACTTCCATCCTAAAACATTCATTATCTTTTACAACTGAGGGATACTTCATAGACTTCAAAATATTAAAGGTCACCTCTTGATCATTAACTCTCATAGTTAATTCCTCTTTTTGAACATCAATTACAGCTCTTCCAGTAGCTAGGAAAGGTCTTCCTAAAATAATTGGAATTTCTTTATATTCCACCATATCAAGCACAATAAAATCCACAAGAAAGATAAATTTATCCACTTTTATTAACACATCTTCTACCACTCAGGATAAGTAATAGAACGATCGGCCAATTGAAGTGTTACAGATGTGGGAGAAATTTCTCCAATTCCCAATCTTTTGGAAGTTGATAAAGGCATAAGGTTAATACTAGCTCCCAAATCACATAAGGCTCTTCCAAAAAACTTTTCACCTATAACACACGAGATAGTGAAACTACCAGGATCTTTAAGTTTTTCAGGAAGCTTTTTTTGAATTATTGCACTACACTCTCTGCTAAGTGCAACAGTCTCATGATCTGTGAACTTCCTCTTCTTTTTAAGAATATCCTTCATAAATTTCGTTTAATCAGGCATCAGTTCTAATGCTTCAATAAAAGATATATTTATCGTTAACTTCTTAAGGATTTCCAAAAATTTTCCAAATTTGTTATCCCTATTCTTCCGCTTCAATCTTTGAGGAAATGGAGGAGGTGGTTTCTCAACAGTAATCTTCATTGGTTCAAGAGGATATTCCAGGTCTGGATAAATCTTATTTGAACCTTTTTCAATATTCACCTTCTCCTTCTCTTCTTCAACTTCTTTCTACACTCTAATTTCTAATTCTTTTTCACTCCTTAATTGAATAGCCTTAAGTTGCTCCTTGTTTTGATCTTTTGGATTGATCTCCACATTACTAGGAAGCGTTCCAGAAGATCTATTATTAATCACAGTGAAAATATGTCCCAATTGATTTTCAATATTTTTGATCGTAACACCTTGAACTTGTAATTGGTTTCCCATATTCAAAATCATTTCATCTATAGACAACTTCTTATCCTTAAATTGTGGGTTATTATTGCATCCAAGAGGATAAAATGGTCTAAAGTTAGTATTTCCTTGGTTGTTTGAGTTTCCAACTGGGTTTATAAAATTGTGCCCCCATTGTGGGTTCACATTAACATTATTATTATTCCAATTGAAATTTAGGTGATTCTTCCAACTAGAGTTATAATAATTCGAATAAGGGTTATTAGGTCTATTAATCGCGTTTAAAGTCTCATAAGGTGTATAAGATTCAGTTATCTGCCCAAATGAATTTTCCTCTAACACTGGGGGTGGTTGAGAATAATTCATTCCATATTGATTTATTTTCTTAGAAAGTGCTGCTATTTTAGAAACTATCATACTCATCATATCAGAATCATAAACACTAGCTACTCTCTTAGAGTTTATCCATTCAGAGGAATATTGAAAATTATTAGTAGCCATCTCTTTAATCAATGAATATGGTTCATCGAAAGGTTTTGACATTAACGATCCACCAGCAGCAGCATCAATAATTGATCTCAATGATCCTACTAATCTGTTATAAAAAGTTTGAATTATTAACCAATTTGGCAAAACATGATGTGGACACTTCCTAAGAAAATCTTTAAACCTCTCCCAAGCTTCATATATTGACTCTCCTTCAAACTGACCAAAAGATGTGATATCATTTCTTAATTAAGCAGTTTTTGATGGAGGGACATAATTTGATAGAAACTTTTGAGAAAGTTCTCCCCAAGTTCGAATAGATCCAGGTGCTAACGAGTTTAACCACGCCTTAGCTTTATCCCTTAAGAAAAATGGAAAAAGTCTAAGTCTCACAACATCACTCGACACTCCGTAATACTTAAAAGTAGCACACAGTTCTAAAAAACTAGTGAGATGTAAATTTGGGTCTTTATTAGGTGTTCCTCCAAATTGAATATTTTGTACCATTTGGATAATAGTAGGTTTAAGTTCAAACGAATTATCAGCAACATCAGTATTTTGAATAGTTATATGAATTTCATCTGATGTTGGGTTAGCATAATCTCTTAAGGGTCTTGGCAAATTTCCAACATTAATATTCTGATTCTCTTGATTATTCGCCATTTCGCAGTAATTTTCAATTAGTTTTTGTTGTTTTTTTAATTTTTCTAATAGTACGCTCTAACTCTGAATCGTAAGGTATCAAACCTACAGATCCACTACTACGATTACAAAATCATACTAAAAAGTAAATAAGCACACAAATATACTACAAAGTAAAGGTTTTTAGTCACTATAATATCTATAAATAAGTACCGTTTATCTACTTTCCCCGGCAACGATGCCAAAAACTTGACAGCGACTTTATATATGCCTAAAAATGCAAGAATTTATGAATTCAGATTTATATATTTATAATTATTTAGTAAAGTCACAAATTCAACGTAAGTATACGTATCATATCAAGTAATACAAGGCTCTAATGGAGTCCTGGTTATCGATCCCAAAGGGAAGGCAACGTTCTTTAAATCAGATAATATAGCACTAAAATCCAATAGCAACTGCAACAATTGCTCAAGTTTACTACAACTAGTGAATGCAAAGTATGGTAATAATAAAGCTACTACAATTACTTCTACTTACTAAACTAATGTAACTAACACACACTAACTTATGTGATTTATAAGATACTTATATGTGAAAAGTGTCTTCCTTTCTGCATAAAGATTATGATGTGTGAATGATGAAGAATGGTAATTTTCTGTATTATGCCAAATTGGAGCATATTTGCTTCTTTACCCTTAAAAGAGTACCTCCTCTTCCAAGCATGTAAAGAACATTGACATATCTTAAGTTTAGTCACTAAATCTAAGGCTAGGCTAGGATGATACCGACTCTCACTATGGAGCTCCCACTCACCCTTCACCCGAAGGCTTACCATAGGCTTTAGTTACCAATCTTAGGACCAAATTGGGGATCCCATTCTATCACCATGAAACCTCCAATTTGAAGTCCATCCAAACTCATTTCCCTATTTATTTGCACTCAATCCCCATGAACTACGTTATTCATTCAGGGACATTGAATGGGTTCTTCATTCTTGTTGTAGAACATTCAATTCTTTTGGAATTAATGTTTGGTGGCGATGAAAATAATAATATGTCCGATGGGTGGAGTCATCGCCGTCAGTTTCTATATCATGTCAATGTCAAGGAGTCGCCATCTAATATTAGCCTAGTTTTATTCATATAAATCCTATGAAGGATTTAGAGAATTTTTAGGACTAATAGTAGAAAAGGATGTTTATGATAATTCTTATATGAGGATATTCTAGAATAACATATTCTAGAATTTTCATATTAAGAAAATCATAGTAAACCAGAGATTTCTATTTCGGGTTCTTTTAGATCTCCTATAGAGGTAAGCCTCTATAGTTAATTACATCTTAAATAATTTTCAATTGTTTAAGAAAACTTCTGATTAATGTTAATCATTTGTTTTCTAAGAATTTATTTTAAGGAGAGATGTACCCACTATCACTCCCGAATGTCGTTATATCATGTTATTGAATACTTTAGGTATTATGTCTAACCTAAAGGATCTGGTTTCGTTTCTGTTGTCAAAAGTTTTAGGTTATATGTCTAACCTAAAAGTTTTGGTTTTATTTTTGTTGTCAATGTCGTTGTTTTGTTGAAAAATTTCAGGTTATATGTCTAACCTAAAAGTTTTGGTTTTTTTTTGTTGTCAAAAGTTTCAGGTTATATGTCTAACCTAAAAGTTTTGGTTTTGTTTTTGTTATCAAAAGTTTCAGGTTATATGTCTAACCTAAAAGTTTTGGTTTTGTTTTTTTTGTCAAAAGTTCCAGGTTATATGTCTAACCTAAAAGTTTTGGTTTTGTTTTTGTTCGCCAAGAATGTCGTCCTGCAAAACAGAGTTAGTACACCCTATAACATGTAAAGAAAATCTAAGTGAAATTTCTCGTTTTCATCCTGCAAAGAAAACGTTGTCAGAAATAACATCACAGAATATTTGGATATATCTTGGATGTTAGTTTATGTCGAATTATTTTGAAATGTCAAATTTTTTGTTGTTGATTATGTTAGTTTTTGGTTTAAAATGTTGAATTTATATCTTGATCTTTAAATTCTGAATTATCTTGAGTTCATGTCTGTCTGAACTTTAAGTTAAAAAGGTTTGAAATTCGATTCAATATTGATTGAATTTAACTTGTGTTCTTGTCTGATTGAACCTAAGTTAGATTTAATATTGATTGAATCTCTTTAACTTGAGCTCATGTCTATCTGAACTTAAGTTAAAAGATTTGAAATTAGATTCAATATTGATTGAATTAACTTGGGTTCATGTCTAGTTGAACCTAAGTTAGATTCAATGTTGATTGAATCCATTTAACTTGAGTTCATGTCTGTTTGAACTTAAGTTAAAAGGTTTGAAATTAGATTCAATATTGATTGAATTGACTTGGGTTCATGTCTAGTTGAACCTAAGTTAGATTCAATGTTGATTAATTTAACTTGAGTTCATGTCTGTTTGAACTTAAGTTAAAAGATTTGAAATTAGATTCAATATTGATTGAATTAACTTGGGTTCATGTCTAGTTGAACCTAAGTTAGATTCAATGTTGATTGAATCCATTTAACTTGAGTTCATGTCTGTTTGAACATAAGTTAAAAGGTTTGAAATTAGATTCAATATTGATTGAATTGACTTGGGTTCATGTCTAGTTGAACCTAAGTTAGATTCAATGCTGATCAATTTAACTTGAGTTCATGTATGTTTGAACTTAAGTTTAAAAGGTTTGAAATTAGATTCAATATTGATTTAATTGACTTGGGTTCATTTCTGGTTGAACCTAAGTTAGATTCAATGTTGATTGAATCTATCTAACTTGAGTTCATGTCTGTTTGAACTTAAGTTAAAAAGTTTGGTTCAGAATAGATTTAATTAAGTTTTGTCGGCATTATTTTTAAGTTGAGGGTTGTATTTTTGAAAAGGGGTCGCCTACAAAAATTGTCGGCGAATTTTTAATTTAATTTAAATAAGTAATTTGAAAAGAAGTATTTGATTTTGAAAATAATTTTAAATTTGAAAAATTTTAAGATATGAAATCAAACCGATCTCACATCCCAAATAGTTTATATAAACGAGCACCGCACCACAAACCGTGTATCTATCCCGAAGAATTGGCACATTGCTTGACGATGGGGCTCGATTAAATAAACTAGAAGACTTGTGACATCCGTTTGGTCTGCGAATCAATTTTATAAGCCGACAAATTCCCCTGATTAATATAAATGAATTAATCAGGGTTTATATTACCTGGGTTCTTAAAGTTCCCTATAAGGGCAAGCCCCTATAGTTAATTACATCTTAAATGAAGTGAATCATTTAAGAAAACTCTCGATAATGATCAGTGACTTTGCTCTTTAAAAGGATTGGATTTTGGAAATCTCAACAGGGAATGGATCAAATTTAGAACAGTAATTTTTAGGAGTCCAATGGAAGAGGAGTAGGAGAAGCTGAAGATCCAAGAAGAATCTTGGCAACTTCCCAAACTATCCTATTGTTTGGCTCAGATTTAAGGAAATCCTAATATTATCTAATATTTCAATCTTGCCAATTTTAATTAATTCAGACTTATATTTGTATGATAAAATCATACAAATAGCCAAGATATGAGGGTTTACGTCGTACCAAACGACTACCTCGGAGTCCTAAGACCGGTTAGGGCTTAATTTACATGACATGATCATGTGAATGCCTAACGAAGAGTTGAGGATTTATGTTGCACTAGGCAAACTACCTCGAGATCTTATGGCTTGGTTATTTAATTCTAAGAAAGTTTTGCTGAAGTAGAGTTTGTTTTGCTGACGAAGATGGCCGTGCTGCCCACCGTGCTCCAAGCTCCTTGTTGTTGTAGAGGTTTAGTTTTAAAAGATTGTAATCAAAAGAGAAGAGAGGAGTTTGGTTTTAGAGAAGTCTTAAAATCCAAGTGTTTTTAGTGTTTTAGTTAAAACAAATCTTAAAGTTGATTATAACAGAATCGATTAAGATCCCACGGTTCCGTCATCCCGGCACCGTTATTTTCATTGAATTCACTTAGTCCAGATGAATTTACTAAACTCAACTGAATGAGTTCGACACTTTCATTTAGACCGTGGGAAATCCCGTTAGCAACACGTGGGTTACATCATCCGAGGTATTCCCGATCATTCAACGAGACGTTTTAATTTAATTGCAATTGTAGTTTTGTGTTGTGTTTGTGATTAAATTTTGAGTTGTTTTATATTTTGAAATGTTGTGGCGGTGAATTTTATCTTGCAGTGATTTTTAATTTAGTTTTGGTTTTAGTCCAGGGATTACCCTAAAGGTTTTGGTTTCATGCAACAGATGTTTGTCATGCAAGAAAGATAAAGTGCATTTGCAACAAAGTAAATTGCACTAAAATAAAAGCGTACCTGGAGGGTCTTCCCGTCATCCCAAGCTGCACTTAAAACATATGTTAAGGCATTTAAATATTTCAACAAGTACCTAGGTAAAGCTAAGGGAAAGGTTTAGGTTATCTATCAAAGTCCTAATCCTATAGCTAGTCATCTCCTATAACGTCTAGGTTCCTGTGTTTTGGTTTAAGGACGATTTTATTCATCAAAGGACAATTAAGTTCAATTGTTCTTATAAACATCCTATCATATTGAGGAAGTGCTTAAGACGAGTCTTAAACATCTTTTCAATATTTCTAGGATCATTTTAAGTCCAAGAGAATTTAATTATACAAGTGAATTAATCATCCGGGAGTTTAAATGTTATTCTTTTGCTTAGTGAACTTAGGACATTTGAATATCTTATAAGTGAGGTAATACTTCACTTGATATTTCATTTAAGAGTTATAATAATAAGAGCTTTTAAAAGGGTAAATCAAGTTATTAAGTATTTTTATGATTTAGACTTAATGATTTAATTCTAATTTTGATTTAATTATAAAAAAAAAAATTGTTTAAGTTTGGAATAGTGTTCAAGTTATTTTAGGTTTAATTCTTAATAATTTCATTTAGGTTTGTTATTAAATAATTTTAATTTAATTTAATTCAATTTAATTTTAATTTAATTTACCTTAATTTAAATTTAATTCCAATTTAATTTAACTTCAATTTAATTTTATTTTTAATTTAATTTCAATTTAATTTAATTTGAATTTTATTTTATTTTAATTTAATTTAATTTAATTTAATTTTAATTTAATTTAATTTAAATTTAATTTAATTTTAATTTGATTTATAATTTAATTTAATTTAATTTAATTTAATTTAATTTGGTTTTAATTTAATTTAATTTTAATTTAATTTTAATTTGGATTATTATTTTAATATTTTAATTAAGAATTAAGTATTATTGAAGTGATTTATTTAGGGATTTTTAAATTAAAGAATAAATATCCTCTTAAATAATATCCCTACTTTATAATTTCAAAATTTTTTATTAATCTTCCAAATTTAATTAATTAATTAATTAAGGTTTACTTTAATTATTCTTAAAATGATTGGTGGGTTTCTACCCTTAATCATTTAAGTTTCAATCATCCAAAATCAGTTTAAAATCAAATATTTTACCCTTCCCTTTTGATTAATCCTAAAACTTTAATTAAAGGTTAAAAATTTTAATTACCATTTTGCCCTTCAAGCTTAATAATTCTATAACTCACTAAATTAAGCTTAAATGAACTTGAAATTTTTATGTGACCTCACTTACATGTCAATTAAGACATTAGAGGAGAAAATGTGATTTTTCTGTATTTAATTTATTTATGTAATTATTTTTAATGGAAAATAGGGGTTTTCAAGGAAAATTCAATAACATGACCAAGAAAATGTTTCTGTCTTTAATAAAATTATGGGATGTTCCTAATGACCAGAGAACCACTTGGACTAATTTTGGTGATTTTTTTAAATTTTATTTTATTTATTATAATTATTTTTAGTTTTGGAGTATTAATTAATTTAAAAATAAAATAAAGGTTGAAAAATGAATTTTATAGTTTTCAAAAATCTTTCTGATATCAGAGAAATTAGAAACCAATTTTTATAATTTTCTGATTTTTCTTTGATTTATTAGAATTATTTTAGTGAAAAGGTTGGAAAATACATTTTTTAATATTAAAATTTACATTAAGCCTTTAAAATTCAATATCTTACCCTAGGGACTTAGGGAAAATATTTGTTCCTAAGTGATTAGAATTCAAAATGTGACAATTTGGTGATTTTTAATATTTTTGTGATTTTTATTATTTTTTAATTATTAAAATATTAAAATAAGCTTAAAAAAATCAACTTTCTTAGAAAATTGCAATTTTAATTTTCTTAAATTCCTCTGATATCAGAGAGACTTCAAAACCAATTTTGTGAATTTTTGAGAAGTATTTTGTGAGTTATAAATTTTTAAAGTTTAATTTTACCCATTTTTACTTAAGAGGCTTAATCAACCCATTTGGTGGGGTTTGTCAAGTCCAATTATTTTCAAATTTTTATGTGGTGTTCTCCTATCCCTAAAGGATAGTGGAGAATTGTTTTTAAGTTAATTTGATGAATGATTAACCCTAATTAATTAAACTTCACTTTTGGGTATTTAGGCCAATTAGGGTTGTTCAAAGTGAATTAACTCAAAAATTATTTTTCTTAGGGTCCTCTGGTCATAAGAAACATCACTAAATTTTCCTAGAATTTATTTCTCAACATGCTAATTATTGGAATTAAAATAATCAAAATAGTGACATGAATTTGAAAAATCAATAACTTCTCATAGGGATGGCCTCTGACCTTGGAAAATTCAGGAAATGTTCCCAAGTTCAGAGGCTTCAGAAGCCCTATGGTCTCATGCCATGGTGAATTTCCTATATGCATGGAGAATTGAAATAGTGCAGAGAGTAAATAAATAATTAAAAATAAAATACTTGATGAAATTACATGATTTCTTTTCCACATTATTCTCCTCTATTCACTGAGCAAGAGGGTATTTTCATTTTATTTTTAGGATTTTTCTACACAAAGTTATGAATTTTCAAAGTTCTGGTGATTAAATAAATAGAAAATAGCCCTAATTTCCTATTATCCACGCGGCGCCACGCCATCCTCGGCAGCTCCAAAAGGTCACGCGTCGTCTCCTGATTCGGCGCCGCCATCCTACTTAGCACTCCAGGGGCCCACGGTTCGTGTCCCATAACTCTGTTAGGCGCAATCCTGGCCGTCCGCTCGATACACACGCGATCCGACGACTCCTGGTCATCGTCTACGACTGGTGTGAACCCGTGACTGTCAACCTTCTAACCCTAATTTCTCACTCGATTCTCAACTAATTTTCGAGTTCTTATGCTCTATGGATTCGTCTTGAAGAGACGAACACATCCATACGGTAAACATGTATTGAAATTGACCCAAACTAAATTGAGAATCTCTGGAAGCTCGGGAAGAAGAGTGAGTCCATACCTTTGCTCGGAGAAGTGAAGCTTCGATTCGAGAGTTGTGTCACGTTCGATTGGGTCCAAGCAAGCTCCGGATGAAGTCCCTTGGCCCAGTGAATTGTCTAGGTATGATTTCGACCAAGCGCGATCACAAAGCTTGGAGGTCGGAAGCAATGGCCGGCCTCGGAGAGGGGGCTTTTGCTGGTAAACTTCTTCTCTTGGTATGGTGAAGGCGTAGGACCAATCAATTTGGGGATTGGCTCACTGTGGAGAAGTGTCCTGGATTTGGGCTTGGATTTCAACTCTGAAATTAAGCTCATAGAGAGGAAATGGCAGGGGCATTTCAGTGGGGATTAAGTTCTCTATGTGTGGGGAGTAGTCTGGAACAATTTTGGCAGAGTTTCCTTAAGGTTTGTTTCAGCACCTCATTTGGTCGAGAGGTGGTGGTGTTTAAATAGGCATGGCTGGAGGCTCTCCTAGGGGGAGTTAGGGGTTGGGATCAGCTGCTTAGGTCAAGGGAAGAACAGCCATGGTGGCCTTTGGGCATGGGGCAGCTCAGCAGGTGGGAATTCCAAACTTTGGCTCCTCCCAAGGTCTCGGCCATGGTGTTTTCCGGCGATCCAGGCGGCTGGCCGGTAGGCATGGGTCACCCTCAGGTCCAGGTGGGTCAGGGCTGGGGTTTAGTGTAGGCAATTGGGCTTTGCCATGTGTCAAAAGCTTGGATTAAAATGGCATGGGGAAGGCCAATTTTGGCTTGATTTGGTCAAGTCCACCTTTTGGGCTTGGTTCACCCTTCAAGGTGGCTTTGGGTGTTGTGGGGAGTCAAAGGAATCAGCTGGTTTGGCATGGAGAAGTCCTTATCCAAATATATTTGGATTAAATTTGGGTTAAGAGGAATCATGGTTAAGGCTAATGACTTTAGGAGATTAAGGAAAGAGTCTCCTCATTTTGCCCAAAATGGCATGGTGACATGTAAAGAGGCTCTCATGGCTTCCATGTGGCTCATGCATGGCTTCATGGCTCATCTTTGGCTTGGGAAAAGTTAAGTCAACTTCATGAAAAAGGGTTTTGTGAATTTTGGCATTTTGATGGGAATTGTTATGAGGCTTGATTTAGAATTGTTTAATTGATAAATTAGGACTTTAAGAATGATTTTAAATTGAATGTGTGATGAGGGAAAGTGTCATGTGGGCTTTAGATTGATTTGGGCTTTTGAATTTAGTGGAAGTGGGCTTTTAGGAGGGCTTAAGGGGATGACCCCTTTAGGTTTAAGAATGAATCCATGGATGGGAATTTTGTAGAATTTTAGGCCAAATAATTGTTGGGTTTGGTTTAGGGATATGTCATGAGTGATTTGAAATGAATTTGGAGTGATTTGGGTTTGAATTGGGTTGGATTTGGGCTTCTTTGGTAAATGGGCCAATGTAGGCCAAATTGGGCTAACTTGGGCCAATGTTGGGCTATGGTTGAAATTGATGTAAAATTAATGTTGGGAAATGTTTATGGGAGTGTTTCAAAGAGGTTTTGACTTTGGTTGGGTTTTGATTTTGGGGTTTGGGCTTATTTGGGTTAGGTTTGGGTTTAGGTCAAAATTGGCCCTTTTGGTTTTGGGTTGAATTTGAGTGGGGTTTGGGTCCAAATTTAGGGCAAATAATGTTAGTGTTTTGTTTGTGGGGATGCTAGGAAGGTTTTAGAAAAGATTTGGGGTTAATTGGAGTTGAATTGGTTTGGTTTGGGCTAACTTTGAGTCATGGGTCAAAATTGGGCTTTAAGCTTAAAAATGAAATTGGATTCAAATGCCAATCAAATTGGACTTGGATTTGGTCTAGATTGATATTGTGGATATTAAATTGAAGTTTAGAATTGAATTGGACCAAAATTGGGGTCAATTGGGTAGGTTTGGTTTGACATTGGGTTCACTTGGGTTAAGAATGGGCTAAATTAGTGGTTTTGGTAAAAATGGGGTAAATTGACAAAATTGGCCCATGGTGTAGTTGGACAAAATGAAATTGGGAATATTTGGGATTTTCTGGAATTTTATGGGTATTTTCTGAATTTTTGGATTTTTTGGCTAAGAGGGGCATTTTGGGTATTTGAAGGGTATTGGGGGGTATTTTTGGAATCTTTGGTATTTTTGGCTATGGATGATCAATTTGAGTGGTGAGGAATTGTTCAAGATTAATTTTTGGAAATTTTGGGTGATTTGGAAATTTTGGAGGATTTGGGCAATTTTAAGGGCTTTTGGTAGGTTTGATAGGTGTAGGGTCCCCGGGGTCAAAAATTGAAATTTTGGAAGAGAGAAGATTGATCAAATATGAGTGAAATGGAATCACTTTGATTGAGCCATGAAGCCATATTAAGCCTATATGAGCCTTGAGAGGACTCATTTGAGGCATTCACCATGTTGTTCCTAACCCTCTTAGCCAGGGGGTTAGGGGTTAAGGTCCATCCATATAAATTGCCTACATGAGTCAGGGAATCAAGTTGGGTATGGGTGTGGTTTTAGGATTTGGATTGTGTGTGTGGGAGTGTAGAGTATGAGTGTAGTGAGTGTGTAAGTTAACCTTCACCAGACCAAGCTACCCAAGGTGGTCCTAAGGCCAAAGAGTCCTATGGGGAACTCATCCTTTAAACCTTCACTTTTGATTTCAACCCTCTAGGTGATTAGGGGTCTACAATCAAGCTTGTGGTGTTTGCAGGGAGATAAGAAGTGGTTTTAAATTTCTAAAGGATGGGTCCCAATTCTAGTCCTCTAAGATTAGTCAAAGGAAGAGCCTAAGGCTAGATCCTAAGCACTAAAGAGGGAAGAGAAGACCTCATCAAAAATGAGGTCAACAAATGAACCCTTAATAGGTGTGGTGTGCTAACCAAGCATACCACGCGTATTAGCGTTGACCGAAGAGATCAACAGAAACAAAACAGATGTCCAAGTAACAAACTTAGGATGAAGTGTAAGAAGTTTCCGCTGGGGAATATCAGGTAAATCTCCAAAGTGAAGATTCCAGAACTCTCGCTGGGGAAGAAGAAGGTGAATTTCAGATCACAAGATTTCAAAAGATTGGATCTTAGATCCATTTCATTTTCTGTTTCAAGTTTTCAATTTTGAGTTTGAATTTCGATTTGAGTTTCAATTTTGATTTTATGCGGAGAAAAGAGTAGGGCTAAGGCCCACCCGAATGCATTTGTATGCTGAAAAGAAAGCAGGACTGAACCTATTCAAAATGCTGAGGAAGAATAGGACAAAGCCTATTCGGAATGCAAAGTGCTTTAATTTCAATTTCCTTCGAGAGGGTCAAATTTTGAGATTGCTCGAGAAAGGAGTAGGACCGTGCCTATCCCGAGTGCCGAGAATTACCGAGAAGGAGTAGGGCGGAAGCTTATCCCGAATGCCGAGAATTGCCGAGATGGGAGTAGGGCGGAAGCCTATCCCGATTGTCGAGATTGCTTGAGATGGGAGTACGGCGGAAGCCTATCCCGATTGCTTCGAGATTTGGAAGCCTATCCCGATTGTCGAGATTTGCTTGAGATGGGAGTAGGGCGGAAGCTTATCCCGAATGCCGAGATTCGCCGAGATGGGAGTAGGGCGGAAGCCTATCCCGATTGCTGAGATTCGCCGAGATGGGAGTAGGGCGGAAGCCTATCCCGAATCGCTGAGATTGCCGAGATGGGAGTAGGGCGGAAGCCTATCCCGATCGTCGAGATTCGTCGAGATGGGAGTAGGGCGGAAGCCTATCCCGATTGCTGAGATTTGCTGAGATGGGAGTAGGGCGGAAGCCTATCCCGAATGCTGAGATTTGCTGAGATGGGAGTAGGGCGGAAGCCTATCCCGATTGCTGAGATTTGAGAAAGATTTTACTGATATTTGGGAATGCAGAGTTTTATGAATGCAGAGATTGAACATATGCTGAGATTTATGAATGACGAGATTATGAAAACATATTGTAAAGTGCAGAGAATGTTTGTAAAAGTTCATGTGGATTTGAAAAATTCTTTTTAATGTTTGGATTTTTATGAAAGAGAGTTCTTATTTATTTTCCTTTTCTTTTATGTTCTTTGTTCGAAGTTCATTTAACTTTAATGGCGTTTCCCGATCAATTTGCACAAAAGAGGTGAAGGCAAAATGTGACATGGTCACTTTCATTCCAATCTTGTTGAAGATACATCATACAACTCGATCTGAAATATTCTTCATACAATCCATGACTCAAAACAGACTATGTATGATTCTCGTTGATCCGTCAAAAAGTATCTGTTAAATCCATGTCTAAATAGTAAGGTACATGGTCAATAACATCACCTTCCAAGCCACCCTTGGCAGGAATACCGCATGGATGTGCTTTGGAGGTGTGATATCTCCCATGTAACTCACAGCTCGTATGGCCGGAGACTCTCCAATTCTGGATCTGGTTGGAAATGGTATGGTGCCTTTTTGGCGTCCATTCTTCTAAAGGTGACAGAGATCCGCTCCACTGGTACTCCTGGTATGCAATATTTTGCGATATCCGCTCCATTTCCTTGTAGTATCATGACGGAACCTACCGTAAGTGGTATCTCCATCGGCCCTCGGAACTTGCCCGGGCTCGCTATCCGGAGGTCGGATCCGAACATGATATTGCACTCGGTTGACGAACGAAGCCGTGCGAAAGGTCTGACAAAGTCGTGGTGGTCTATGTGTGGAGGTATGCGATCGCCCTTCTGATAGATGTTGATGATGCAACTGTTGGGTATACAGTCTGCTGGCAGTACCCTCCACGTTATCATTCTTTTCACCATTTTTTTAATTATTCTTGGCATGGGATCCACCTCACCGTGACAGAGTATTCCTGGTGGATTCCCTTTTCTATCTTCTGCGAAGTTATAGCAACATCCGCATTGTATTGTGACTCTTCCTTTCCCTGGCATCCACTTCCGGGGTTCTGAATAAGTCTTTTCTCTCAGACGGCCTGCTCGACCCATCTTCTAAAGTTCTAGAATGCAATCCACAATCTGTTGTTGTTCATATTCTGAGAATACGTCTGTATGTAGCTCGAGGCCTTCCAGGATGTTGATTCTTCTGCCTCCAATCCTTTCAAAGTATTCAAAGGTCTTCTTTTCAACTAGCTGCATTTTCTCCAGCTCATATTATGGAATTATCTGAAGTCCTCGGTGTCTGGTAACGTACTGTGGGATGTATGGTTCAACCCCAGCACGCTCTCCTGCATGTCTCGGCTCCTCGGGGATAGTCTCCGTAGGGACATCCTTCGGGGTTGCTTTCGCAACATAACTTTTCCGGGTCTGGTACATCTGCTCGGCGTTGAGGCACCGACTCCATTTCTGTTCTTCCTGGTATTTCTTTCATCTGTCCCAACCTTTTTGGAGTTGGCTTTCTTCTTTCTGGTTCCTGTCGAACCGGTCTCCTTGGAGCGTTTGCACTAACAGTACCCACTGTCTGTCCATGTTGATCTTCTGCTAACTTGGTCAACATCTTGCGAATACGACGATTCTTATTTCGTCACTGGGTAGCAGTGAGAGTAGCTCTTCTCACTCCTTGAATTTCTGTGGGCGCGGCGTTGACAAGCCCGCCTTCTGCCGTAGCAACCATGGACATAATTTTCTTATCTTCTACGACGTTTGTTTTTCTTTTCTTGTTGTTGGATTAGTGGCTCGGGCCACCCACTTTCATCACTGTTTGGCTGTGAAGTTCTTCTCGATCAATTGGGATCCAATCATTTTCTTCGTATTGTAAGCCAGCTGGTGTAAAGTTCAAGTCAATCTCTATCATTGCTCCATCCTTCACCCTCTTTTCATCGAGTGCGAGACTTACGCCATTTCTAAAGTTTAAGACCAACCGCCCGTTCGACATTTCCCTGCACAGAAGACAAGGAAAGGATCAGGGGCTGTACTAAGAACAAGAACATTAAGAAAACATTTATCACCGAAGATTTTTATTCACTTATTTCAATTTTTAAGGAAAGTAGGAAAAGATGAAGAAAGATCAGGAACAAGATTTGATTTGAACGGAAGGGTAAAACTTTATTATTATGATTTCACACTTTATTTTTAGTACATTATTTATTTATTTTTATGTTTTTGGGTTCGGACCCAGTCACAAAGTGATTGTCTCAACCGTGTTTCTAGGGATAGGACTCTATTTTAGAGGCCACCCTTTGAAACATCAGGTTGCGTAATACTTTTTTAAATATCGTCCATTGATTGGAAGCATTTGTCTTTCTCCTTGGCAATTCACAAGTTGGTAGGAGCCTCCTGAGTAGACTGCCTCGACCACAAACGGTCCTTCCCAAGTTGGTTCAAATTTGCCTCCTATCTTGCGATGTGCAAGAATAGGTCTTCTGAGAACAAGAACTAAGTCACCAACTTTGAAAGTTCTTGGGCGGACCAGTTTATCATGAGTCTGGATCATCTTAGCTTGGTACAGTTCCAAATTTTGTTGCCGCTGCAAGTCTTTTCCCTTCCGGGTTTTCCGGTTCTTCCGGTCGTAATCGGCATTTTCTTCGTAGTAATTTTATTTGCAAGCTGCAATCCTGAGTGATGGAAGCTGGACTTCCAATGGTAACACTGCCTCGGACCCGTACACTAAAGTGTAAGGTGTAGACTGAGTAGGAGTCCTGAAGGTTATCCTGTAGGCCCATAAGGCTTCTAACAACTTGTCATGCCAATTTCTCTTGTTGTCATCCAAAGTTTTCTTTAAAATTTGAACGAGAGTTTTATTAAAAGCCTCGGCCAAGCCGTTTGCTCTTGGGTAGTAGATTGTTGAGTATCGCCGGTCGATTCCATGTCTCACGACAAAATTGTTGATTTTTGTACTTCGAATGCGGACCCATTATACGAAATGATTCGCGCGGTACTCCAAAATGATATACAACTTGATTCTTGAAAAATTGTAGCACATGGTGTGCCTTTACTTCTACGAGTGGAGCTGCTACGCCGATTTAGAAAAGTAGTACGTAGCCGCGAGGATGAAGCGATGCCCTCTTGAAGAAGGCGGTTCTATCGGACCCACTATATCCGTGCCCCAACACTCAAAAGGCCACGATGCAATTGTCGGGTGTAGCACATTTAGAGGTTGGTGTAGAACCACTCCGTGCACTTGGCACTAGTGACAACTCTTGGCGACTTTCATGCAGTCGGTCATCATCGAGGGCCAGTAATACCCTAGTCTTTTAATTTTCATTTTCATTTTCGGACCCGTCGATGAGCGCCACAAAGTCTGAATGCACTTCTTTGACAATTTCACGAGCCTCGGACCCGCTCATGCATCTTAACCACATCGATCAAAAGACCTTCGTATAATGTATTATTTATTAATGCATAAGACGAGTTCTTTTCTTGATTTGATGTGCTTAATGACTTATCGTACGGTAATTTCCCTGTTTGCGGGTAGTACGTTAGCGGTTGACGCCGATCTTCTGTGTTTTCACGTCACTTGCTGCTAGCTGATTCCTCTGCTTTTCGATTTCGTATCATATCCATGTCGAGTTGTGATAGGACGTGTCGTCCACTGAACTAACACTTCAGTCGACTCATCTTGTAAGCAGGCAAATTCTTTTGCAAGGCGAGCTAGCGCATCTACGAGAGCATTTTCTCTTATGGGGATCTTGTAGATTGTTACATTCGAAATTTGTTCCAACAGTTTCATGACATACTGAAAGTATTGCTCGAGTCTTGGCTTTAAGATTACGTATTGTCCTGCGACTCGTTGAATGATCAGCTGAGAATCTCCATAGATGTTGATGTCCGTTATTCCCATCCGAATGGTCGGTTCTAATCCTGTTATGAGGGCTTCGTATTCTGCCTCGTTGTTTGTGCATGGCTCTGTTAAGTGGTAGGAGTATCTTAACATCCCCCGCTCCGGTGTTATAAAGATTAGTCTGATTCCTGCCTTACCGGGCATTATTGTTTGCAATTCTTTGTCTTTCTGTGCTGAGGATGCTCCGTCGAAGTATAGTTCCCAACGTCGATCATCAGTGTCTTATAGGTTCATTATCTGTTCATCTGGCAAGTCGTCATTGAGAGGTGATTTTGCCTGCAAAGGGTGTGCTGCAAGGAAATCTGCTAGGATTTGTCCGTTTACGGCACGAAGAGGCACGAAAGTTATATCGAATTGCAATAGTATCATTGACCACTCAGCGAGCCTTTCGAGAAAGTGTTGGACGGGTCATCGAATATTGCAATGGATTAACTTTCGAAATAAGGTTGACCTTGTGAGAGAGCATGTAATGCTCGAGCTTTTGGGCGGCGAAGATCGAGGCCAAACAATGCTTCTCGATTGGAGGATACTTTACTTCCATCGGAATCAAACGACGGCTTAAATAGTAGAGAGCATTTTCTTTCCCCTCATCATTGACCTGGTCTAGCAGGGCTCCAAGGGAGTCATCTAGAGCCGCGATATAAAGTATCAACGGTCTATCTGAGACTGGGGCTGCTAAGACAGGAGATGTCATTAAGTATTGCTTAATGTCCTCGAAGGCCCGTTGGCATTTCTCTTCCCAAACGAATTTGGCGTCCTTTTTAACTAATGCGAGAAGGGTGACACCTACCGACAAGTTCGAGATAAAGCGTCGAAGATATGCCGGGTTCCCTTGAAAGGATCGTAGGTTGTTTTAAGGTTTTGGGAGGCGGCATTTCTAAGATAGCTTTAATCTTTTCCGGATCGATTTCGATCCCGCGATGTCGGACAACAAATCCTAAGAATTTCCGGAGGTGACGCCGAAGGCGCATTTTAAGGGATTCATCTTAAGGTTGTATTGCCTTAGTCGCTCGAAGACAATTCTCAAATCATACAGGTGATCTTCCTTCAGTTTGCTTTTGATGACCACATCATCCACGTAGCACTCAACTTGGTTGTGAATGAGATCATCAAAAATCTTTGTCATCGCTCTTTGATATGTTGCTCCTACATTCTTTAGTCCGAATGGCATTACTGTGTAGCAATATACTCCGATCGGCGTTCTGAATGCTGTGAGCTTTTCGTCTTCTGGTGCCATCTTTATCTGGTTGTATCCTGAAGATCCATCCATGAAAGAGAATATTTCATGTGTCGAAGCGATGTCGATCATCAATTCAGGATTGGTAGTGGAAATTCATCCTTCGGACATGCTTTGTTCAAGTCTCTGAAATCTACACAGATTCTGATTTGACCATTCTTATTCCTGACTGGTACCACATTGGCTAGCCAAGTAGGGTATTGTTCTTCACAGACAAATTTAGCGTCTATTAGCTTCTTAACTTCAATTATTACTTGTTGTTCAATTTCTAGACGCATTCTTCTGGAATCTTGTCTGATTGGAACGGAAGTAGGATCCACTCCTAGCACTGTGAGCTGCAACTACGGAGCTAATCACGGCATTTCATCGTAACTCCAAGCAAAACGAGTCTTTGAATTCCATTAATAGCTTGATCATTTCCTCGGAATCTTCTTTATTGAGTAAGGAGCTAACAAAGGTTGGTCTAGGCTTTTCATTAGTACCTAAGTTAACTTCCATTAACTCATCTATTGTGGATTTGATTTCTTCTTCGAATTCGGTGGAGCATCTCCGATTTGCAGATCTTGAAGCTCTTACGTAGTTTCTAAACAGTCTTCATTAGGTTCGCAAGTGACAACTAAGCAAAATTCCGTATCGTCAACTGAACTTACTGTGCCGAATCCGAGACCATGTTTTGAATTGGGAGGCCGACCGACATTATTCCATAATTTTTCGAAGTGTTGTGCTCGGCCTTTTGTCCATTGGCGAGGTAAGACACCTTGTTGAATTAAATTTTGAACACAGGGAGAGTACCACTCAAAAGGTAATTCCATTAATTCGGAAGAAGTGACATCTTCAAATTGTACATTATTTTCAGTATTTGAAGAAGAAGTGCCATGGTAAAATTTGATTGGCTTTGCACCGCTGCCACGTACTTCTTTGACCACCATACCCTCGATCTTATTATACTGGATCGGGGTCAGGGTCATAGTGTGTACATAGTGGTTAATCTTCTCGTACATCGATTTGTATTCTTCGTTCTTTTCATCTTCAAGAGAAATCTTGAATTGTGGTTTCTTACGGTTTCTTGTAAGTTGCTTCTTTCTTGATTTCCTCTTCTTCCTCGGAAGTTGTTTTCCCGATCAACGTTGATCATCGGTTTCTTCGTCCAGTCGTCCCGAGTGTCTCTTCCACGACCTCGTCCCCGGTCTCGACCTCAGATGCGACTTCTGGAGAAACCTTCACCATCTCGCCGTAAGGGAGTGGTGAGTGACTGTTGGACTAGAACTTCAGGTTCTTTATTGTCTCGAATTTCTTTTGCTTCATTTGGCACGGTGTTTCTGAAGAAGATCGTCTTCTTCGGAGGTGCGTAATAAGCTGCATCTTCATGGACTCCAATCTCATGTACGGAGAAAGGTTGCAAATCACCTTTAATGCACTGTTCCCCTCCTTCGTAGTATTTTATGCCTTGATTGCGGAGACGACGGTACCATCCGGTTCTCATGTATCCATGGTCGGCCCGGTAGCGCGTTGAACGATGTTTCGGAATCAATTATATGGAATTTTGCGGTTGTCTTTGCTAAGTCACCGGTCTTCATTAACGGTGTTATTGATCCGAGTGCTCTTTCTCCTTTACGGTTGAATCCTCTTAGTAACATCTTGTCCGCTTCGAGCTCGCGAGCATCGATTTCCGAGTATGCTTAGCGTCCAGAAGATTCATTATGTTGATCGATGCTCCTGGATCCACCAATACTGCGGAGAGTGTAAATTTTTCGATTGTAGCTGAAATGTACAATGGTCGGTTGTGATCGAGTTGTCCCAAGTAGTAGATCATCTGTCCGTGAAGGTAACACCTCGCTGTTCCTTTAACGAGCAAACCTCGTCTAAGGAATCTCCGGCCATCTGAGCTAAACAAATCTCTGGATCAAGTAAGGCCTTGACCAGAGCTTCCCTCATCTCTTTTGATAAGATGAGAGCGTCGTAGATGCTCAGTTTGGTGGTAGTTTCCTAAGATGGGCTAGCACGTTATAGTCACTTTGTTATCATGTGTCTCGGTTTCTTCCCGAATGGGTAATTCTTCTGTTGGGGTTGATTCTTCTCGAACAACCACCTGCTTTCCTTTGTCTTTTGGACCCATTCTTGGAGGTAGAACCCTTCCGCTCCTTAAATTGACTTCTGTGATTTCTTCTGAGTCTGGTACTGAATTTACGTGTGTCTCCTTTTGAATTGGCATGACAGGTTCTTCTGGAGTTGCTTCGGAATCTGAAGGCTCTAACTCTATTGTGATTGGAGTTCCTTGGAATTCACAAATAGATTCATTGCTTGTTGAACTTTCGTAGCCTTCTTGATGAATGTCTTCTTTGTCATCGTGATTGTCGAGGTTGTGTATGATTTGAGAATTGTTATTGGTATCGAAATCGGGATCCGGATTAGATTGGTTGTCGTTAGTTACGTAATCGTTAGAAACAGTCGAAAACGTAGCCAACGCCATAACTCTTATCATTATAAGATCCCGCCGGAGCGAGCAAATAATCATACGAGTCGGAGGTTCGAGGAATTTTTCCCCGAATCGGAAACAACCATCCTAGGATAAGCGGCCCCTAGTCTAGCCTTAGGAGCCTCGGTCTTCTCTTCTTCGATCTCCTCTTTCATGATCTTTTCTTCTCGGGACGGTTCTTCGATTGCAAGCGATAGCGCCGGCTCGACGGGTTTCAAACTACGAGTTGAAGTATGTGCCGAAGCGGTTTGGATGCGATCCAAAATTTTCTTTGATGACTTCGTCCGAGCGGTACTCCATCCATCATCGGTTGTGTAAGGGTCCATCGGAACAATGGGATCCGTCGAAATAACATTGACGGAACCTCCTTTACGGGGTTCTTTCATGTATTCCTTTGGAATCGTTATGTTCCCTTTTCGGAGATTATTGTCGAAGCCGACTTTTAAAGGTGATGCGGTCCTACATCTTATGTCCGAACATGCGGTGGTAAGGGCGAGTAGTTGGGATGGTCTTTCTTGTTGACTTCCTCCGGCTTCTTGGGTTCTGGCAGTCGAAAATCCGTAGTCTTCATCAAACTGCGGAACATCTTTGGCACTGCCTCGTTCTTGAATGGATATTCTCTATTATGAGCTCCTTTAACGTACGCTGTGGGCGAGGCGGTTGCTCATATTGTTGAGTTGGCTGATAACCGGGTTGAGGTTGTTGGTAGTTCTGTTGAGGTTGTTGATAGCTGGACTGCGGTTGCTCCGGCTGTATTTGCATTGGTTGTTTGCCTTTGTCGACTGCCGCGATGATCCCGAATTTCTTTTCGAATGTCTTCGTAGGTTTCTGCTTATCTGTTTTATCGACGAAACTTAATTGTTTCGCTTCCTCTTGTAAGCTCCCGGCCTTGCTTAACAACTTCTTGAAAGTCTTAATTGTGAATCCCTTAAGGAGAAGTGCTATCGGGCCGTGAATGCTTTTAAGCAGGATACCGACTGCATGTTGTTCTTGTAGCTGTGGCTCACACTTCATGCTTAGATTTCTCCATCGAAGTATGTAATCCACTAAAGTCTCGTTCGGTTTCTGTTTCTGCACCACTAAGTCACCAATGGTGATATGGTGCTGAGCTCCGACAAATCGTTTCACGAAGAGATTTTCCAATTCTGTAAATGTCTTTACCAAACCGTTTGGTAACTGCGCATACCAATCGAAGGCGATCCACGACGAGCTGTCGACGAGTTGTCGGAAGAGTAAGCGTCACTTCCACCGGCGTTGCAACAAGCTGGCATGAAAATGTGCAACATCGTTGTCGAGGATTTCCGGTACCATCAAAAGTCTTGAACGAGAGGTGGTACGAAGCCTTTTGGGTATTATACTGCATCGAATTCTTCGGGGTAAGGTCTACCCGTCTGAATAGATACTCCTCTTAGAGTGTGCTAAGGCTTCTCGCATCTGCTGTTCCACCATGTTCTTGATGTCCTTCTCTGGAATCATATTCTGAGTAGAGTCTTTCTTTGGCTGATCGTCTCCGTTAACGGATGTAATCTTTTTTCCTCCGTCTGTAATATGAATAACTTACGGAGGTGTTTCTCTTTGGGGTTGAACCGACTACGAAGAGTGGCTAGAGCTGCGGCCATCTCTTCCATCCTTTTTGCCATTTGAGAGATTGTATCATCTTTTTCTCGAATTTGTGCTCTTAATGCTTCCGGTTCATCTCTTTCCGCAACTGCTGGGGCACCTTGCGAAGCTGACGATGCTCGTGTCTCGACCATGTTGATCTCCACATATTCGTCATCCATGAACTCCGACGAGTCAACTTCATCTCCAAACTTTTCTTCTCTTTCTCTTGCTAATCGTTGAATGTCGGTTCTTAGCTTTTCCATAGCGTCCTCCAATGGTCTTTTTCGTGCAGTTTCACAGTTGTCTCGTGACGGTTGTTGAACTTCCTTTCCGGGAGTCCCCTTTATTGCAGTAGCACTTTCTTCTGACTCGAGTCTTCGATGAGACTTTCCTTTTCGAGTCGTTGTTTTGGTCTTAATTGGCCGGTAGTAGGACGCCATACCATCCTTCTAGCGACGAAGGCCTAGGACCGGATGGTCTGTCGGCCGAATCTTTGGAAGGTGGTATCCTCCACGATGCGTAATCCTGAAACAATAACGAGTGGAGTGGCTTTCATCTTTTTATTCGGTTTCTCGCGGCGCTAACGGGTCTATTCGCGGCCCGAGACGGGACTTGGGCGGCACCCGCCTATTCTTCTTAAAATCTCTGATACAGGACATTTCTCTTTCTTTGCTAACTTCTTTATCACAGTCTGTAGTCGGGCAAATGGTGTTGTCCTAGCCCTTTTCTTTCGGCTGTCGCTATAGTATGCGGGTCGAGGTAATGCAGAAGCAATCTTGCGGACATTCTCCTCGTCAGCTACGGCGGAGAGGGGATAGAATCTACTTCCTTCCAAAAGCGGTGTATACTTAGGTAATGGTATGTACTCAGGTAATGGTGTATATTCAGGGATTTCTTCCAAGAAAGCGACTTCAGCAGCTCTGGCCTTCCTGGCAATCTTCCTAGCTCTGTTCCTGCTCTGAGTCCGTGTTAGGGGTGGAACCTTTGAGCTGGACCGAATTTCGAAAACAGAAGGTCTTGCACGGAAGTCTGTACCCTCCACGGTAACATGTTCGTTACAAATTTGAACTTCCTTCCCCTTTAGTTTGGCGGAAGCCGGGGTAGGTGCAGAGACGACTAGACCGGTGGGGGTAGAGACAACAGTCCTCCTATGGACGAGTAGTATTCTTCTCGAGTGGAATCCTTAGCGGGGGAGGGAACTCTTGGGTCGACTTCGGGTTGAATTCGATCGAAGGTCTCTCGGTTTCCGATACTTTGTACGTAAGTGTGAAAAGGGTAACGTCGGCGATCTTGACATTTGTGTTCTCGAATCCTTGTCCGAAACGGATGATCCCATTGTTGGGCGGCTCATCCTTGTAAACGGCGAAGTCCGATCCATTGGTGAAGGAGAAAATCGGCTTTGGGGCGGACATTTTACGCAAGTTAGATTCGATTGTCGGTCCCAAATTATGCTTCTTCTCATCGGGACGAAAAGAAAGGAATCGAAAGAGTCCGAACACATGTTTGTTCATGTATTTATAAAAAGAAGTTATAGTTTAAAGGAGTCGTTCATTAGAGGATTTGTTCATTAGGAACGGAATATTCGAAAGGTATAGAGAAGGCAAGGGGTTCGATTTAGAATTGGAAAGGAAGAGGAAATCTCATGCAAGACTTCTCGACTCGAAGGATCGCTCCTAAACTAACACTTATTGGGGGTCCACCCCACCTCAGAAAAGAGGTAAAAGGATCTCGGAACCTCTCCGTTTAGGGGTGTCTAAACAGTGGCTCCTAAATCCGAGAGGAGTTGGCCATACTCGTTCAAGACAGAAATGAACAGGGTATTCCAACGGAAGAATGGTAGTTTGGTCCACTAGGGACATTGGCTCACTACCGATTTATGAAAGCAAAGTCATTTGATCAAAATGGAGAGGGGAACTAATCCCTAGCGGAGTCGCCAGAAGTTTTCGACATTATTTTTAAGTTGAGGGTTGTATTTTTGAAAAGAGGTCGCCTACAGAAATTGTCGGCGAATTTTTAATTTAATTTAAATAAGTAATTTGAAAAGTAGTATTTGATTTTGAAAATAATTTTAAATTTGAAAAATTTTAAGATATGAAATCAAGCCGATCTCACATCCCGAATAGTTTATATAAACGAGCACCGCACCACAAGCCGTGTATACTATCCCGAAGAATAGGCACCTTTGCTTGACGATGGGGCTCGATTAAATAAACTAGAAGACTTGTGACATCCGTTTGGTACTGCGAACCAATTTTATAAGCCGACAAATTCCCTAGCTTAATATAAATGAATTAATCGGGGTTTATATTACTCAGGTTCTTAAAGTTCCCTATAAGGGCAAGCCCTATAGTTAATTACATCTTAAATGAAGTGAATCATTTAAGAAAACTCTCGATAATGATCGGTGACTTTGCTCTCGAGAATTTCGAAGTTTAAGGTTTTCGAAGGATTGGATTTTGGAAATTTCAACGGGGAATGGATCAAATTTAGAACAAGTTATTTTCAGGAGTCCGATGGAAGAGGAGTAGGAGAAGGCGAAGATCCAAGAAGAATCTTGGCAACTTCCCAAACTATCCTATTGTTTGGCTCAGATTTAAGAAAATCCTAATATTATCTGATATTTCAATCTTGCCAATTTTAATTAATTCGGACTTATATTTGTATGATAAAATCATACAAATAGCCTCGAAGATATGAGGGTTTATGTCGTACCAAACGACTACCTCGGAGTCCTAAGACCGGTTAGGGCTTAATTTACATGACATGATCATGCGAATGCCTAACGAAGAGTTGAGGATTTATGTTGCACTAGAGCGAACTACCTCGAGATCTTATGGCTTGGTTATTTAATTCTAAGAAAGTTTTCTTGAAGTAGAGTTTGTTTTCTTGACGAAGATGGCCGTGCTTGCCCACCGTGCTCCAAGCTCCTTGTTGTTGCGAGAGGTTTAGTTTTAAAAGATTGTAATCAAAAGAGAAGAGAGGAGTTTGGTTTTAGAGAAGTCTTAAAATCCAAGTGTTTTTAGTGTTTTAGTTAAAACAAATCTTAAAGTTGATTATAACAGAACCGATTAAGATCCCACGGTTCCGTCATCCCGGCACCGTTATTTTCATTGAATTCACTTAGTCCAGGTGAATTTCATAAACTCAATTGAATGAGTTCCACACTTTCATTTAGATCATGGGAAATCCCGTTAGCAACACGTGGGTTGCATCATCCGAGGTATTCCCGATCATTCAACGAGACGTTTTAATTTAGTTGCAATTGTAGTTTTGTGTTCTGTTTGTGATTAAATTTTAAGTTGTTTTATATTTTGAAATGTTGTGGCGGTGAATTTTATCTTGCAGTGATTTTTAATTTAGTTTTGGTTTCAGTTCGGGGACTACCCTAAAGGTTTTGGTTTTCATGCAACGGTTGTTTATCATGCGAGAAAGGTAAAGTGCATTTGCAATAAAGTAAATTGCACTAAAATAAAAGCGTACTGGAGGGTCTTCTCGTCATCCCAAGTTGCACTTAAAACACACGTTAAGGCATTTAAATATTTCAACAAGTACCTAGGTAAAGCTAAGGGAAAGGTTTAGGTTATGCTATCGAAGTCCTAATCCTATAGCTAGTCATCTCTATGACGTCTAGGTTCTTGTGTTTTGGTTTAAGGATGATTTTCTTCATCGAAGGACAATTAAGTTCAATTGTTCTTATAAACATCCTATCATATTGAGGAAGTGCTTAAGACGAGTCTTAAACATCTTTTCAATATTTCTAGGATCGTTTTAAGTCCAAGAGAATTTAATTATACAAGTGAATTAATCATCCGGGAGTTTAAATGTTATTCTTTTGCTCAGTGAACTTAGGACATTTGAATATCCTATAGGTGAGGTAATAATTCACTTGATATTTCATTTAAGAGTTATAATAATAAGAGCTTTTAAAAGGGCAAATCAAGTTATTAAGTATTTTTATGATTTAGACTTAATGATTTAATTCTAATTTTGATTTAATTATAAAAAAAAATAGTTTAAGTTTGGAATAGTGTTCGAGTTATTTTAGGTTTAATTCTTAATAATTTCATTTAGGTTTGTTATTAAATAATTTTAATTTAATTTAATTCAATTTAATTTTAATTTAATTTACCTTAATTTAAATTTAATTGCAATTTAATTTAACTTCAATTTAATTTTATTTTTAATTTAATTTCAATTTAATTTAATTTCAATTTTATTTTAATTTAATTTAATTTAATTTAATTTAATTTTAATTTAATTTAATTGTAATTTAATTTAATTTTAATTTAATTTATAATTTAATTTAATTTAATTTAATTTAATTTGGTTTTAATTTAATTTAATTTAATTTAATTTTAATTTAATTTTAATTTGGATTATTATTTTAATCTTTTAATTAAGAATTAACTATTATTGTAGTGATTTATTTATGGATTTTTAAATTAAAGAATAAATATCCTCTTAAATAATATCCCTACTTTATAATTTCAAAAATTTTTATTAATCTTCCAAATTTAATTAATTAATTAATTAAGGTTTACTTTAATTATTCTTAAAATGATTGGTGGGTTTCTACCCTTAACCATTTAAGTTTCAATCATCCAAAATCAGTTTAAAATCAAATATTTTACTCTTCCCTTTTGATTAATCCTAAAACTTTAATTAAAGGTTGAAAATTTTAATTACCATTTTGCCCTTCAAGCTTAATAATTCTATAACTCACTAAATTAAGCTCAAATGAACTTGAAATTTTTATGTGACCTCACTTACATGTCAATTAAGACATTAGAGGAGAAAATGTGATTTTTACTGTATTTAATTTATTTATGTAATTATTTTTAATGGAAAATAGGGGTTTTCAAGGAAAATTCAATAACATGACCAAGGAAATATTTCTGTCCTTAATAAAATTATGGGATGTTCCTAATGACCAGAGGACTACTTGGACCAATTTTGGTGATTTTTTTGAATTTTATTTTATTTATTATAATTATTTTTAGTTTTGGAGTATTAATTAATTTAAAAATAAAATAAACGTTGAAAAATGAATTTTATATTTTTCAAAAATCTTTTTGATATCAGAGAAATCAGAAACCAAATTTTATAATTTTATGATTTTTCTTTGATTTATTAGAATTATTTTAGTGAAAAGGTTGGAAAATACATTTTTTAATATTAAAATTTACATTAAGCCTTTAAAATTCAATATCTTACCCTAGGGACTTAGGGAAAATATTTGGTTTGTTCCTAAGTGATTAGAATTCAAAATGTGACATTTTGGTGATTTTTAATATTTTTGTGATTTTTATTATTTTTTAATTATTAAAATATTAAAATAAGCTTAAAAAAATCAACTTTTTTAGAAAATTGCAATTTTAATTTTCTTAAATTCCTCTGATATCAGAGAGGCTCCAAAACCAATTTTGTGAATTTTTGAAAAGTATTTTGTGAGTTATAAATTTTTAAAGTTTAATTTTACCCATTTTTACTTAAGAGGCTTAATCAACCCATTTGGTGGGGTTAATCGAAGTCCAATTGTTTTCAAATTTTTATGTGGTGTTCTCCTATCCCTAAAGGACAGTGGAGAATTGTTTTTAAGTTACTTTGATGAATGATTAACCCTAATTATTTGGTTAAGGGAAGTAAATTTTCTTATTTGTTCTACTTTATGGATAAATCTTATGCCGTTCAATACATCTATGTCAAGGTTGCCTGCCTTTTATTGTGCGGTTCTATTTGGTGAATATGGTTCATTGAATTGCGCAGGTGACCTATTTGTAGAAGACTTATCAGCTTATTTTAAGGAATTATACTGTAAAGTGGCTTGTTGAGTGTATGCGGTTCTGTAATAAAACCTGAAGACGTGCTAGAATCTCTAATGAATGATGGAACTATAGATGCAATCAGACTAAAGATAATTAATCAATTAAAAGGAAATGTAAGTCCTCTTGATTTCTTACTCTTCTTTTCATCTTAATTCAGTTGATGCATCAAGTTTTTCAATTTGTTTGTTTGCTAGCTTTTGGATTAAGAATTTGGCGTAGTATTAGATGATCCTGTCTGTTGTAAACTCACTGAGTTCATCAAAAGTTCAGAACCCAAGGATAAGAAGAGTGCCGAAATGGATTGCAGATTTTCAGTCCAAATAAAGAAAATGAGAACTTATGACAACAGAGATTGTATGAGGAAAACATCTGGCTTTTTAACAAGTTTTCGTATGAGTTTTTAGGGATTTTACAAATAGATTTTGTATCTACTTTACTGAGCTGGTTAATATTCCTTGTAATACAAATGTTGTTTCTTGTATTGCAATCAGCCTGACAGTTGTTTGATTGCGTTTTATGTTCAACTTTGGAAGATTTATAAATAAAGTTAAACAGGCTGGACAGGGGACCAAGCTATTTCCTCTTTTAATTTTTTTTCTTTATCTTCTACTCTGAGACAATCAACTTTTTCAAAAGTACTCATCATTGTTTTTTTTTTTCCTTTTTTTGAACTCTTTGTCAAACAATGCACTGTTCATATTTGGCTGCTACCAGTGTAATGGCGAACGGCTGTTGAACATCGCCATGAAATTGATGATTACTCATACAAATTTGCAAGGTAAAGGAGTAGGCCTCTTCCTTGACGATGATGCTCAATGACATTTCATGAAGATCATCTTTGAGTGAAGAAATGATTGATCAGCCATCAAATTTGAATCACATCGATAATGATGATAGTGCGGTGTTTTCATGCATTTTTTTTTACCTTAGTTCATATTATGGTCTGTTTGGGCAGGCTATTAATTATCTGTTACAGTTTCGATTAAAAATAATCTGGCCGATAGCCTATGTGCGGTGGCTATTACAAATTTTTATTTTTTTGAAAAGCCGTAACGTAATGCAGAAATGCTACCGTACCTACATAAAAGTGTGTGAAAACACCTGCTTTCAACGTTTTGAAAATGCATAAAGTCTTGCAAAAACGAGTTTACCCAACAAAGTTCATGCGTTTTTAAACGCCACCGCACCAATTAAGCTGCCCCAAACCGTACCCTTATTTATCCAACGACATGAACCTAGGTGTGGTGAAAATGGACATGCCACACTTTAATGAAGATAACTTTTAAGGTTGGCTTTTCAAACTCTATCATAATTTTCAACTCTTTCGCAGGAACATTGATTCACTAATCACGACAAATAAACAAGCTTTCAAATTTTTTTAGGGCTGTCAATACTAGTATTTTTGAGTCTACTATATTTTATTGAGTGATTTTTAGTATTTTTGACCGTTTCGATTCTATAAAACAAAGTCAAAGTACTTTTTTGAATGTATTAACTATTTTTAATTTTGGGTAGAATAAAATTTTAATTTAGTTGAATTCCAGCATTATGCCGATGTGACGCAATATCCACTCATGTTAAATCGACGTTACTCGTAACCATACAAAGCTCTAACACTAACTCGCCACCACCCGCCTTGATGCCGACTTAAGAACCAATGACCTTTGATGCCAACTTCCAAGCACACTGGATGTGACCTCTCACTTGTGCCCTATTTAGCTTTGATATCATCTTTTTTCACGATTTTGACCTTTGACCTTTATTGAACCTATTGCTTTAACCTCTAACCAACTCCTTGATTCTTACTCCTAAAAAATACCTAAAAAGAATTAAATTATATAATTCACTTTAAATCAAACCAATCTTATCCAAAAATATTATGAAAAGCTTACTTATAATTTATGTCCCTAATAAGTATTCCAAATTTGTATTTTTTTACAATCGCTTAGAATATGGTCGATTTTTAAGTACTTATAACCAATCAACCAAATTGCCTCTTAAAGAAAGTGTTCTTCGATATTTCGTACCATCATTATTTTGATAATTAAAAAGACGCTTGCCGCTTCATCGACATCTTTGGTTCATAATTTTCATTGTAACTTTAAAGATATTTCCAACCAAATATTGGGTATTCTAAACTCTAAACTCTTGTTTGATTTTATGACAAAGTTATATACAATACTTCCTTTTTGTAGAGCATGGGCCACTTCGATCGGTGTCAACTTTATTCAACACATGTATTATTTGTAGAACCTAGTCAGTGTGTTTTCAAACATAAGGGCCACCTTTCGACGGTAAGCCGAACTTTATTCAACACATGTATTATTTGTGTGTAACCCACTTGTGTGTGTTTTCTCAAACATAACATAATTAATATGGCACATAATTTCTGAAAAAGGAAAAGTTGTGGCAGAAAATCCAACTAAGCTAGAAGAGGTACTAACAAACCCCCCAAATCAATGAATACTCAAGAGGGTTCAAAGCAAACTAAACACACAACAAGCATAGGTAGAATCCATCAATTACTCCACACCAGTTTCAGAACTATCCTCTTCTTTAATATCTCCAATTGATTGTTAATGCACAAACAAGTTATAGAATGGACGAAATGGAAATTCGTCGGATGATTTTTCAGCAATCACCGCGTTCTCTTCATCGATTGATCGTTTTCCATCTCAATTCGAATGCCAAGATGATCGAATTCGTTCTTTCATTCTCCAATCTATATGATCGAATAAATCATAAATATTATTGATTGCGTTCATAACGTTCCGTACCTTTTTCTCCAATTGTTTGATCTTCTTCAATATCATTCTGGAACTTTCAGGAAAATAAGGTTGAATTGTATTGCGAAGTCCGTGTCAGTTGATCAAATAAGCAAATTCATGTCATCTTCATCTCCAACTGTCCGGTAGTCATAGGGATTAGTTGAATCAATAGGTCCTTACGGAAGAAGAACATTTTCCCAACTTTCATAAAGAATCAGATCTATCACATGATTGCAAATATGCAGGACGGGTGTCCAAGCCCATATTTAGATCCATGCGCAATTAATCCAAGTACTGATTTCACAATAATATTACCAACGTTCAACCGGCCTCGTCGCCTTGAATACATAAATCCAAACGACGCTTTCCTTGGTTACCTCAATCTTCAAATGCCGGAAATAACTTTGCCGAAATAAAGTAGTGTCACTGCTTCGATGCTGGATTGAGAGATGATGAGAAATTAATGTATCCATTCTCTCTAACTTCTCATTTTTCATTCTCATCCGTTAGATATCGATACACATCATTCATATTATCCTTCGTGGCATTAAAATTAGAATAATGACAAATTGGTACGTTCTCGATCATAAAGAGATCGTTGATTCGTGCTGGAGTGAATTGCACAAATCTACCACGCACAAATACGAACCCTTGGTTGATCCCGTGAAGATTTGCATAAAATTCTTCACGACAGAACAACAACGGCAAAGTGTAGTGTAGCAAAGCACTTCCCAACGTCTCTTTAATTATCTATTCAATTCTAGTAGTAGGATTATCCATACCCCGATTTATGAAGCCTCTTTCCTTGATAATCCTTCTTTTCATCATCACTTTGTTAAACAAACGCTGCGCTTCAAAACTTATGAACTTCCTTCGGTTGAAAACACGAAATTGGGGTGAGGGAGGCTACACTTATAGGTTAATCCCTTATAGCTGTTTACTACTTTCATTATGTATATTTCTTTGGTGAATTATAAATGAGTTTGAGAGTTACAAAATTTAGAAGAAGGGAGTTACAAATCAAGAGCTAAGGGGTTACTGGAGAGTTTGAAATTTATAAAACTTGGAGGAAGTGTTTACTAATCAAGGGATAGGGAATTACAAAATATTTTAGCAATTGTAGAAATAGCTACTGATGAAAAGCTTGGTAGTTATAAAGCTTGAAGGTGAGAGGTACTGTCAATCTCCATTATAAAGAGCTTTTTCATGATATGGTCAATCACAATTTTCATTTACGTTAATGTTACAAGCTTATAATGCTTGTTTATACCTATATAATGTTTTTGAATGGTGGAATGATATAAAAAAGTGAGTTTCTTTGTAAAATATTTGGAATAACTTCATGGCTTTATTGGTAACATTGGTCAGTTTACTTAAAATTATATGTATATTCATTTTATTTTTTTCAATCCATATGGTTGAGAACTTCACATGGATAACCACTCATGTTTTATCATTTGCATCCTATGCACAAAGTAGATAAATTTGTTTGCATGTGAAGTTGAGCTTGATGATTCATTAACTTTATTGGAGATATTCTGTGATTTTTTCAAACTTGCATGTTGTTAGTTTTCATTAGTTATTTTCTTAATTGTTCATCCCTTAGTCTTTCCTCATCATTGATAATTATAATTTTTTTTCTATAACTACTCATTCAATAAGGGTTTGGTGGCCACTTATGATTCTTCTTTGTCTGGTTACCTAGATTAGCCATTTTTAGTAGGTTGATTATGTTATATATTATTTTTCATTTTTATGGTAAAGAAGAAATAGTTGGCTTAGGTTGTATGTTTACCTTTCTTAGGGGACGTTTGGGGCAACCTTATAAGCGCGGCGACATTTTCGAAAAACGGGCTGCCTTCGTTCGTTCGTGCGTTCGATTGCATTGCGCGATGTTGTTTTAAAATCCTTAATAATCGGGGCCACGGATTGACCTCTTTCATATCTTGCGTCTTCGATGTGCGTTCGAATAATGTTTTACTCCTCAGTTCTCTCCGCTGTCCGCCCCCATTCCTCTCGCTCGGTCTCTCTTGCCCGCGCCTCTCTCTCATCTCCCTCGCCCCTCTCTCGATCGCTCCATTTCCCTCGCTGCGTCAGCCGAGTGTGCAAGTGACACAAATGAGGCATTCCAAGCGGCCGATCGCGAGAAGAGCTCGTGGCGTGGAAACTGGCCTTCGATCGAATTAGGTATGAATTTTGACGCAATAATTTATATGCCAGAGAGAATTCGATTTTTTTTAAAGTCCTTAAACTCTACGGTTTGCTTTCTTAATTACTTGTAGGGATTGACGAATTTGAGTGAAGTTAGAGGAAGAAGAATGGTGTTTTAGTTAAGAATTTCCATGAAATATATAAACCCCTATTTTTAAATTACTTTAATAGTTAATTTCAGTTTACAATTTATTTAGAAAAGTTGTTTAAATACTTTTTATACTCAAATGAACTCCTAAGTTTAATTTAACAAGAGAAGTTAGAATGTTTATAAAAATATAAGAATATTAGATTATATATATAATCCCGAAGATTCTTTAATAAATCTGAATTTTTGGCAATTGAGTAATGGATAGGAAAACAGGAATAGTTGGCTCGTTAATTTGATTTAATTTCGCAGATATGTTGTAAGAAATTTTGATAACAAAAAAGTAAGATAATTCTTAATGGGAGAAAGTAACATATTTTAAAGTATATTATTTTTTTAGCTTATCTAGATTTCCAGTGTAAAATTGGCCATTTATCTCGTAACACCGTAAATCGTTTTTCAAACACAAACCAAACAATCAGCCTAACTTATCCGGATCACTCGCGTATCGGCAACTTGTCGTGATAAGCCGCTTATCCGTATAAACCGGCCATTCGGATAAATGATGTTTTAATTGATCGTACAATTACTTATCCTCATTTCCTTTGTATCTTATTTTTAATAACCAACTATCTTTCTTTAGAAATAGCATTTTTCTACTTTCTAGCCAATTCTCCAAGGGTAGAATTATTTTGAAGAGGAGAGTTAATGTTGGATTATAAATGATGATTTAATATTTCATTATTATTATAAGAAAACTTATAACATTTTATAATATATGAATTTTCAATAGCTTTGCATGTCATTTTATGCATATGTTTTATTTTATTCATATTGATGGTGGTAGTTGAATATTTACTAAAAAGGCACAGATCATGTTTCTTTGAGTTTAAAAAATTGAAGTTATAAAATTTGGAGGAATAGTGTTACAAATTAAGATTTGGGGAGTTACAAATTTGCTTGAGAACTTTGACCAGTGCAAACTTGTATCTTATGCGTTTTCATCGATTATCGTAAATGTCCATCACTTGGATTCTTTTTTAGTAACAAATATACAAAATTTTTATTCTAATCACTCCTTCACAATATTTTAAGTCTATGATGGCTACTTATATGTCTCGTCAAAAGATTCATTAGATCAGAATTCTTTTGGTGAAGAAGTGGTTATCATAGCTTAGGTTGTACATTTGCTTTCAAAAGATTGTATATTTTCTTTCATTAAATTTGATATGTGCTTGGTGTCGTCTCTTTTTTTTTTCTCTTATTTTTAATAGCTACTCAGTGTTCCTTAAGAAAGTCATTTTTGTACTGTTCATTGTTAATTCTGTAGGTGTGGAATTGTTTAAAGTGTTTTGATCCTGGATAATAAATAATTATTTTGATATTTTCATAATTATCATAAGATATAATATCTATAGTAAACGAATTTTTCCATTATCATTGCTTGGATTTTTTTGCAAATGTTATATTCTCATTCATACTTGGATGATGGTAGCCAACCATGTAATGTTTGGACTAGTTATAAGTCAGGGGTTGCAAAGAGTTTGATAATTACAAAATTTGGATAAACTATAAATCAAGAGCTAAGGAGTTGCAGTAGAGTTAAGAAGTTATATAACTGAGGTATGGGGTTAGAAATCAAGAGTTAAGCTTTTACCAAAGAATTTGTAGTAAAACTTGGAGAAAGGGAGTTACAAATCAAGAGCTTGGTGGTTATGAAACTTGAAGATGGTAGTAACACTTAATCTCCATCATGAAGGGTTCTCATAATCTAGTTGCACCTATTTTTTAATATTATTTAATTAAGTTTGCAAGTTTTTAGTTACACTTAATCTCCATCATGAAGGGTTCTCATAATGTAGTTGCACCTATTTTTTAATATTTTTTAATTAAGTTTGCAAGTTTTTATTGCTCATTTAAACTCATAATGTTTGAAAATTATATGATATAAAAATACGAGCCTCTTTCTGAGATATTAGAAGTAGTTTGGTGGCTCTTTGCTTAGAGAGGCTTGGTGGCTTTCTTTAGTAATCCTGATTTATTTACCTAATTTTTATTTCTACCGTCTTTATTTTATTTTATTTTTGAATGAAATCTTTTATTTTTATGTGTACCTCATGGCTATACCATTTCCTATAATGTGAGCTCTGCCTTCAACTCCGTGGCCAATAACATCGTACTTCCATGCTTTATCATTTGGTACCAACTATGAGTAAATCCATTTGCATGCATGCATAATCGAGTTTGATGATTAATTTTTTTGTTGGAGAACTTTTGAGAGTTTTTCTAACTTATATGATATGTTTTTCACTGGTTTTACTGGATTTTCATTTTTTTTGTCCTATTTCATCACCAACAACATATATTATTTTTCTTTACCAATCAACCCTTCTTTGTGCCTTAGCCTAACCCTTTTTAGAATGTTTGATATAATAGGTTTTTTTTTCTTTATTTTTCTTTTTGTAAAGGAGCATTTTCCTTAGCTAAGTTGTGTGTTTGTTTTCCTTTGCTGAGTTTTTTATATTTTCTTTCATTAGGTTGATATTTATTTGTACATGTATGTCATACTATCTTTTCTTAATTTTATGTTTAATAAGCGGTTAGATAGGCTTCATTAAGATATTCATTTTGTACCATCCGTAGCCAAATCTTTAGTAGTAGACTATTTCAATAGGAAAGTTGATGGAGGATAAGAAATGATGTTTTTAATATTTCCATGATTATTGTTAGATTATTATAAAAATTGAAATATTTCATATTAAATGCATTGCATTTATACATGAACTTGTATGTAGATATTATATTTTTATTCGTACTTGAAACAAATTAGAAGTTATGGTGTTAAAGAGTTTAGGAGTTATAAAATTTGGTCTAGATGCCTGAAAATACATACGAAACTTGAATTGCAAATTAAGATTTAATCCTCAATGAGTTCCCGGAGTATTATTGTTGTCTGGACCATTGAAATAAGCACTCTCCTCGTTTCTTATAGATGGTTAGAAGGCGAGCGTCTTGGTTTGATTATTGATTGCTCTATATGCTTGACTCCATCCATCGAGTCCGAATAGAATAACATTATATTAGCACTTATTTTTAGTTTAGGTTTCTTTTGGAAATGAGAGTGTCAAACCCTAATCGACCTCCCCCTCGCCCCCTTATGGGTCCGTCGCGGTGCTATAGAGGTGGACGATTCCTACCAACTAAATTTTACAAGCATGCATACCGACTTTACGTAGCAAAGATGTACTAGGTGATGAATTGTTTAACTAAATCTCCACAAATATACTTGATTTATTTCATAAGCTCATTCACATTCACTTCGAAAAATACAAAATCGTATCACCAAAACATATATTTATATGGAGCTCCAAAATCCAACATAAAAATATACCCAAAAGTAGGTAAAAACCCCAAAAAACTATGAAATGTAAAAGTTGTATGTCATGAATTACTTCGCCCCGCTATTCTTTACACCTTCCCGGAAATCAACAACGCTGAGCGTAAGAATAAACGAGTCGAGTAAAATAATCAAGATCAAGATAAGATTTTATAAATAGAAAAAAATAACATGCATGCTAATATGTATATTATATATATGCCCACAACATATTATATAAAACATATATAAAAGAAGGTTGTAATGCAAATTGATTCAGCGAATGTTCGTATAAAATATATATTTCATTCATGTAATCATAAGTATATTTATATAGCCATCAATTTAATCATGTTAATTTTACTAGAATAGATAAGGCCTTTAACTATTTTCGTCACGTTCTCACTTGGTAAATACCCAACTCCGGCGTCGCATTATTTATTAATGTTGGTTGCCCTCCAAATATAATGCTTATCAATAATTCCCTTGCACTAAATTCGTTCCCTACATTATGCTAATACTGGCCTCACGTTCCTGAGTTTCGTCTCTATTTGAATACCAGAGTCCTGAATCCTACCGCTCTATATCATTCATACTTATAAAGTAGCCATGTAATAGCTTATTCTAATATCACTATGGACATTTATTAAATCATAACTCGTAGAACAAACATTCTTCATAAGCATTTCATATCATATGCATGAATCATAGTAAATGAGTACCGCAGAATGATTTACAAGCATATTCATTAGATTCATACCATAGTAAAGTCATAGGCATCGTAAGTGATAAAATCAAGTTTGCATTCATATAATCAATACAATTATTCATCCACAATATGTAGAATTTCTAATTCTAATAAGGCAGTTATACATATAATCACGTGAAAACCTACATGGGGATTGTTTTTTCAACGATTTATATGCTTTTTTCCCCGAATCGACTGGAAAGAACCCTATGACGAGTTTTCAAGCTCGCATCGAGCTTGTCACCTAGCGTAAATAACTTGAAATTCATAAACATCTTATGATTTCATAAATGCTTGGCTCATTTCATGATTTAACTCCTAACATAGCTTGTTTAATAATCCTTACCTTAAGCGGGCTTCTATATAATCGACTCTTCTCCGATGCTTCCTATTCTTCTCTACTCTTCCTCTTAACCTCTTTAAATTGTTGATTTCCAACTAAAGACCCATATGGAAGCCCACAAATCAAGTTTGTAGTGTCCGACACAAGCTCACCTCTATCTACGGCGATCGGCAACAAAAAACTACACCGATTCATGACATTCATCAAATTGGAAAAGTAAGGAATGTCACAAATATCATGGAAGAGGGGTTTGAACTCATAGAAATCACCCCGGTACCCTAAACCGCGAGGCCGCTCGCCCCATCCCCGTTCATGCTCGCTATGTGGATCGGTCACCGGTAACTTCAGCCTAGCGAAATGAAGTGAGGGAGAGGTGAAGATGAGATAGAAATGTGGCATATAACTGCCCCCACACTAAGCAAAGGTGATTCATCCCCCAACCGAGAATCACGGAAAGAGTGTGGCTATAGTGTCCTGAGGAAAATTAAGGAATTAATTAGGATTAATTAAGTTTAATTAAATTTGTAACTTCATGATTTTATATCATCACATCCATTAAAAATTCCTACATAGTGCTATATATTTAATTAATCGATTCGATGTGTAAAATTTTATAAAATTAATTTGATTGAGTTTTGGTAGATGCAAAATTTGGGGTGTATCTTAAAAGTGCCAAAATTGTGTATTATAAATTTTCCTCATAAAAATTTCGTCCTCGAAATTTTTGAATTTACTTAAACATAGAGATATTCTCGTTGCATTTCTTCTTCTTTTTCCCATGTTGCTTCATTTTTGCCGGTGCTTCCACTTTATCTTGACAAAAAGAATATGTTTGTTTTTAGGCTCATAACATCGCTAAAAATACTTTTAGGCTCTTCAATGTAAGTTAGACTTTTCTGCACTTTAATTTTTTTAGATGAAATCTTCTGTTTTGAATTTGAAACCCATTTTCTCAACATTGAGATGTTTATTTCTATAATTTCTAAAGGATCAATATACCCGGGACACAACTTGCTTCTCTGCCTAAATCTGATTTCACCTTTCCTTGGCTTGGTTTTTAGAAATATAAAATCATCAATTTCAAATTCTACTTTTTTGTGTTTTAGCCATAATATTTTTGTTGTCGATCCCGAATATCCGTCAACTGCTTTCCGATTAACCTAATCTTTCTCTTGCTTCATCAACTAACTCATGATCTAGCATTTGACTTTCACTCACTTTAACCAAAATTAATGGAGTTCATCATTTCTTACGATATAATGCTTCATAAGAAGCCATTTTGATAATGAATTTTAATTATTATCAGAGAACTCGATCATCGAGATATGATCTTTCTCAATTGCCTTTAAAGTCAAGGACATAAAGCCTCAACAGTCTTGCAATACCTGAATTGTCATTTTTTATTGTTCGTCGGTTTTTGGATGAAATGCTATGCTAAGATATAAAAGTGTACAAGTCTTTTTGAATGTCTTTTCATAACTTGGACGTGTATCCTTCATTTCTGTCAGAAAAGACAACTTTTGAAATTTTGAGCAATATGATAATTTCTTTTACATATATATGACATTTTTTTTTAATTGTATTTGTTTGTCTGATTAACAAAAAATGAAATGATTTCGTTAGCTCACAATAACGACCCAAATACTATCGTGATCCCGCTTTAATTTAGAAAATCCCATAACTAAATTATAACAATTTCTTCCCTTTTCATTCGTGTATATGCAATGAGTCGAGCAATTTAATGATTCTTTGATACTCGATTTCACAATACGATAAGCTCATCATTTCGACACATTCAACAATTATCTTCATTATACTCCGCTATATCGTAATATCATTTTTTAAATCCTTATAATTTAAATACACGGGATGAATTATGTAACCGAATAACGAGCTTCACGTAGATTCTCTCGTCTCAAATAATCAAGAGGCATAACAACTACAACTTTGTTTCGATAACCTTAATATTATCCGACCTCTTTCATGTTTAAAGTTGTTTCAAGAGTTTCAAATATTCACCGTTAACTTCTGGAAATGCCTTACTTTATCCAATAGCATCGTTGCTAATGATCAATCGATGTAAATATATTTTATCACTTGGTCTTCTGACTTCAATGCAATCCTCTAATTACTTTAATTAATTTGAGCTTTCGAGTAATAATCCACGATGATCTACATGTAAATTTACATTCAAAACATCAACAACTACATTTGTTTTGCCAGGACAATGCTATATATTTAGATCATATTTGTATCAGATATTGTCTCTTATGAGGCTTCAATTGTCCGAATGCGTGTCGTTACATTTTATGTGAATTGAAACAAAACCCAAGATTCGCAATGATGTGTCATTCTAAATTTGAAATCATTCAAGACTTACTGGAATAGCTAACACCGGATTTGTACTAAAATGTTTCTTTAATTTTTGAAATTGTGCTCACATTCTCGTTACTTACCTGAATTTATACGTTTTCTTAACAATTTGGACAACATATTGTTTGTGAAAATTCTTTAATGAATTTCCTATTATATCTAGCCAATCCGAAAACAACTGTGTAGATAATCTTTAATAAATTGGATATGTGTTCTTAACAATTTGGAGTAGATAATTGTTTTCAACTTCTGAGGATCTATTGAGATTCCTCATTCACTAATACGTACGTTTCCTAAGAATGCAATACTTCGAGCCAAAAATTCACATTTCGACGTGTTTCGAATATAATTAATTCTTCCTGAAGTAGCCCAATTCTATTTTTAGATACTTGGTATAATCTATCAATTAATATATCATAATATGATTAATAAAGATAATAAAAAACTAATTCAATTAAGGTTTCAAGATTTGATTCATCGTGTCTATAAATGCAACAAGAGCATTGGTAGCCAAAAGACATAACTAAGAATTATACGATCAGATTCATCCGACAAGCTATTTCGGCTATTATATATGTCTTATCTACTCTAACCCGACGATATCACAATCTCGCATCAATACGGAAATATTACGTCTTCACATCTTCTAAATGATTGAATAGATCATCGATCTCGGTAATATATATTTTTTCTTGATTGTCACCTTATTTAGCTCTATATAATCGATGCATAACCACTTATATACCTCTTCTTCTCGACAACAAGACAGGCATTTCAAGGTGAATTTTGGTTCGATAAAATCTTTATTCATCGCTTCGTAATCGATATTCCAATTCTTGCAATTTCTTCAATGTCATCTTGTAAAGAGACTCGAAATTTGCATAGATACCTAATTACATATCAACGTTAAACTCAACTTCTCGTTCTACTATAGCCTCGACAATTTTTCCGAGAATATATCGAAAATTCTTATTATGATGTTTCGTCCTTCACCTCGCACGTCTTTATTCAACACCACTAAGCAAAACACTGGCCACTACATTATAAGTACTTCCCAACTTTCACTATACTAATCAAAAAAGATTGTGTATTTCGATCATATAAGATATATAACGGTTTTTCACCCCGCAAATCGGTTTCATTCGCTTTTTCACCATTTAATTATATCAAAATACTTTTACACCGGGCCGAATCCTAACATGATTTGAAAGTCTGAATTAATATGATAATCAACTTCGATTGCGACATTTTATCATGAAATGCACGACTGATTTTTATTTAAATAAAAACCATTTTTTGAATGCATAACAAGGCATAGAAAGGAGTAAAGTGCATAACATCAACATACAAACTGAAAAATGTGATGCACCTGAATTGAATAAAACAACGTTCTATTGATTCAATCGAAGATACACGTAACTACTAAATTCTTGAGCTTCGAAATGCAATTCGTAAAAACTCTTAATTTTTACTAGCCGCTCAATTTTGTGCTCGAAGTTTCAATCTTTGCTTCGTATTAAAGGCTTTCCCCAAAAACTCGAGTTGCTTAATCACTCCTTCAAAATTTTCTTGGTTCTCCATCTTTAAAACACTCTCATTGTCGGGTCACAAGCCCGTGATGAAATGTGGAGGGTCGTGTTAAGCATTCAACAACCAAATAAACTTTTTTTCAAAGATTGATACGAAACCTTTAAATCATTAGCGTTATCGTTGTGCGTCCCCTAAAAGTGACATACGCTTGTATGGCGAACGCAAGGAGCTATAGGCGGCCGCTTACACTTCATTACTGCGTAATAACAAAGAATTCGTTCACATTACTACCCACATTAAAAGGTCAATCCTTACGAAACTAATATTGCAAGCAAGATTCAGAATATAGCATTTCACAGTAAATTAATCAATTAATGATATTGCGGTTCATAGAAGATGCATATTTTATGTATTCACAAACTAAATGAGTCAGAGAAAAGACTGTGTTGGTACCAGTTTTAAACTTTGGTATTCGAGCAAGAGTCATGCTAAAAATGGTATAAGTGTAATTATGTATAAAAGCAGCTTTAAAATATACTGTAGTCGTAATCGCAGGCGTAATTATAACCTTAAAGATTATAATTGATATTAAGATTTTTAACATTATAAGTGCTTAAGCTTCTAAAGTAGATTTAGATATAAGTTCAAAAGTAAAATACTCTAATGTTTAACAATCGAATACAAATAATATCTCTTAAAGAAAGAATTTTATTTGTACATTTAACTAACACGTTTGTATTTAGGAATTTTAAAATTTTCATGATAAATACAAAATTAAGTTATTAATGGTTAACGGTTAATCATATTAGATTTTACTTTACGATACGATTTTATTATTGCTAAATATTTTATTTAAAAGAGATTTAATATATCATTACTTATAAGAATTAACTAATAAAATACAAATTGATTTTTTTACAAGAAAAGATATCGTTGCGAATTTAAAGATCAGCGTCATTCCAAATAAAAATTTAATACCAACTAATTATTGGCCTGATTTTTAAGATGATGGAATAGATGACAAGAATATAATAAATATTATTATAAAATTAGATTTATAATACCTAGCGATTACGTATAAAATTATTTTTAAGGAAGAAACTTCAACATTTTAAGATGCTAAATGTTTCATGTACAAACTAATTTTACGCGAATAAACTAACAAACACTATTTAATCCGCTTCTAAAAGATGTACATAGAATCAATAGAAAATTTTTAAATAAAAATTGGGTTGAAATGCGAATAATAATACGCAAAAAGATAAAATATAGCGTGTTATAAAATTTAAGGAATGAACGTTGTAGACCGAGAAAAATATAAGTGTCAAAGTGAGTTTAAAAGAAAGAATTATGATGCTAGCACTTACTTACGATCTTTATAATAGATCAAATACTAAAAGAGCGAATAATATACGTATAAATCAATTAACCAAAGTTAAAAAAAAGAACATTTTGATAAAGGCAGATGTATTTAAAATCAAAATTATTTTTTATAAGAGTAAATAATATAAAGCAAAGTAGCCTATTTCGATAACCTTTTCAACGAAGTTTCTAAAAATTTGGTGGACTTTAATGATCTTAATATCGTTATTAATAATAAATTATTTTATTTACCGTCGCATTAGTTAAGCGTAAAGGCAAATCGCAGGCTCGATGATATCACAATCGTTGGGCGAAATATTTATGAGATCTTTGGGAGTTATTAACTTATTAAATTTTTTAATCTTATTTTAAAAACTAAAATACGTTCGAGTGGAGTTTTTTGTTTCCCATATTTTAGAATAAAATGTGATGCATAAGAAAGGTAAATTATGTGTTAATTAAGTCGATGTGTCATACTTTTAAAGCATTCGGTATGAATCAACATAAAAAGTACATACGTATACAAAGATTTCTCATAATCAACTTAAATTTACGTCAAAAGCTTCAAGAGTGGCTGCATACATATCGGTAAGTCAATGGTACATTTTATATATAAGAGAAAATATGATCTACATACGATTATTGATTAACAAAACTTACGATAGCGTTCTTACAAAGTTCTTGAATTTTAGAGAAAAAAAGTATTGATATGATTCTATATTCACAATAAAGATATGTATACTAAAGCCGTTACTGTGCTCGAACAAAGAGGACTAACCAAGCATTTTCCTATTTCCCGCTGGATTAAATCAAAGATCGACTTTAAGCCCATATCTTTGCTTTATCCGACGTAGCCGTGCACATTCGAAAAGAAAGAATTATTTCTCATATTATATACCGGATCCGAACCTTCGAGTAAGATCGAGGAATTTATCTTCCAACGCTAATTTGGCTGAAGCGGAATTAATTAATCCTCAGACTTTGACAAGATCATCCCGTCGGAATCTCATGGAAGATGTGTCACCAAATTTCTTCTGGCTGCCAAGGCTGTACACATCTCCTCGCCACGCCTTCTAACATGAAAGCAAACCCTAGCTCCACTCCTATTTTTTTCGCCTCAAACCTTACCATTCGTAATCTTTATGATCTTTAATAGTCAATCTTCAATGCCTATAAAATACCGACAACTCAATGTATGTGGCTTCGGATATCTAAAAGATCTTCAAGTGTTGGTTAACTTCCGCCCTAAGTTCGTATCCGTCGCTATGTTAGTCAAGATCTTTCAATAGCAACTATTTGGTCAACCACTTGTGATATCAATAACTCGCTGGCTCTAGTTTTCTCATTTGCCATGTTCGATTATCATTTGTGTTCAAGACTATCGCCTCGTACTTCTTGCTCTACACCGACTCAGACTGCTCTTAAGATTTCTTCGATTCTATTTCGTGATATTTATCTCAATTGACAATTTATTATTCAAATGTAATCGTGCATGTATAATATCGTAAGTCATATATGTTATCCACCCTGAATTCATCAGTCTATAGTTCTGTCTAAATCAATTCATATATGATCTCAATCTTACTTCTTCTAAATGCAACACACTTCCATCATTCTTTTTGTTCAATAATTATGCTTCCGCACACTTTCCGTCACACCCTAACTACCCCCTTAAAGTTAGCCGCACGATGTAGACTCGACGCATTCGGTGATGAATTGTGGCCTGCTGTCTTGGCCGTTAGCCTTTTCTGGCCTTTTCGCCTTATGTGTACTTGCCGTCATAGAAGTACTTGCGGTAAACAAACATGATCAAGTCACTGTTGTCATATACTCGTAGAAAACAACAAGTGGGCGTCTTTTTTTGTAAAATAACTGTGACTACTGTTCGTTAAAAACTGCTTCGAATTTTATGTTCAAAGTTTATCAATTACATAAAAATTGAAAAAAAAATTATATTTTATTTATTCAAACGAAATTAATTGATTTTTTATATATCTATATATTTTAAAAAGTATGAAAAGATGCGTTTACATATATTTATGACGGATATTTTTGTTTTTTTTATTTATTTTAGAACATACGTATATTTAAAATCTATTATTTAAGCATATTTTGAAGTTTTATTTATTTGTAAATTTTAAAAGTACAAAAATATGTCACACATATTTATAAAGATATTTCATGGCTTATTTTAAAAACATACGTTTATAAATTTATTTTTGTAAAGACATTATTTACACAAGTATTAAAAATTTTTTAGTTTTCAATCATCTAATTGCGCATTTCAAACAAAAACCTCAAACAATAACTGATATCCCAAAAAGTCAAAGTTCATAGATGACATGGGAAGTCCTCTCAAACACGGCTAGTATTTGACAGTTGATAAAAAACTTTAGGAATATTACAAATAACAATTAACACGATAATAATTGTTTTGGCTTTGAGTCAGTTTAGCCCCGTGTCACACCATCTTCCTGAGTCGTCCACCCTTGCATTCGGACTCCCGAGAATCTCAGAACCGTCCGCCTTCATCTAAGAAACCCATCAAGCCTCGAATGTTCCAAGGATGCCTATAAAACTTTCGGCGAAAGTCAGGCGGCTTTCGTGACGTTGCGCAGAGTGTCCTGGAGGCCACAGCGATACAACATCTGGCGCAGAGGGCACGACATGCTCGAGCTCATGTCTGAATGAAAGCGAATATAGAACTTAAATTTACTTCTGACATTTCCAACTCGTCAAACAAAACGATAATCATCAAAACTGCATAAAAGAGAGACACATTTTACAGACTAGTTAATTGGTCAGTGTCACGTAATGTAAATCTTAATTTCAAATGTAAAATTTATCTAAACATCATCAAATATACAAGTTTACCGTAACTTTCTATTCTCCAAATAACGCAGCTAGTAATCTTCTCGATGGTCGTCATTTTACTCAAGATTCTCCTATCTTCGTGCAAATCGGCGCATCAGCTGTTTCCTTCCTCCCCAGAGATATTCACTAATGCGGCCTCATATAATATTCGATCGTAACTTCTTCATCAGCCTGGCGACGCCTGGAATCAACATCATCCCGAGGGGTTTGACGCCGCCCAACATGCTTATGCAAGCCATAGGCGACTATATTCACCGTTTCTTGGGACCTGATAAGCGTGACATATCTCGTTACGACCAATTTCTTCTTTCAAACTCCAAATGTCATCTCAATTACGCCGCAATGATGAATGTCTTTTACAAGTTTTCTGATCTTCTAGTTCTTTGTGACGATTACCGGCTCTAAATCTAGAATATAATATTTTATGTCATGACAGGCGATGACTCTCCGTACGGTGAATAAAGATCCGACCAAATAATACTTTCCCCGTAATATTATAAACTTACCAAGATATGTTAAAATATCTACTTTATATTACGAAATAACTTCTACTACGCGTGCGAGGAAAATCATAGTCGTATCTCTCGTCGCAATTTTAAAAACTCTACTATCACGCGCCGCTCTCTCATCCAACCAATACAAATGTAAAACACATGTCGAAATCACAAACCGCCATGATATTTTGAGTCGTTCTCCCCCCCCAATCCACTACAACGCAACTTTCTCATTATCCGGCACTACAACACGAATGCTGCTGCTCCATTGATCACACAAGACGCAACCCTTTTAAACAACAAAATCATTTCAATATGCAATCCATTAATATGTAGTTGTAGTATTAGTGTACCTCGAAATACGACATATACTTCCGTCATCGTTGCGAATTTCTACCTGGCGTCCGCAAAATTTGGATCGGTCAAGCGTACAGTGGCTTGTGCTAGATCGACAAGAGAACTTAAACCAACCGAGAAATATCCGCTTATTGTTTCGACGGTGTTGAAGCGTTCCATTACTTCCCCGTATCGAATTCTCGTCTCCGTGATAAGATGAAAAGTACATGCTTCAATACTTCACGGTCATTGTTCTAAGACCCGTGAAGTCCATGAGATGTTGTTCGACGAATAAAGATCACTCGAAAACATCAACACGTAAGATATTTCTAATCTCATGTCCTAAAATCATTTATCCCATCCATTTGTCCCTAACCCGAGATGATGCGTAATTGTGGCTCACGATCGACGTACGTGTTATAGTATTGCAACAGTATTTATCACGTATTCGCCTTGCCGGATTTCCCCCTCCGGGTCCATGATGATATAACCGTACTTTAATTAAACCAAATTAAGGTCTATAGAAATCATAAATGGACTAAAAATGGGGTTATTGATGAATGAACTATATTTGGAAAAGAAATACCCTAAACATTAGTTCAATCAAATATAACTACTCAAACAACTACAGTGAGTGGCGTAGTTCTCGAGATGAAATAAATTTAAACAAGCCCATAAAATCACATGGTGCGACGGTTATAATAATAGCGTATGTACCTAATCGTCGCTCTTGCTTACAAGAAGAAGTCTCGATGGAGGAACGCAGAGTCAAGAAGAGTAGAAAAGATCACATCCCCGTAAAGTCTCCGGGGTCGTCTTCAAGAAGTCTAATGACCTCATGGACGTCGGTTTTTTAACTGCAAGGGCATCATTAGATGAGTCCACTTAGGCATGAGAGTCACCTCATAGATGCACACCACTCTTTCTTTTTTTTCGTTCCCGAGGCGCTCGTACGGTTTGTTAACCGAATTTCAAGTTTCTCGCACATGCGGAATTCCCGCCGAATCGTTTGATAATTCCCACGACCACACGTTCAGGGGTAGTTTCAAAAATTGTTTGGTTAGCGCTGAATATTTCCCTTCGTAGCTACTACCTCACCAAACATCCTATCGAGCTTGTCCTCGACTCCGGTTCTATCCCACTAATCAGCTCTCTCTTTCGCTTACAGAAAATCAGAAAAGATAATGAAATGTTATTAGAAAATAAGAGCAAAACTACTTAACGTTAAAAAAATTAATTCAATAATATCTTATCATAAAGTTCTTTCACTCACTACATGCTTCGGTTAAAGACATTCGTCGACCGTATCCCATCCCAAGCGACGTATCCTTTTAAATCATTCCAAAGCTTCACTTTTCGAGCTTGCCCCATTTCTTTTTTAGCCGTATTTCTCATATCCTTATTGCGACTTCTAAACTTTCACAGAATGTCTTCGCTGCTAACCTTCTTCATTTAAAGACTACATATTCCTTTTCGACTCGCGATGATGCGTATCGCTTTTAATATTATTTTAATATCCTTTCTCCAAAAGGCAAGTGAGTTAGGCGCAACTTCGTTTTTTATTAAATATACCATGCATAGGAGAAATATTAGCGATATTTTACTTTTATATTAGCATGGAGAGAGATACAAAATTGCAATTAACCCAAATAATACGCTAAGCACGGAAGGAGACAAAATTTTACGTGTCTTACTAAACTGAATTTATTATCCACGGGTTAAAACGATATTTCTTTATTACCGAAATGGATAATACGTATGTGAATCTCCAATTTACATAGTATTTCAAAGTAACAACACTCAACTCAATTTATTTTACACACTAATTACATCGACGTTACAACATATAAGGATAACATTTCAAACCGACATAATTTCATATACATAACTTTCTATAACATGCTTGTTGTTCATGTTTTCATGACGAAAATAAATAAGGTTTCAAATTTGCTCCGAGCAAACTATATTAACTCCATAACAATTTTATAAACAAATCCATGCATTTGATAAGTCAACAAATATTCTCGTACAATAGCTATATGAACACGAAACAATTGTTTTCATTGGCATTAGCAGCTACAAAGGCACAACCAACCCAACCAATCATAAAAGTTTGGGAACAGAAACAGCATAAGCAGTGCATAAGCCAACCTAATCATTAGCATTAGCATAAGCATTAGCATAAGCAAGGCACTCCCGCCAACCCAATCAAGCATACATTGAGCCATTCGAAATGATGAAAGTTCGGGTAATAAACGTAAACAAGATAAGCAAGGCATAAGCCAACCCAATCATTGTAAGATTAGCATAAGCAAAGCATGGCCAAACCCAATCAAGCATACATTGAGCCTTTCGAAATGATGAAAGTTTGGAACAAATGTAAACAAGATAAGAAGTGCATAAGCCAACCCAAGCATTAAAGATACATGCATAACAGAGACAAGCGCAGCATAAGTGACATAGCCAACCCAATCAAGCATACACCGGCAAAGCAGCTTCAATTCTAAACCACATGGAACTACCAAAAGTAAACTATAATTTCACATGGAACTACCAAAAGTAAACTATTATTTCCTGTGAATGTCAAAGGTAAACGTACTAAAATAACAATGCAAGTCCACCACAAGAAACTTTCGCTGCAGAACTCCGTTCGATAATCTAGCATGTCAGATTCATCTAACATCGTTTTGTATAAAAAAGAATAAGATTCTATGATTATTCCAAAGCAACAAATATTTCTTCTTCTAAAGCAATGAATATTTATTCACATTTAGTTTTCGACATTCAAAATAAGTCATGCTATCATAAAGTAATCTAAAATTTTCAACAAATAAAGATGAGATTGTGATGAAATTGAAAAGAATTTAAATTTTTCACTCGCCTCTTTCCTTCCCCGACAAACACAAAATTTTAGAAGTGATGTATTTCATTCACATCATAATGAATGCTTCAAGTAAACCATATACCAAATAAGCCCAACGTTAAACAAGCTATGCAGCTATGAAGTAGAAAAAAATGCTTCCATGCCTTTATCTAATCAATTAATGAATTGGGGGTTAATCACTTTTTCGTACAGAGAGAAGTGCACTAATATTTGCCCAAAGATGCCTCCAAAAATTCAAAAAGTACCAAAAGGAGCATCTATTTTGATGCTTTGTTTTTCTACACTTTACAGAACAACTGATAGGTTTTCTGCATTTTATAAAACCAATGCCACAAAGATAATCCCGCATGATCAAGCTAAAACTATACTAAAGAAGCATAAACATGAAAAAGTTATATGTCGTAGTCAACCATTCAATGATGTTTTTAATGTCTCCGAAGCCCGATATCCATAAACACAGCCAAATGCTTGATCTAAGATGCCCATTAACTATTGTAACAAAATCATTTGGATATAATTCTAGGATCATATATAGTTTAAAATTGATTTAATCTACAAACAAATCGAACCCAATTGATAATTGCAATTCTAACCAAAACAAAAAAAAGCTTGCTCAGTACTTCCACGCGAATCTAGCTCATATAAGTAGGACAAAGAATAAAGATATTCAAGAGATCAGAAGAAATGTACGTATCCATTAGGTATGCAAATTATCAATTTAGATATCATTTGCAATGCTTTCCATTTCATTTACTAATGTAATAAACCATATCAAATCCTCATTCCTGCCACAGAAGAGAGATTAGGGCAGGGAGAAACTAGTCTTCGACGAACAAATAGGCTCCCGAGTTGCATGTATGTAAAGCTTCCAAAAGTAACCATATATATTCCAAAATAAAATGTACTCTTAAAGAAAGAATCAAGTGAGACTTAAACTACGTGCATAAAACTAATCGAACATCAAAAGATGCAAATCCAAATAGAGAGATCCGATTACGTGACTTTCCCAAAAACGCATATCCAAATGGGAAATTTACGTGGGAGAAGTGAGGTTCGTCCGCGGGAAGAAGAAATATTAAGGCAGTGAGAAGACAAGAATGTCTTTCACGTGTAACCATTTACCAAAGGCTATAAGAACATTCACCAACGCAAACGAAGTAAGAAGTATGGTTTTACCTTCAATGAATCGTACTCGGTCAAGAAAGGCGCACTGAGCTCGCGAGAGAAGTTCTAGGGCGGAAAGCGAGAGCAGGAGTTCGGAGTGCAGACGAACGAGGGCAAGCTGCTGGAAAAGCGGAGTGAAAGTTGGGGCCGCTGGGTTTATCCCGCGGCCCGCCACCAAACTTCGCGCAGGCCGTCGCGCAAGTCGCGTCTGGAAGACCACACGCGTCCACGCATCCACGGTGCTTAGCCGCACCGCACAAAAAAAATCTCAACCAAACGGGCCCTTAATCTATCTAAATCACCGTAAACATACGTGATACATTTCATTCTATAATCCATTCACATTCACGTTCACATATATTTAAAAGTTTGGAAAATGATATCACCAAAACAATATTTCTTTAGACGATGTTGTTAAATCTAACATAAAAAGTTACGTACTTAAAAGTCTGTATAAACTCCTAAAATTATGAAATGCGAAAGTTATACAAGTCGCACCTGACTATTTGCCCCGATGCTTTTCATCCCTTATCAATGTCAAAATGTAGAATTCTAGTGAAAAGCAGTTTCAATAAAATAATTAAATACTAATATATCATTTTAAATATAAAAAGAAACAACATGAATGCTCATATGTATATCATGTACATGCACGCACGCATATAAAACATATAAAAAAAGGCTATTACGTAATTCGCAGAATCATGAATATTGTATAAAATACGTATTACATTCGTTCATTTGTAATCATAAGCTTATTCATCAATTTAATCATAGGAATGTCCTTGTAGTCGTATAGGTTCCCTATTATTTTTTTAATCTAGTCAAGTCGTTGTCACCTAGCGCGAGTGTTATATTAACTATCGATAAAGCTGATTGAGCGTCTCAATATATCAGCTTATTACTGTACTCTCCTGGCATTCTAACAATTCCCTACATTCTCACACATTCCATCCCAACTAAGCTTCATAGTTTCGTCTTTGTCTTAATACTGTGAGCTTCCGGGAGTCTCATCACTCACCGGTTATCTTTACTTGTAAATTCCTCATATATTGATGTCCACATAACATCACCGCTGTTACTTCTTAAATTATAATTCTTGTAACAAACATTCAATATGCATATTTCATATGCATGAATCATAGTAAATGATTACCTGCGAGCAACGAATTCATATGTATTTTTATCATATTTATAGCATAGCAAAATCATAGATATTGTAAGTGACAAACCATGTTTACATTCATATAATCAATGTATGTATTCATCCATAACATTTAGAATTTCTAAATCCAATTTTGTTGTACACATAAACACGTGGAAACCATGAGAGTTTTCTTCTCTTAATTTAGCACATGATTATTTCACCTAAATTAATGAAACCACACTATGATGAGTTTGCCCAAGCTCACATCGAGCTCACCGCCTAGTGTAAGCAACCTCGAAATTCGTAAACCTACAAGACTTGATAAAATCTTGGCTTATTTCATAATTTAATCCCAAAACTTATTTAAGAATTCTTACCTCAAACGGGCTTCATTGCATAATCAGCTCTTCTCTGATACTTCTTGTTTTTCTTCCTCTTTCCTTCTATCCCCTTTATATCGCTGATGACTGGCTAAAGACCCATACGGAATCCCACAAATAAATTTTGTAAGCCGATACAAGTCATTTCTCCTTCTACGATGACCTGAAATGAAAATTTGTACATATTTGTGGCATACGCGAATGGAAACGTTAGGACATAAAATGAATGTCACAAATATCGTGAAAGAGAGGTTTGCATCAAAATCTCCCCGGGACCTTAAACGCGAGTTGTGGCTTTGTGCAGATGATTATCCCTGTCTCCGTTCGCTTTTGCTACAGGGATTGATCGATGGAAACTTCGACCGAGCGAAATGAAGTGACAGAGAGGGAAAAATGTGATAGAAATGTGTCATATAACTCACTCCATTAACTCTCAGTCGTGTGATTCATCCCACAACTAAGAATCGTGGAAAGAGTCTGTGGCTACAGTGTCGGGGAAAATTTAGGAATTAATTAGGGTTATCTAGGGTTATCTAAGTTTAATTAAACTTATAACCTTATAATTTTTATCTTCTTATGCATTAAAAATTTATGCTTGGTGCTATATATCAAATTGATCGATTCAATGTATAGTTTTATAAAATTGATTCAATCAAATTTTGTGGATGCAAAATTTTGGGTATAATTTAAAACTTCAAACAAATAGTGTTGCGGAGAGATTGTTAGTGGAGATACCCAACATAATGGAGGCATTTAGGGGTTGAACCGGCCATAAGAGAGGCTGTTTTATTTATTTATTTATTTATTCTTCTTTTTGATTGCACAACTAAAAGATGACCTTGGCATCCAAAAAATATCAAAATTGACGTAGTTCTACATTCTTAATCTTTGAGAGCTTGGTATGAATCTTGTAGGTGCAGCTAAGAGAGTGGGGTTATTCCTCTGACTTGATGTACTGCATTTATAATCTCTCTCTTTAATGGTCTTATTTGTAGCGGAAGGCATGCTTTTACTCTAGTCGTGTTGCTTTACAATCTCCAGCATATGAAGAGATGAATCTTTATTTTTAGCAAGGATATTGATTGGCAGATTTCATTTGGAACATCCTAAAGGCGCCCTTCTTATACTTACCTAGTCTTTGTTTAAATTTCGGTCCTTTACTTCTCACCCTCAGTTTAAACCAAAAAGAGTAAATTTGGATGATCATATTGTGTAATCACCAAGGAAATCTAATTCTAAATAAATAGATTGATCAAACTTTACGGGTAACTGCAAGTTGTGCAAAGCCTTTTTGGTTTTTTTTTTTATATCTCATGGGGTCCCATGTCATTCTATTTCTTAATCTCTTGCGTGATTAAATTTGTGTTGCTTGATGATGTGAGATGAATACCTATATTTTTCTGCTATGTTTACCAAGTAGATTCATACGATGGTCAAGTCGCCCATGATTTTAACGGTCTCCTAGGTTGGCTTCCCTTGTTGGGATAAGTCATCAACTGACTATTACAAGCACTTGAGGGGCTGCCTTGTTGTTTGTAACAACTTTTTATGGTTAGATTTTGCCATCCTCTCCTATTTTTAACCAATAGCTTTTAGCAAAAATTACATACATAGCACCCAATTCTTATGGATTTACCTATCTCACACATATGCTTTCATTTTTACACACAGAGCACTTTATGTATCGATGAAATGATGGATTCGACTATTGGTGCCGATAACGGAAGATCACTTTTCATAATACGTTTTGTATCATTGCAGTTTTTTAGGTTTGAGATAGGTAGATATAAAGTTTTGAAAGCATGATGTAAAAGCCCCTAGTTTTTAACTATCTCCATAATGGTGAAGTCAGGATGGATTCTTTCTTGAAGTGCTTTGTTTCTCTATTATATGCTATGGTGACACAAAGATTGTTTCTTAAATTGTTAATTGAAATCATTATTGATTGTCAAGGGTCATTTGCAGACGGGTGAAGTAATTGATAATTGATACTCTAATATTGCCTCTGATGGTTTATATGCATTTTTATTTCAGGAGGAGCTGAAGAGGAACACAATCACAATGGTGGAGCAAAGTAAGGTGCTGAACACTTCAGGAGCTGAAAAGCAGACTAAGAGGGAGTTGTTTGACGCACTCCGTCAAGAACTCGAGTAACTTATTGTTTATTGGGCATACGCAGGCATCATTTTCTCTAAATATTGCTAATCATGCATGCTCATAATTCCTTGTAGTGATCATATTGACCTCTGAAGCTCTTTACTTAATTTTCTTCACAGATCGCCTGTGCTTGAGAAAGCCTCAAAGGCAGTATGGGAGCTTATACTGGACAATAATGGTCTTGGGAAAGAGATCAGCGAAGTGGTTGAGAGAGTCTTATCGTCGCCCGGAGCGGCATTGAGCTGCCCACACCTTCTCCTTCGGCACAAGCGGTGAATGACGATGAAGAAAAGGAAGAGAAGGTGAAGGCTTCGGACGTGGCTGAATCCTCGGCAAAAAAGCGGACATTCAGTGAGATGAATGCTCAAGATATTGCACAAACTGTCCCTAGTGAAAGTGGTGACAATCATCCTCTAGCGTGACTTCGTTGTTCTATTTGCTTTCTAATGCAAAGCATGATTTGGTTAATGCAGTCTCATAAACTTTTAGCAAAGGCAGTGTAAAGATATCTACTAGTTATTTCCAACCACATTGTAGAACTAGATATCGTTTCATATCAACTAAATCAAAACCACTTCTCTTCAGGACATTTAATGTTCATACTGCCAATTCCTATGTACTTACATATCTAACCTCTAAACTTTATTTTTTATATTTTTACCACTCAAATATTTTATTTCACCTAAAAGTATCACTATTTTAACATTTAAAAAGTGAGAACGTCTTTTCATGCATAGATAAAGGTGGTACATATGTAAAAGTTAAAGTTTAGAAGTTAGATATGTAAATAGATAGAAACTAGGTTGTATGTATGTAAATTTTATTTTATTTTTAGTTATTTTATTCAAGTGTTGTGTGTTGGTTTGTATGAATAACATATGTGATAGAAGTCATGATCTTAGAGATTCGGTAAGCTCTTTTAATTAATATTTCAGGAGTCTTTTTACTCTTAAGATTGAAAGGCAAAATGTTTTAAAGGGAATAAAATTCTTTCTTACTCTATTTACATGAGATTATTTATAAGTAATCAACATTTATAAAATTTTATATGATATTTATTATATTAATTATTGTCAAATATCTTTGAATTATATTCTATTATTAACGTAGAATTTATAACATCATATTCACTTTTTTAGTTTATCTATAAATTGAAAGTGTTAATCCTATGAACCAATGAAATGCATGAACTTAACTTGATGAACAGACACATAATTGATGATTCTAGTAATTTATACCATGCAATTTCAGTGCTTTATGGTAATGGGGCATTTACATACATACCACTCAATATTTATCTATTTACATACATGCCATCTTACCCATGCATGAAATGGTTTATTTTGTCTTTTAAAAGCTAACATAACAATATTTTGATGTGATATAAAAGAGAAAGGATATAAAGGATATAATTTTTTAATTACCACTTTACCATAATCATCTTGCATCACTACATCTGAATTTAAGGCTTAGGTTTTGCAATTTTGAGCAGGGGTAAAAGGGAGATCAAGTGGATACAAAAACTTGGGGAAGTAGGATTGTCTAAAATTATGATAACTTTATTTTTTTTTCAATTAAATTTATTTATTTTAAAAATTGTCAGTAATTATATAATAAAAAAATTTAATTAATAAAATTTTAAAAGTGACTATTGATATCTTGAAATTGAATTTATTTATATCAAATTTATATTTTAGCACTCAATTCTTAAAATAATTGTTATCTTAAATAAATAAATTGGTTAATAATATCTCATTACATTCATAATGATTTAAATTATTATATACTTATTAATGAATAATTTTAATATATGTGTGTGTGTATGTGTGTGTGTGAGAGTTAATAAATAATTACTTATACGTTAATGTATTTTTATATTATACCTATGTGTTCATTAAATATTATCAAATTAAGGTTGTTAGTATTAGTTTAGCTTTAACATCATATTTAACATCTTTTCCAAGTCTATTATACATATGGTCATGTAAGTTGTAGTCTCATGTAGCACAATAAAAGGATGCAACCTGACATGATGAAAATATACAATGATTTAACTTAATTAAAGCATAGATAATATGCAAAAATCACAAGAAGCACTAAAACAAGTCAAAATCTCATGTTTCTTTTTCTTTTATTTTACTTGATAACCTATATAATTGTTTAATCCCCAAAACAATGCTATTTTCAAATTCTTTACTCATCACTTTGAAGAATTTATGACACATCTAATCACACTTGCTCCCAAATAAAAGATCTTTAATATATATTTGAATAATTTAGTATCTTAATCATATTTATTAAAAAATAATATCTTTGTATTTACACTTTATAGAATTTATTTTCAATTGAAATTGCACTCAACCTATCATACACAATTTATGGTGTTGGCTTCAAATCATTTGGTGTTTTCATGAGTTTGAAAACATGATTAGAATGTGAAGAACTCATAAATCTTAGTTATAGCTCTATTTATAAATCATCATTAGTTATGTTATTTGGAAAGCATTTCTTATGTCTGTTTAGTATAATTTGAAACTTTTAAGGATATTGATAATAATAATAATAACAATAATAATTTAATGGACTCATGTAGAGAAATGGAGTAAATATCTTCTTAAAAACAAACCTTTTCTTCAATCTAATCGATATTTTTGGCAATTAATCTAGTTTTGTTCTTATAAAAAAATTTAAAATGATTCAAATTATCTTAAAAGACTCATTTAACCTATAATATTATATTAAGTGGATCTACACATTAACTGCGCATAATTAATTATAATCAATAAATTGATTTCATCTTCAATAACTAAATATTTAAATTAATCTAAAATTACTTTATATATGTGGTTTAATAAAAGATATTGATCAAGTAAAATGTAATACATTTTTTATGTTATTCGTAGTTCGTACAATAGTAAAATTTCTAATGATTTAAGATATGTTCTTGTGGATGGCTAGTGGCATACCTCCATTCCTCATTTATATCATCTTCTTATTTTTACATTGATTTAAATTGTTTTTCTAGATTTTTAATAATGTTTACATCTATGTCATCATTCCTATTTAGATTTTGAATACATAATTCACCATCTATAACAAGCATATATAATTTTATTTATCAAACTTTTATTATTAAATATCCTAAACAATTAGCTTGTGGATGAATAACCTAAGAAAATAATCTCATTCAATTTAGAATTAATTTTTTTTAAAGTTGAATTATTTTATTATTCAATATGAAGCATTCAAACATAATAAATATATATATGATAAGTTTAGTGTTCTACATTTGAGTAATGCATTAAAAATTTATATATTAAATATTACTCTATTTAATACACAACATTCTTGATCTCATTTCTTATATGAAGTTGAGAACATCTTTCTTTATGTTTAGCCGTATTTCATATGCTTCTTATTTAACATAGGTTCCTTTCAATGTTTTTTTTTTTTAATTTTTTTTATTCATATTCCATGTAACCTTAGTAATGGGTTAACCATAGAAGCTTAAAATTAAAAATCTTAGGCCCAATTGGAGCCACATAGAAATCCTTACATTTCTCTAATAGAGCCGTCCTACAAGACCCACATAGAAATCCATGCATTTTTCTAATAAAGTTGTACTACAAAACCCCTTAAGCTTTAAAAAAATTAATTATTGTTTAAACTATGCAATATGGTTGGATGAAAACATTGCAAGTTTATTTACATCCAATATTAACTTGTAAAGTTTCCTAAGAAATACCTATTATAAATCCAAAACTAAACCTGAGAAAGCCTTAGGATCACTCTTAGATCTCTTGGATTTACTGATATGCTAAATATAGTCTATCCCATGTGTTACCTAAGATTCGTAAATGTCTCCTTAAGACATTGAGCTAATTCTTAATAGCATTTTAACCCCTGTAAACTTAGTTTATAATTATATTAAATTTTAGAAACCCAAATAGGTCATTAAGTTAATCCCTAATTTTAAATATTCTAATCGTTAATTGGTTAACCTGTGTTTTACCTAGAAACTTTCCCTTGGCTTTAGAACTCTCCTTACTCATTTTAGATGGGTAAAGGATCCCCTTGGTGAACATAGGTTAATCATTTCAACCCTAAAACTCAAGTGATCAAGAACTAACCTAAAACATATTGCACTCATCATTAGTCAATCTAAATCCTCTGGACTCTAGAGCTAATATTTGATGTCTTTTGGCATCTCATGGATCCAACGCAAGGGTTAAATTGAATTTATAAACTCAGTCGACTTTTGGTCAAAATAGGCTTCATAAAAAGCCCTTTCAACTAAACTGGCCATCTTGGAGTCCAATATCCTTATGATTTATTCTAAATAACCATGAACCATTGTAAGAGAGTTTAAAATCTTGCTTATTTAAGGTCAAATCACCTTAAGAGTCAAGTGACAAACCTTTAAGTCAAATTAAACCAAATAAAAAATGAGGATTCTAACATTAACTCCAAGCAAACCCAATCCATTTTTATGTTACATGGGAGTATCACATAGGCTATGGTTAAATTCAATTTTTAAGAGAATTATTTTGATCAATAGTTACAAGAAGTAAGTCCTAATTAAAGAAAATAATCCTTAGAACTTCACTAACATATAGTGCTTCATATTTATAAATTACAACTAATTGAGCTAGGAAAATCTCAAAATCAACCAAAGTCTTTTATCAAAGCTTCCCTTATTTCGAGAAAAAAAGATTGACCATATATATAAAACAAAAATTTCAGAAAGATGAGCCAAAACAGTATAATTAAACTTGGCTTTCCATCACAGACTCTATCCTATGAAGGAACATTTTTTATGGTATTTTTATTACTAGTAATAACTTCTTTTTCTCTTTTTTTGGGTGTTATACAAGGAAATAAGGAATTTTCACCATGAATGTTAACTTTTATAATCTCTTCAAGTTAAAAGATTGTATTGTTGTCTACCAGATCTTTAATATTACATGGTCTCTCTTCTGTTAAACCATTAGAATTTGACAAGTTAATATTTTCTGACGGGCATCCTCTAAAAGTTAAATACTTAGGCATCTCTATTAAATGCTGATTCATAAGGTTAACTCAAATTAGTTATTTCATCTTAAAAAATGCATAATAATAAAAAGAACAACAATAAAAATTTTTATTGCTATTATTATTGTTGTTGATGTTGTTATCTGATTTATTCTCATTTATAATACGTACACATAATCATTTTTAATTGAGCCCTTTATTCTTTGAGAATTATTGTAAAATTCATATAAAGTATAAAAAACTAGGATTCAACCCCACAACTATAATGCTTACAATATAGTTTTTATTAGTGTTTTTCTTGTACTAATAAAATTTTATTGACTTATGCTTCTTATAATTTTGGAGTTGGTTTTCTTCCCCAAGTTAATTTTAGAAAATTGTGGATTAACTTTTTTAATAGGCCATTCTAGCTTCATTAGATGCTAGTATGGAAAAATAAAAAAAAATTATGTAAGAAAAATTTATATGCTTAGCCTACAATTCTTATGTATTGACATATCTAACAACTAAAATTTTTATTTATCGATATAACACTTTGATATCATAAACATGTGTATTAAAATTTGCATTTCACTTTTAAATATAGGTAATAGTACTATTTTCTATGTAATGTTAAATAGTAAAGCTCATATGTTAGAAATGTAAATATATAAGAATTGAGTGGTAAGTAATTAAATTCCTCTTTGTTGAGAACTTTATTTAATGAAAGAGATAATGTCATATTTTAATCATTATTGAATTTAGTAAATTTATTAAGATATAGTAAGCTCACTTGAGAAAATCTTGATAGAATGTTGGCCATAGTTTGCTAGATATTCCATAGGAGTCACATAGCTTCTTCTTAATTATGATTTCTTTGTAATCAAACATTAAAGGTGAATTAGTTTTTTATCATGTTATAAAGCATGACATAGTATAGCTAAAATTTTGATTGACCACTCCTATATACATCCTTCATTTTCTTGTGCTTTAGGTGCTTAAAATCTTCTTTCTTTATTAGGTTTACAAAGAGTTTATTAACTACCTAGTTCATTTTTTTTATTTATGGAGTTAAGAACACATTCTTTTAGATTAGCATTAACTACTATTACCTTTCATGCTATTATTATTATGGAATTATTCAACTAGAATCACCACTGGATTTTTCTATGACCTTCTAGCATTTTTCTTTTCTATATTCTATTACTATTTGATCTTTCTAGATTTTTAACTATGATGCTTTCTCATATGTATTGGATAAGCAAAGGTATGAACTCATTCTTCCCCCGAGCTTCCAGGTAATTCTCCATTTTTTTGGGTTAATTTCATAGCCTATAAACTGTATGGATGTGTTCGTCTCTTCAAGACGAATCCATAGAGCATAAGAACACAAAAATCCATTAAGAATCGAGTGAGATCTTAGGGTTTTAGTGTGGACGGCCACGGGTGAACACCAGTCGTAGACGATGACCAGGAGTCGTTGGATCACGCGTGTATCGAGCGGACGGTCGAGATCAAGTCGGACGGCGCAATGGTACGTGAATTGTAGACCCCTGGAGAGCTGAGTCAGATGGCGACGCCGAATCATAGCGCGACGTGTGGGCTTTTGAAGCTGCTGAGGTTGACGCGGCGCCGCATGGATAAGTAGGAAATTAGAGTATTTTTTGAATTATTTAAATGCCCTGAACTTCAAAAATTCATATCTTTGCATAGAAAAATAAAAAAATAAAATAAAAATACCCTCTTGCTCAGTGAACAGAGGAAAATAATGTGGAAAAGAAATCAAGTTAATTGGATAAATATTTTATTTTCAATAATTTATTTATTATTTTCAATATTTTGATTCTCCATTTGCATAGACATTTCACCATGGCATGAGACCATAGGGCTTTTGAAGCCTCTGATCTTGGGAACATTCCCTAAATTTTTCAAGGTCAGAGGCCATCTCCGTGAAAAGTTATTGAATTTTCAAGTTCATGTCACCGTTTTAGGTATTTTAATTCCAATAATTAGCATGTTGTAAAATAAATTCTAGGAAAATTTGGTGATGTTTCTTAGGACCAGAGGACCCTATGAAAAATATATTTTGAGTTAATTCATTCATAATAACCTTAATTGGCCTAAACTCCTAAAATTGAATTTGATTTAATTAGGGTTAACCACACATCAAATTGACTTGAATGTAATTCTCCATTACTCTTTAGGGTTAGAGGAACCTCACATAAAATTTTGAAATCAATTGGACTTGATTAACCCCACCAAATGGATTGATTAAGCCTCATAAGAAAAATGGAACTTTAAAAATTCATAACTCCAAAAATACTTTTAAAAAATTCACAAAAATGATTTTGAAGCTTCTCTGATATCAATGGAGTTCAGAAAAATTAAAATTGGGATTTTCTAAAAAAGTTGATTTTTCACAATATTTTAATATTTTAATAATTAAAAAATAATAAAAATCACAAAAATATTAAAAATCATAAAAATATCACATTTTGACTCCTAATCACTTAGAAATGAACCAAATATTTTTCCTAAGTCCCTAGGATAAGATATTGAATTTTAAAGGCTTAATGTAATTTTTAATATTAAAAAAATAAATTTTTAACCTTTTTCACTAAAATAATTCTAATAAATCAAAGAAAAATCAGAAAATTATAAAATTTTGTTTCTCTGGACTCCTTGAGGTCAGAGAAATTTAAGAAAAATATAAAATCTATTTCTCAACTTTTATTTTATTTTAAAATTAATTAATACTCTAAACTCAAAATAATTATAATAAATAAAATATAATTCAAAAAATCACAAAAATTGGTCCAAGTGGTCCTCTGGTCATTAGAAGCATCCCATAATTTTCTTAAGGACAGAAATTTTACCTTGGTCATATTGTTGGATGTTCTTTGAAAACCCCTATTTTCTACTAAAAATAATTATATAAATAAATTAAATTCAGAAAAATCACATTTTCTCTTCTAATGTCTTAATTGACGTGTGAGTGAGGTGACATAAAAATTTTAAATTCATTTGAGCTCAATTTAGTGAGTTATGAAATAAATAAGCTTAAAAGGGCATAAAGGTAATTAAAATTTTAACCCTTAATTAAAACTTTAGGTTTAATCAAAATGTGGGGGGGTGGGGGGTAAAAATTTGATTCTAAATTTCTCTTGGATGATTGAAACTTAGCAAAATTAAGGGGTAGAAACCCATTAAACACTTTGAAAATATCAAAATGAAACTTTAATTAATTAAATGATTTAAATTTTGGAAAAGGATATATTTAAATTTTGGATTATCAAAATAGGGATCTTATTAAAAGGATATTTATTCTTTAATTTAAAAATCCCTAAATAAATAACTTTAACAAAATTTAGTTCTTAATTAAAAATTAAAATAATAATCCAAATTAACAATTAAAACTAAAATTAAATTAAATTAAATTAAAATTAAATTAAAATTAAAGTTAAACTAAAATTAACAATTAAAATTAAAATTAAAATTAAAATTAAACTAAAATTAAAATTAAATTTAAATTTAATTAAATTTAATTAAAATAAAATAAAATTAAAATTAAATTAAATTAAAAATAAATTAAATTAAAATTAAATTAAAATTAAATTAAATTAAATTAAAATCAAATTAAATTAAATTAAATTAAAATCATTTAACAACAAACCTAAATGAAATCATTAAGAATTAAATCAAAACATATCAATAATTTCAACACCTCTTTCTTTCCAAGTAAATTTAAAACATGAATATCAATTTAAAATACCAAGATAATTAAAAATGTAAAAATTTAAATCAAATCTAAAATAATTTGAACACTATTCCAATCTTAAAATTATTAATTAAAACCTCATAATTAAATTAAAACATTTTGAATCATTAACTTAAACTTTTAATTAAGAATAGTTAAAATTCTCGATAAATTAACTTGCCCTTAAAGGCGTTAATTATTATATCTCTTAAATAGAGTATTAAGTGAGATGTCACTTCATTCATCAGGTAATCAAATACCTAAGTTCAGTGAGCAAGAGACAAAGTTTAACTAAACTCCTAGATGATTAATTCACCTATGCAACTAAATTTACTTGTACTGAAAACAATCCCAGAAATATTGAAAAGATGTTTAGGACTCGTCCTAAGCACTTCCTTAATATAACAGGATGTTTTAGAAGAATAACTGAATTTAATTGTTCTTTGATGAAGAAAATCATCCTTAAATCAAACCAAGAACCTAGACGTCATAGGAGATGACTAGTTATAGGATTAGGAATTTGGTAGACAACCAAAACCCTTCCCTTAGCTTTACCTAGGTATCTGTTGAAATGTTTTATCATGTGTTTCAAGTGCAGCTTGGGATGATGGGAAGACCCTCCAGGTATGCTTTTATTTTATTGTAATTTATTTTATTGCAATTTACTTACATGCACTTTATTTTACTTCTCATGCATGATAAATAAAACTGTTGCATGAAAACCAAAACCTTTAGGATAGTCCCTGAACTGAAACCAAATCCCTGAACTGAAACCAAAACTAAATTAAAAGTCATTGCAAGATAAAATTCACTGCCACAACATTCCAAAATATAAAACAACTCAAAATTTCATCACAAACAAAACAACAAAACTACAATTGTAACTAAATTAAAACGTCTCGTTGAATGATCGGGAATACCTCGGATGATGTAACCCACGTGTTGCTAACGGGATTTCCCACAGTCTAAATGAAAGTGTGGAACTCATTCAGTTGAGTTTAGCAAATTCATCTGGACTAAGTGATTCAATGAAAATAACGGTGTCGGGATGACGGAACCGTGGGATCTTAATCGGTTCTATTTAAACAACTTTAAGATTTGTTTTAATTAAAATATTAAAAACACTTGGATTTTAAGATTTTCTCTAAACCAACACACTTCTCTCATCTCCTGATTTATGACTTTTAAAACTAAACCTCTGCAACAACAAGGAGCTCGAAGCATGGTGGGCAACACAGTCATCGTCAGCAGCAAAACTTGTGGCTACTTCAGCGAAACCTTTCTTAGAGTTAAATAACAAAGTCATAGGACTTCGAGGTAGTTTGCCTAGTGCAACATAAATCCTCAACTTTTTTTGTTAGGCATTTGCATAATCATGTTATGCAAATTAAGCCCTAACCGGTCTTAGGACTCCGAGGTAGTCGTTTGGTACAACATAAACCCTCACACCTTCGAGGCTATTTATATGATCATATCATACAAATATAGGTCCTAATTAATTAAAACAGGCAAGATGAAACATTAAATGAACTCCCAAATTAAAGCCAAACAATAGGATAGTTTGGGAAGTTACCAAGATTCTACTTGGATCCTCAACTTCTCCTACTTTTCTTCCTTTGGACTCCTGAAATTAACTGTTCCAAACTTGATCCATTCCCTATTAAAATTTCCAAAACTCAATCCTTTGAGAACCTTAAACTTTGAAATTCTCGAGAGCAAAACCACTGATCATTATCGAGAGTTTTCTTAAGTGATTCCCGTCACTTAGGATGTAATTAACTATAGGGGCTTGCCCTTATAGGGAACTTTAAGAACCCAGGTAATATAAACCCTTTTTAATTTCTTTATATTAAACAGGGAAACTTGTCGGCTTATAAAATTGGTTCGCAGACCAAACGGATGTCACAAATCTTCTAGTTTATTTAATCGAGCCCCATCAGCAAGCAGTGTGTCTATTCTTTGGGATATATACACGGTTTGTGATGCGGTGCTCGTTTATATAAACTATTTGGGATGTGAGATCGGTTTGATTTTTCATATCTTAAAATTTTCAAACTTAAAATTATTTTCAAAAATCAAATACTACTTTTCAAATTATATATTTAAATTAAATTTAAAATTTACCGACAATTTTTGTAGGCGGCTCCTTTTTAAAATCCAACACTCAACCTAAAAATATGCCGACAACTTCTGGCGACTCCGCTGGGGACTAGTTCCTCTCTCCATTTTTGATTAGATGGTTTTGCTTTCATAAATCGGTAGTGAGTCCATATCCCTAGTGGACCAAAACTACCATTCTTCCGTTGGGATACACCGTTCATTTTTGTCTTGAACGAGTATAACCAACTCCTCTCGGATTTAGGAGCCACTGTTTAGATACCCCTAAACGGAGAGGTTCTGAGATCCTTTTACCTCTTTTCTGAGGTGGGGTGGACCCCCAATAGGTGTTAGTTTAGAAACGGTCCTTCGAGTCGAGAAGTCTTGCATAAGACTTTCTCTTCCTTTCCAATTCTAAATCGGGCATTTTACCTTTTCTATAACTTTTTTTCTTTAATCGGTTTCTAACAAATGAACCTACTAATAAACAACCTTCCAATAAACAATCTCTTTTAAAAATCACAAATACACTAAGATAAACGAAAATGTGTTCGGACTCTTTCTTTTTTTGTCCTAAGTTTTGCGACAAAAGGAAGCATAATTCGGGACTAATACTCGGAATCTGCCCTGCAGAAAATGACTGCCCCAAAGCTAATCTTCTCCTTCATCAATGGAATGGACTTTGTTGTTTACAAGGATGAGCTGCCCGACAATGGAATCATCCGTTTCAGACAAGGATTCGGTAACACAGATATCAAGTTTGCTGATGTCACTCTCTTCACACTAATGGACAAAGTGTCAGAAACTGAAAAGACCGTGATTGAGTTCAACCTAAAATCGACTCAAGAATTCCCTCCCCTGCAAAGGATTCCAGCTGAAAGGAGTACTACTGTTCATAGGAGGACTGTTGTCTCTACCCCCACCGGTCTAGTCATCTCTGCACCTACCCCGACTTCTGCCAAACCGAAGGGGAAGGAAATTCAAGTCTGTGATGAGCCTGTCATCGTGAAGGGTATAGATTTTGCTACAATACCATCTGTTTTTGAGATTGGGTCCAGTTCAAGAGTTGCACCCCTAACTCGGACTCAAAGGAGAAATAGAGGCAGAAAGATTGACAGAATTGAGAAAGCCAAAGCTGCTGAAGTTGCTTTTCTAGAAGAAATTCCTGAGGAAAGAGAAGAACTGCCAGAGTATATACCTCTGTTGGAAGGGAACAGGTTTCACCCTCTCTCTGCCGCATTAGATGAAGTGAATGTCTATAGGATCGCCGCTGCATTACCCCAACCTGCGTACTACATTAATTACAAGAGGAAAAGGGATAAGACTACGCCATTGGCTTGGCTGCAAGCTGTTATAGAAAGATTGGCATAGAAAGAAAGATGCCCTGCGTCAGAAATCTTAAGAATGATAGGACGGGTGCCAGCTAAATCCCGCCTCGGACCACGAATAGAGCCTGTTGCTGCCGCAGAGAAACCAAAGAAGAAGATAAAAGCCAGTTCACCCGTTGTTGTATCGGGTGTACAAATTAGGGAGGATACCACCTTCCAGCATATAGCCGACAGATCATCCGGTCCTAGGCTTCCGACTGCAAGAAGGATGGTATGGCGACCTACTGCTGGCGAATTAAGACCAAAACAATGTCCTGAGAAGAAAAGTCTCGTCAGGAGACTTGAATCAGAAGAAAGTGCTACTGCAATAAAGGGGACTCCCGGAAAGGAAGTTCAACAACCGTCACGAGACAACTGCGAGACCGTGTGGAAAGGCCATTAGAGGATGTCATGGACAAGTTAAGGACAGACATCCGACGGTTAGCAAAAGAAAGAGAAGAAGAACTAGGAAATGATGTTAACTCATCAGAGTTCATGGATGAGGAGTATGCCGAGATCAACATGGTTGAGACACGAGCATCATCGGCTTCACAAGGTGCTCCAGCAGCTGCAGAAAGAGATGAACCGGAAGTGATGAGGGCACAACTTCGGGAAAGAGATGACACGATTTCCCAGATGGCAAAGAGGATGGAAGAGATGGCTGCTGCCTTAGCCACTCTCCAGAGTCAGGTACAACCTCAGAAAGAGACACCCGCAGAAATTATCCATATTGTAGATGGAGGAAAAGGGATCACATCCGTCAACGGAGACGAACAACCAAAGAATGATCCTGCACAAAGCATGATTCCAGAAAAGGACATTAAGAGCAGGGTAGAACAGCAGGTGTGAGAAGCCCTAGCACAATCCAAGAGTGGAGCATTTATTCAGACGGGTAGACCTTACCCCGAAGAGTTCGATGCGGTCCAATACCCGAAAGGCTTCGTACCACCTCTATTTAAGAATTTTGATGGAACGGGAAACCCCCGACAACATGTCGCACATTTTCGTTCTAGTTGCTGCAACGCCGGTGGGAGCGACGCTTTACTCTTCCGACAGTTCGTCAGCAGTTTGTCAGGGATTGCCTTCGACTGGTACGCAGAATTGTCGAACTGTTCAGTAAAGACCTTTTCAGAACTGGAGAATCTCATCGTTAAACGATTTGTCGGTGCTCAGCACCGCATCACTATCGGTGATCTAGTGGTGGAGCAACAAAAGTCGAACGAGACTTTAGTGGATTACATACTTCGATGGAGAAAATTAAGCATGAAGTGTTAACCATAGCTTTAAGAACAACATGCAGTCGACATCCTACTTAAAAGTATCCATGGCCCGATAGCAGTTCTCCTTAAGGGATTTACAATCAAGACTTTCGAGAAGTTGCTTAGCAAGGCCGGGAACTTGCAAGAAGAGGCAAAGCAGTTAAGTTTCGTGGACAAGAACGATAAGCAGAAGCCCGTGAAAACATTCAAAAAGAAATCTGGAATCGTCGCGACAAAAGATAAGGGCAAGCGGCCGGTTAAGATACAATCAGAGCGGCCACAGCCTAGTTATCAACCACCACAGCGGACTTATCAACAACCTCAGCAGGGCTATTAGCAACCTCGTCCGAGCTATCAGTCTCCTCAGCATTATGAACAACCGCCTCGTTCATCGCGTACCTTAAGAGAACTTCTAAATAAAGAATATCCATTCAAAGTTGAAGCAGTAGCGAAGATGTTCTGCAGCTTAATGAAGACACCGAATTTTCAGCTGCCAGAGCCCAAAAAGCCGAAGGAAGTCAATAAGAAAGATCATCTGAACTATTGCCCTTACCACCAGATGCTCGGACACAAGATAGAGGATTACATCACTTTCAAGAGTTGGCTTGATGACAATCTCCGGAAAGGGAACATAACGATCCCAAAGGAATACATGAAGGAACCCCAGAAAGGAGGTTTCATCAATGTTATTTCAACGGATCCCATTGTTCCGATAAACCCGTACACGACCAATGATGGATGGAATGCCGTCTGGACAAAGTCTTCAAAGAAAATTTTGGATCACATCCAGGCCGCTTCAGTACGCGCTTCAACTCAGAGTTTGAAACCTGTCGAGCCGGCACTATCACTTGTGATTGAAGAACCGCCCCAGAAGGAGGAGAAGATCATGGAAGAAAAGAAGACCGAGGCTCTGAAGGGTAGACTAAGGGCTGCTTATCCTAGGATGGTTGTTTCCGATTCGGGGAGAAATCCCTCGAACTCCTGACTCTGTATGATTATCTGCTCTCTCCAGCGGGATCTTATAATGATAAGGGTTATGGCGTTGGCTACGTTTTGACTGTTTCAAACGATTACGTAACTAGCGACAACCGGCTTAATCCGGATCTCGATTCCAATACAAATAACGATTCTCAAATCATACATAACCTCAATGACCACTGACCCACTTTTTAATATGTTTGCAAATTAAATTTATAGTACGGTACAAAAAACTTGATCCCGCTTTAATGAGTTGTATTCAATTGAGAATACACCTGTTTGCCACTATTCAAATTTCATCCCTACAACATACAATATGAATGAGATTTACCGATATTTGACTGATGAACCAGAAGATTGGGAAATGCGAGAAGACGGGTACGTTAGTTTTTCTGAATCACTTCTTAACCCCGTCTCTAAGCACTGGCACTTCTTTTTTTCCTCAAAATTATTACCCACTATGAGGGTAAATAAAGTCTCTAAGGAATGTGCAATTTTGAATTATTGTATTCAAACTGGATTACCCATCGACGTTGGAACTATTATTGTGAAGTCTGTCTTAGGCTTAATTATACATGGATCTATTCACGGGCTCGGACATCCTTCAATAATTTTCGCATTATGTAGTCAATACCAAGTTTCCTACGAAGCTTGGGAAAATGTACTATTACCTTGGAAACCACTAGATCTGACTGATATGTTTTCTACTTTGGATAACGATAATGAGACAGCCATTATTACAGATCAAGCATCTCAAAACAATCCTTCAATCAGGTCCTTGACTGATAGAACGAACATGATCTTATGGAAACTTAATGGATTGGAGAATGAAATACAAAATGTGATGAATTCCATTGACAATATCTCTGATTTATTTGATCATATTGACTGGAGATTGAAAGAGCACTTTGATCATTCAGGACATCTGGAGGCTAGTTTTATACGACTTTTTGGAAGGAAGGGATGGATTGAAGAAGATTCTACCGAAGAATTCCTTTTTAAGCCTTTTTATAATCTGTTCGTGCATTTACGTTCTATTGGAAATATCAGAGAAGAATTAAGTTCAGATCTTGATGAGTAGAAGATATTCATTCGTACTTATTTATATGTGATTGCTTGAATTTAGTTTTTATTTGCACTTTTTATAGTCAATCTCAGTCTATATATTATTATGTGTTATTTGTTTAGTTTCAGTGTTTTGAGTATTGTAGTGTGGATTGCGACGCTGAATTGTGTGTGTGTTAAGATTTTTCAAAGCAATTTGTTAGTAATATAAAGTGTGTAATTTGTAATCACCTGGATTTCATATATATAAAGTTGTAATCTCTGTGTTGTGTAAATTTATGTGTTAAAATAGTATATAATAATGATAAAGTATATTTTAGAGTGATCGGACATAAAATAAGGCTTAAAATGAATTGAGAGTATTATAAATCTTAAAAATTTTAAAAATTCGAAAACCTCGCCGACAGCGAGATTGATCCCGCCGACAGCGAGATTTTCTAGAAACTTTAGGCCTATTTGATTAATTAGCTCGCCGACGGCGAGAAATTTCTCGCCGACAGCGAGATTCCATAAAACACTATATTTTGACCGGTCAACCGTCACTATTCATCATCCCCTTCCTCAAAACTTCGAAAAACCGACCTAGGGCTTGATAGATCACGAATTTGGAGCAGTTTCAACACATTTTGACACCGAATTTCGTCTTCCCTTGGTAAGAGCTTCCCTCCTATGTAAAAGTTTTTGATTTTCACCATGAATTTCTTCCACATTAAGGAATTTTGGAAAAATTGAAAATGTGGAGAAAAGATTTGGAAGAAGTTCAGGGAACTTGATTTAGAGTGATTTTAGTCATCTTTGGAAGCCATTTTAGTAATATTTTGGAGATTAGTTAAGATTTTTGTAAATTTGATAGATCGAAAAAAAATGGCTCCGCGACAAAAGAGGCGAATGGATTATGACGAGACACAATTTGTAAGTGCTCGAGCGCAGTCAAGATACTTCCATAATATCCAAGCAAGGAAGTGCATTCAAGATCGAGTATTTAAGAATCCAGGAGAAGAAGTGGAACAAATTATAAAAGAAAGAAGGTGAGAAAATTTCTGTTACACCTGCAGTGGAAGTAGTGAAGGAATTTTATGCCAACTTAACTGAAATAGAAGATGCACCAATAAAGGTTAGAGGATTTTTAATCGATTTCAATGCTGCTAGAATCAATTCTTTCTATGAAGTACGTGACTTACACACCAGCGAGTATGATACTTTTGGAACAATGGAAGGACCACTGGAAGAAGTAATCATCTTTCTCACTGATAGGAAATGAGTTTGGAAAATCAAGCAGCGAGAACGGGCAAACTTCCCTCTTTCTATGCGAAATGCAATATCTAAAGCTTGGCACTATTTTATTTGTTCTACCTTGTTACCCACCTATCACCATAGTGAAGTAACAAGAGATAGAGCAGTTCAGAATTTCTGTATTTAGAACCAAAGAAGTATTAATGTGGGAAATATTACTTACAAGAATGTATTAGCCACTGCAAGAAGTGAGAGTGGAGGAGGACTAGGGCATCCTAGTCTAATTTATGCACTCTGCCAATTATCTGGGGTAGAGGCAAGAGATGATGAGAAATGGGTGGAGCCTATGAAACCCATTACCCAGGGTAATATAAAGACTTGTGAATCCCAAGAAGGATGGAGATCTGGAACTAGGAGTTACGTACCTTCAACTAGTAGGGATATTCCCTCTACCAGTTATGATCCTCCTACTTATAGTTCTCCTGCCCTTCATGATTTGATGAATGAAATGACCCTGTAGCGGAAGAGTTTTGAAAAGATTGAGGAAAAATTAGAGTATATTGATCAGAGAATTGGAGGATTAGAGCGAAGGCATGATTATGACAATGAGTATCTCCAGAGACATTTGGAGTTTGAGATAGCTTATTATGATGTTGAGAATCGTTGCAGGAGAGGAGAGCTTGATGTTATATTTCCTGAGTGCCCCCGCTACAGTCATTACCAGCCTACTCCACCCGCTGATCAAGGAAACGACGATATAGTTTGGGACTTTGATGCGGAAGATTAGATTCTATGTTTATTTGTTTAGTTATTTTATTTATAAACTTTGATTATTAAGATGTTATGATTGATTGTATGTTTTTCTTAAAACTTTAGTATTAATGTTTAGTTTATGAACTTGATTGTGATGTGGTGTGGAACTTTTTAAATATTGTTGTTAAAGTTATATAGTTTGTAAATTTTGATATTTCAGACTGTTATTGTAACCTTAAATTGAAATAGTCAATTGTGTGTGTTTAGCATTATACTAAATATAAGTTGTGATAGTGTTTTGTGCTTATTTTGGAACTTCTTTACCCAGCAATTTCTTTGATATTATATATGTGTAGAAAGTTATTAACAAGCATGAGTAATTAAGTGATGAAAAGAACCTGCAGAACTTCAAAAAGAAGAAATACCTAAAGCACGAAGGTATGATTTAAATTTACAGATTATTTTCTTTTCACCACATATAGATAGATAGAAAAATTTAAGTTGGGAGGAGGGAAAAATACAAATTTAATTATTAAATTGTTCTCAAATTATATTTTCAAAAATTATTATAGAATGATTTTCTGTAGTAATTTTAATTCAGTAAACTATAATTAATTTATTTAATTTTTATAGAAAGTTAAAAAGAAATACTTTTAATGATTAACTAATTTAGTAGATTAAGAATATTTAGTATAAGAGAATAAGAATATTGTTAACTATTTAAAGTAAGGAAAACTATATTTTCAAATATAAAAATCTTAGTTATTTAGTTGAGAAAGAAAATATTGTAACTCAATGAAGTAAAAATATTGAAATACATATAAGAGAAGTAAATGTTTCCAGCTTCAAATTTAGGAAGAGGAAAATGAAGTTCAAAATTATTAATGGCATTAACCAAAAATAATGATCCTCACTTGAAAAAGAAAAGAAAAAGGGGATTGAAAATCAATCCAAAAAAAAAAGAAAAAAAAATTAAATAAATATATATAAGTGAGGAGAAGCTTGAGGAAATGCCTTATCAAAAATTGGCTTCATTTGAATCAACCTAAGGGTAAACTTCAGTTACATTTCTGAACTTATATATATATATATATGGATTAGTATTTTACTAAGTAGTGCGTTCATGAAATTCCTATCATCTAAATATCTTAAGTAATTTAATATTGAAAAATATAGTCATTCTTGAAATAAATAGGAAACTAGAAATCTTAAACTCGATGACTAAATAAACTTATCTCTACAACTTGATTTAATTATTTAAAAATATTTCTAGAAAACTTTACTATAATATTTATTTGAATCAAATTCATAGTAATTTTGAATTAAAACTTTACTACAAATAATCATTAATTTTATGTAGTATCTAGATTACTCGAGGACAAGTAATAGTTAAGTTTGGGGGATTTTGACCACAAGAAAATATATTGAGAAATTCATACCAATTTCATATAAAATTACACTTTAAAGAAATGTAGTTTCTGTGTTTTATTGCAGAAATGAAGATTTATAGGTGTTGAAAGCAAAAAGAGCAAAAAGGCGTGAATTTGGAGCAAAAAGGACTAAAAATGATGAAAATTAAACTATCCCACCGACGGCGAGATTTAAGCTGTCGACAGTGAGATTTTCCCGATAGCATTTGAATATATTACAAAGGAGCCCGCCGACGACGAGATCGAGCCCGCCGACAGCGAGCCTGAACAGTTAGCTTTGCTTCTAGAAGCCCACCGACGGGGAGATTGAGCCCGCCGACGACGAGACAGTTGATTCAAGCTAAATACGATGAATCTGGATGCGTTTTGAAGATGTGCTTAAGCAACCTTTAGAAATTTGACTCCTTATAGACCATTTTATGTATTAGTGTGTGTCAGTTAGTGTCAAATTAGTGTTTCCTTTTGTAGTAAGAGTTAGTGTTTAGTGTCATGGTGAATTTTAAGTGTGTTGTACGAAGTGAAGAGTCAAATGAACTCGATGAATCTGCTTGTGAGAAGAATCGAGATAAGTATATTTGTTTATCGTTTTATAACTTTAAATGAAATCCAAAATCCGTGTTATTATTCCCATGCGTTCGAGTAGCTTTCTTTCTTTCTCCTTGTTGTTGAGATTTTGTGAAATGAAGAATTAAAATGAGTTGTGCCTAATAATATTAAATAGAGATTGTGATAATCTTTTACTTAAATCGTAATTTACTTTCAATTTGGTCAATTGAATTATTAACATGTGTTGAATTATCAACTATAGTAAAGATTGCATCCAAGATTCAGGGAATTCAAAAGTCTTGGAAGGAGGGTGCAAATAAATAGAGAAATATTAATTATCGGGCGAAGAATTGAATATTTTAGTGTGACGTACTAAAATCTTCAATTCGGTCCTATTGTTTGGGAGTCGAAGTGTAGATGTTAGCTCTCAGGCGAGGGAACGTGGGAGCTCGAAGTGGCAGCCAGTATCCTCCCAAATCTAGCTACGATTAAGTGAACCAAACATAGGATTAGTCAACGTTCTTTGCACCTGACTAAAGGGTAAAGAATAGGAATGCTCCTATTTGGCACAATATAATTCTAAACTCATTTAATTATTTATTCATCTAATCCTCTTAACAAGGAGAAAGATACTTTTCTAAATTGACTTATATAATCTGTCTTTTAAGTATTAATTTTAAGTTTAAATGTTCTTCAATTTTCGTATATTATACTAAAATAGATTAGTAATCTGCTGTTACTAAAAATTAGTCTTTAAATCTCTAACTTCCTTTTGGGATCGCTATCTAGGACTCAAATAGAGCTTTTTATTACTTGAACGATACGTATACTTGCGTTGATTAAAGGGGAGGGAGTACAATTGCTATTTTACTTTGAAAAAACATTTACAACTTATTAAGCTAAACAATTATATACATCCTCCTAATTATTACCCTACTCTCCCCCGAGGCTGAATTCTTATATTTGCAGCTAGAGGTTAGTATCCAAGAAGCACATTCGTTTATAAATAAAAGCAAATAAGAGTTAAATAACTAAAAACCTATAAGTCGAGCATTTGAGATGAGTTGAAGAAAAAGACAGTTGCATCTCAGCTAGGTCGGAAAGCCTATTATGGCTAAATCCTCTCGGAGACTTGATTAGGGAATCATGGAGCTGCAATCTCTCTCCATATTCTTGCGGCTCTGAGAGCAAACTGCCACAAAGCTGACACGGGTGGCTCGCCGGAAACAGATGGCACTAATGGCAAGTGACTACATCACCCAAGTTCGACTCCGAGAGTATAAAAAGAAGAGCGATAACCAAGGAGAAACCCCCGAACTCGGGACGGGATATAAGGTCCGTTGAAGAAGTTTTCAAATGGTACTATAATTTTGTATTGTATTTCTTTTAGAGGGAAAATTAAAATTTTCATACTTGATCTAAAGAAATAAATGAAAGAATTTAAAATTCATTTCTTCGTTACTTTTTGTATTAATTGGAATACAGTGAATTTGATAAATTTTCAAATACAGACCTCAAAATAAAATGTTGATTCTTAACGTCATCATTTGGCCAACCGCATGTGCTACGCCCTTGTCGCCCGTCGACTATCGCCAGCCACCACCTACTTGCCATCGTCGTCAACCACCACGACTATCGTTGGCGACTGTCAGCGACTACCAGATACCTAATACTTATCGTCGACCACCACTAACAACAAGCATCATCGCCATAAGTCAGTCTCCCTCCTCCCGCCAGCACGAGGAAATAATTATTTTTTAAGTGCATTGAATATATTATTTTTATTTTACTTAAATCCAAATAAAATAATATGAAGTTGCAAACAACTTCAAAATAATTTAAATACAATACATTATTTCTACATTCAATTTATATTAAACTGCATTATTTTTTTAGCCGGCCAAACAATTCAAGAATTATTTAAAAATTAATATGATTATATATTTTGAAGAACACCTTTCACACTAATATTAATTTTTTTTTTGTAAAAAAGCAACGATTTAATTGCAGCGCGTGGTATTTTATTTTTAAGATATAATATTAGATATGTAAGTGAGCATTATTCAGATGAGATGTGTAGAGTACTTCAATTTTCAATTGATTGAACAAATCTTCCAAGCTTTTGGAATTCCTAGAATTGATTTGGTTGTGAACTTTTATTATGTGCAACCCAATAAATAAGATTTCAAATTTGAAATAATATGTAATGAAATTTGTTGTGTATCCATAAATTTGTGGCGATGGAATGATACATTACACTTTGGTGTTGTGCAAATATCTGACACACATAAAGGTAAAAAGAAATAGACAAAAATTAGCAGGAGTTTTTACGTGAAAAACTCATCGGGGTAAAAATCACAGGGCTTTACCTAGTTAAAATAATTTCGCTATACTGATGCAGATTTGAAAGCATTGCATGAACAGCCAAAAGTAATATTACGCTAGGAAGATGTGACTTTCGCTAAGGAAGAGCTAGAAAATGTTGAAGATTTGGCGGTGATCCGACTACTATGAAGAAGAGCCAAAGGAAAAGGTGGTGTTGCAGAAAATCAGGTACCAATGTTTTTGGTGGTGGCGACCAGACGGTGGTGGCCGAGGAGTGGTAACTGTGGTTTGACTGTGGCAGCGGCGGCTCGATGATGGCTTGATGGCGGTGAGTGGACAATACTGGTCTGACAAGGGCTTTAGCCAGATGACGATAGTCGAGAAGTTGTGGTTTAGTGATGGTGGTGGCTAAACGGCGGTGACTGGGGAACAGTGGTTCGGCAGTGGTGGCGGCTGGTCGACGGTGGCTTGGAGGTAGTGAGGCGGTGGCTAAACTGCGGTGGTCAGGCAACTGCAGTTCGGTCATGGTGGTGGCCAAGAATATACAACGATGGTTCGGAGGCGGCGGTGCTCGACGATGACGACCAAGCAGCAGTGGCCTGATGACGGCGACGACCGATTGGCGGCAGTCCGATGGGTGGTGGAGCTTGGGAATTCTTAAGAGCTTAGAGTTCCTTCAACTTTCTCCTCTAGGTCTCAGTCCCAAGTCCCCTTTCATGAAATAAGTTGGGTTGTATTTATAGTTTTTGTGAGTGACATCCTCTGTAAATATCTCATGAATCTGGACCACTTCATCAAACTACCCAGAGCGATCCTTTTGATCGGATGGTGTTCAATGAGCATTTATGTGTCTCAATGATGTCAAAACCATGTAATCTTGGGCTCATTGGATTCCAATCGATAAGACACTTAATTAGACTAAAATTTTGTTAGATTTGAAATCCATTTGACCATTCAATTGTCCATCCAAAGCCTTCAATTACACTTAAACAGCTTGATCGGACTCAAATCGAACCAATTTTAGTTGGGCTCGCCTTTTTGACACAGCCGGTTGACTGTAAACTTGTTGGAGTCAAGCCCCTTTGAAATTTAATCTAGAACGTATACTATTCAAAATGCTTCAAAAAATTCATGCCTAATTAAAAAAAAATTATGGATGCATCGAAAATCAAATTTTTAGTCGAGCTTGACTAATAAAATTTCTCTCAGTAATTTTGGATTTAAATGACAATTACTCTGGCTTACATTATATTAGATTGAGTCAAGATATATATTAATTTTATTAAGTTATCTCATAATCTTATTAGCACTCATGAAAAGATGAGGAGAACGGAACATAAAAGATTTAAATTAAGGAGTTATGCAATTTCACTAGAGTGGGTTTGAGTACGGATTATTATCTCAAAATTGCAAAAAATTGTGTAGCTGCATCCTGAGTACTCACCATTATAGGTTTTAGTTGATTTTAGGGAGCAACAAAAAAGGATTATATACCGACTCACATAAATAAAAGAAGTAAATTGTGAGGCACGTTGGTTATTCACTTTAAACTATATGGGTTGTGTAGCTTGGTTATATATTTGGACTTAAATAACTTAATCGACAATCATCATCATTCTTTTGAGAAAATCATTAACTTCTTAAGTAGTTATTGAACTAGCGGCAATATTCCTAATCATATTAAGTCTAATTAATTAATTAAACCTTACTTAAATTAGGTTTAATTAATCCTAAATCAATTAGACTTAACCCATATTAAGTCTAATTAATTACTTAAACCTTACTCAAATTAGGTTTAATTAATCCTAAACCAATTAGACTTAACCCATATTAAGTCTAATTAATCAATTAAACCTTACCTAAATTAGGTTTAATTAACCTTAACCAATTAGACTTAACCCATATTAAGTCTAATTAATCAATTAAGCCTTACATAAATTAGGTTAATTAATCCTAAACCAATTAGGCTTAACCCTAATTAAGTCTAATTAACCAATTAAACCTTAGTCAAATTAGGTTTAATTAATCCTAAATCAATTAGACCTAACCCATATTAATTCTAATTAATCAATTAAACCTTATCTAAATTAGGTATAATTAACCTTAACCAATTAGACTTAACCTCTATTAAGTCTAATTAATCAATTAAACCTTAACCAAATTAGGTATAATTAATTCTAAACCAACCCTAATTAAGAACAATGAGTCTTAAAATAACTCAAACCTAAATTAAACTTGAGTTCAACCCATATTGAACTTAAGTTAGCCTTAGTCTAGGTTCAACCTAATCTGAACCTAACTTAAATCAAACCTAAATTAGACTTGTGTTCAACCCATATTGAACTTAAGTTAACCTTAAGTCTAGGTTCAATCTAACTTGAACCTAACTCAAAACCTAAATTAAATTTGAGTTCAACCCATGTTGAACTTAAGTTAACCTTAAATCTAGATTCAACATAACTTGAATCTAACTTAACTCAAACTTTAATCAAACTTAAACTATAATTAAGTCTACCACATTAGACTTATATAAACTATTAAACCTTAACTAACTAAGGCTTAATCAAACTTAATATATAATTAAGTCTATCACATTAGACTTAATTAAACAATTAAACCTTAACCAACTAAGGTTTAATCAAACTTAAACTATAAATAAGTCTACCACATTAGACCTAATTAAATTATTAAACCTTAATCAACTAAGGTTTAATCAAACCTAAACCATAATTAAGTCAACCACATTAGACTTAATTAAACCATTAAACCTTAATCAATTAAGGTTTAATCAAACATAAACCATAATTAAGTCTACCACATTAGACTTCATTAAACTATTAAACCTTAATCAACCAAGGTTTAATCAAACATAAACCATAATTAAGTCTACCACATTAGACTTAATTAAATTATTAAACCTTTATCAATTAAGGTTTAATCAAACATAAACCATAATTAAGTCTACCACATTAGACTTAATTAAATTATTAAACCTTAATCAACTAAGTTTTAATTAAACCTAAACTATAATTAAGTCTATCACATTAGACTTAATTAAACTATTAAACCTTAACCAACTAAGGTTTAATCAAACTTAAACAATAATTAAGTCTACCAAATTAGACTTAATTAAATTATTAAACCTTAATCAACTAAGGTTTAATCAAACCTAAACTATAATTAAGTCTACTACATTAGACTTAATTAAACCATTAAACCTTAATCAATTAAGGTTTAATCAAACATATACCATAATTAAGTCTACCACATTAAACTTAATTAAACTATTAAACCTTAATCAACTAAGGTTTAGTCAAACCTAAACTATAATTAAGTCTACCACATTAGACTTAATTAAACCATTAAACCTTAAATAACTAAGGTTTAATCAAACCTAAACTATAATTAAGTCTATCAGATTAGACTTAATTAAACTATTAAACCTTAACCAACTAAGGTTTAATTAAACTTAAACTATAGTTAAGTCTACCACATTAGACTTAATTAATTAAGGTTTAAGTTAAGTCTAACTTATTAGACTTAATTAATGTTTAAACCTTACTCAAATAAAACCTAAATAAATCCTGGTTAAATTAAATTAGACTTAATTAAACCTTAAGCCTTACCTAAAAAGGATTTAGATGGTCTATAATTCTAATTAAGTCTAATCTATTTAGACTTAATTAACCTTTAAGTACTATTTAAACAAGGCTTAAAACTTAATTAGGTCTATTTTAATTAAACCTAACGTTAAAATTCTAACTCAAGTTCAAACAAACATGAACTCAAGTTAATTAAAATCAATCTACATTGAATCTAACTTTAAATTTCTAACTTAAGTTCAAACAGACATGAACTCAAGTTAATTAGATTCAATCTACATCGAATCTAACTTTAAAATTTTAACTTAAGTTCAAATAGACATGAACTCAAGCTAGTTAGATTCAATCTACATTGAATCTAACTTTAAATTTCTAACTTAAGTTCAAACAGACATGAACTCAAGTTAATTAGATTCGATTTACATTGAATCTAACTTTAAATTTCTAACTTAAGTTCAAACAGACATGAACTTAAGTTAATTAGATTCAATCTACATTGAATTTAACTTTCCAAATTCAAATGGACTTGAACTCAAAATTTAGGTTAAAACTTAATTTAAATTCAAGTCAAAACTTAAGCTCAACATAAAATTAAACATAAATCAAACCCAAAATCAAATCCAAATCGACATAAATTGACATAAACCGACATTCAAGACATTCTAAATCAAAATTTCAAATCAAACTTGGACATTCTACAATTCTGAGACAATAAACATTTTTATGACATCATTTCTGATAATTTTTTCTTTGCGGGATGAAGACAAGTTTTGTTTAGATTTCCTTTGCATGTTATAGGATGTGGTAACTTTGTTTTGCAGGACGACATTCTAGAAATGAGACAAACAACAATGACATCAAAACAACAACATTGACAAAACAAAACACGACAAAACACAATATTAAAATGACAAAACCAAAACAAAATCAAAACTTCTAGGATAACCACAAAAATGATAGACATTGAAACAAAAAGGGCAAAAAGAAAACAAAATGATAAACAAGATGACATAAAACTGACATGACAAAATGACATTTAGGATTGATAGTGGGTACATCTTTCTTTAAAAACAAAAAAAATTTCCATAAAACAAGTGATCAACATTAATCAGAAGTTTTCTTAGAAAATTATAAATTGCCTAAGATGTAATTAACTATAGGAGCTTGCTTCAATAGGAGAATTAAAAGAACCCATGATAGATATTGCATATAGAAATCTCCTGTTAAAACTTCATGATTTTCCTTATATAGAAATTTTAGGATATGGCATTCTAGAATCTTCTTTTATAAGGATTATCATAAACATCCTTTTTCAATTGTTTTTTATTAGCCCTAAGTTTCTTAATTCCTTTATAGGATTTATAGAAATAAGATTAGGGCAATATTAAACAGAGTGGTGACTCCTTGACATTAACAAGATACGAAAATTGACGGCGACGACGACACGACGCGGGCATTTCTCTCCCTTTGCTATCAATAAGTACAAATTTTAAATGACTAATAAAGTTTAGTAAGAGTTTAAATGTGATAAAAAGATATTTCCCCTTTGCAAAGAGACATTAATCAATGTAGGATATGAATAATTCAAAATATAAAATAATGTATTGTGACAAATAGGAGCATAAATATCCCTTACCCTCTCTCAGTGTTAGCAAAGAACATTTGCTAACCTAAAGTTTATCTCCAGCTTGTGTATTGGTGATGAGTAGATTTTGACCTCTCAGTTATAGACTACCCACTATGCCCTCTCTATAGGACCTACTAGGGAGCCTTATGATCCAAACTTTAAATTGAATTAATAAAAGAATCTATCCCGTCACCCTAGAAACATCGATTCTACGCCCATCAAATCTTATCACTCTATCTATTTGCACTTCCCCTCAAGTGATCAAAATGGCTCTATCCAAAGTGAAGTGTGGCATTCAAAAGTTAGGTGAAATCATTGCCCTTCGAGGCCATTATGCTTCTCAATAGATTTTAACCTCACAAGTGACCAATTTGCAAAGTCAATGAAGAATAGACAAAAATGCCACCACAATGTTTGTTGACCTCACTTTTGTGAGGTTCATTCATCCACCACCTTGAGAAAGGAAGTTTACCTACATTGACTTCCTAAAGCTTCACAAAAGACAATAAACTCTAGAGACCCAGGGTAAAACCCTAACAAAGTCTTTTTGACCCAAAATTGACATGATCAACCATCAGGACATTACAGACATTAAACTGACAAAAAGTGAGATATTTTATTACCTGACAATATCAAAATGACTCAATCTCATCAACCCTAGTCAAGCCTAGGTCTAATTTTAAGACCAATGACCCTATAAATAAATTAACCATGATAAGGTTAAATAAATCATATGAGGATAATTATTAACTTAAATTGATTAATCACAATCAAATAAAGTCAATGCTGACAAATTTTTGACATAAACAAGACAAATTGACCATCATATGGCCTAAATACCGCTACATTGACCTTATAACCCTCCTATGACTTAAATGACAAATTATGTTAAAATGACTGAATCTTGACCAAAAGAATGTTTGCATGACTTCATTAATCAGTTTTTTACTAAAATTTTTGAAATTTTGTCAACAATTATATAAAAAAAAATATTAGCCTCATTGGTCAACTCATGACTTAAAAAGGTTAAAAATGGTCAAATTAGACAAATTATGCCTTCCTTGACCACAAATTTGACTTTAAAAAACAAATGTTAGCATGATCAACATGACAACGATCAAAGTTAACCAAAATTTAATTCAAAAATCACCACACTGACCTTTGGATTAGTCTAAACCCTAAATTGGGTCAACATGACCTATTTGGACCCCAAAAAGACAAAACCACAAATTTTATCACTAAATCAACCATGACAAGGTTGAAAAGGCCACATTAAACATCTTTGGACTAAAATGACCAACCTAGACCAACCTGGGTCAGCTTGGGTCAACCTAAGTCAATTTAGGTTAACCTGAGTCAATATTGGTTAACAATTGTCAAAATTTATCAGATTTGGTCAAAATGCCTAATTTGGAATCAAAAATGATAAAAATTAATCAAATAATTAATTTTAAAATTATTTTGGTTAATTAAATGGCTAATTCCTTATATTTTAATTAATTAAGTAATTAATTAAAAATATAAATTAAATAAAATGACAAAATACACCATTTTGGATTAAAATGATAAAATTAATCAAATAATTAATTTCAAAATTATTTTGATTAATTAATTGACTAATAATTTAATTTTTAATATTTTAATTAATGACATAATTAATTAAAATAAAGAAATTAAATTAAAAGCCTTAAAATGACAAAATGCACAAATTTTGAAGTAAAAATAACAAAATTAATCAAATAATTAATTTCAAAATTATTTTGATTAATTAATTTACTAATAATTTAATTTTTTAATATTTTAATTAATGACATAATTAATTAAAATAAAAATTAAATTAAAAAGTCATAAAATTTAATCTTTAATCAAAATGACATAAAATTAATCAAATAATTAATTCCAAAATTATTTGAATTAATAATTTGATTAATAAAATAATTTCCAACATTTTTAATTAATGACATAATTAATTAAAATAGAAATTAAATTAAAAGGGGGGGATAAAATGACATTTAACCCTTAAAACCAATTATGACATAGTAATTGGTTCTTAAAAAAATTCCAAGCCACTTTATGACATCATGAGTGACATCAAATGGGTTAGACACAACCCATATGACCCATTAAAAATGAAATAAACCATGAATGACCCATCATATATTATCTTAACCATGTTTAAGACATGTGATGATGCCTTCATCATTAAGAAGAAATGATGTGTCATCTCCTCATGCAACCCTAAGAGATCCTTTGGTGATTCATCTAACACCTCAAATCTTAACCAATATGAGAGAGGGAGAGCTTAGATCATCATTAGTGATGATTGTAATACGTGGGGGAGGCTGTTACAAGACCATTCTTTACAACCTTAATCATCTCATGGTTATCCTAAGCCAACCATTGTCTAACCATAGCCATCTATGGCTATAAATAGCCCCTTACCCGAAAACACTAAGTAAAGGAAGAAAAATTCCTAGAGGCTTATAGGCTGCCCAAACCCTCTTATCCCCAAGTCCAAAAATCTTGCTTAGAGCCTAAACAATAAGACGCAACCAAAATTTGACCCAATTAGCCACCCCATCGAACCAATTTGATCAAACCGAGCCTAAATCATGAATTAGGCCACCTTGACCAAATCCCTCATATAGACCTGACACAAGTCCAAATTGAAGTGGGAAAGAACTTCCCTAGAACCATAAGAGGCCGATCGACAAGTTCAATTGAGCTCAAGATGATTGTGGCTAAGGTATGGAATTTTTATTTCTACATAATGTTTAAAATTGGTTAATCTTGGACTAAACTAGTTCAAAACACTATGATCGTCGTATAGATGTGATCTACATTTTCAGATGATTCCATAGGTTCAAAATTACTCAATTTCATTGAGAAATGAGTGAGATATTGAACCTAGAAGGTGGATGGTTTGAGAAAAATCCAAATTAATTAGATAAAACCATGGTGGTTTGTTCCCGTGTTTTGGAACGAGCGGTTCTGATCAAACCGCCCCATGTTCCCTGTTCAACCCCCCGCAGCGGACCGTCTCGCATTTTCGATCGTCCGAGGACATGTGGCCGGCTGAGGAATTTATGGGCTAAGGTTATATCCAATTAACCTTAAATAAATCGAAATTTGATAACTTTTTCTACAAAGGTCATAAAAATAAAATAAAAATACCTCTGAAAAGAGAAAAAAGAGAAGAAAATTATGATATCAAAATCATAATTTTATGTTTAGTATTTAATTTTTAAATAATTAAATACTCTCTGGAGTATTTTAATTATTAAAAATTATTTACAAAACAAAAAAATCTGGAAATTTGAGTGATTTATATTTATGCCTTTAGGGATATTCTCTGATGTTTTCTAAACTAGAAAACCCCTTTAAGACCTCTTTTTCTAATTTTCAAGACATTTTATAATTATTTCAAATAATAATTATAAAAAATGAAAATTTAAGAAAATAAAACTGAAAATGGTTAGAGAATTTAGGGTGACTGATATTAATCCTAAAAATGACATTTCTAAGCCATTAAATAATTTTAAATGACATTTTAAATTAACGGTTAAAAATTCATTAAAAACTAATAATTTAAACCCTTAAAAATTACCTCCTCACTCAACTTGGTTTATTTCTCCATGGACTAAACTAAAATTGAACATAGACATAAAACAAATCCTAATCAGGTTTAAAACACCAAATTAGATTTAATTAACCATTTAAACCCTAATTAAATTGGGTTTAAGACATAAATAACATTTAATTAAGTTTAAATACAAATTAGACTTAATTAACCATTTAAAACCTAATTACATTTAGTTTAAGACATAAATAACCTTTAATTAAGTTTAAAGATAAATTAGACTTAATTAACCATTTAAACCTTAATAACATTGGGTTTAAGACATAAATAACCTTTAATTAAGTTTAAAGACAAATTTGACTTAATTAACCATTTAAACCTTAAGACATTAAGTTTAATATGAATAAATCCTTAATTAAGTTTAATGACATATTAGACTTAATTAACCCATTAAACCCTAATTACATTGGGTTTAAAACATAAATAATCCTCAATTAAGTTTAAAGACAAATTAAACTTAATTAACCAATTAAACCCTAATCATACTGGGTTTAGACATAAACAAATCCTAATTAAACTTAGTTAAAAACCATAAACCCTAATTAGACTTAACTCTAATTAAGTCTAATTAATCTAATTAAATCTTACATAACAAGGTTTAATTAAACCATAAACCCTAATTAGACTTAATCCAATTAAGTTTAATTAATATAATTAAACTTTACATAACAAGATTTAATTAAATCATAAACCCTAATTAAACTTAACCCCAATTAAGTCTAATTAATCTAATTAAACCTTACATAACAAGGTTTAATTAAACCCTAAACCCTAATTAGACTTAACTTCAATTAAGTTTAATTAATCTAATTAAACCTTACGTAGCAAGTTTAATTAAACTCTAAACCCTAGTTAGACCTAACTTTAATTAGGTCTAATTAATTCATTAAACCTTACATCATTAGGTTTAATTAACCCTGAGACTTCGACAAAACAAACCTTAAATAGGTATAATTAATTTAATTAAACCTTATATCATAGGGTGTAATTAACTTCAAACTAAACCAAAACTTAAATTTAACATAAAGTTAGGTTCAACGTGACATGAACCTAAGTCTAACCTAAACTTAACTTAAGTCAAACCCATACTAGACTTAAGTCAAACCACACTTAGGTTCAACCTGACATGAACCTAAGTCTAACCTAAACCTAACTTAAGTCTAACCCATATTAGACTTAAGTTAAACCATACTTAGGTTCAACCTGACATGAACCTAAGTCTAACCTAAACCTAACTTAAGTTTAATCCATATTATACTTAAATCTAACATAAACATTGGTTCAACCTGACATGAACCCAAGTTTGATCTAATTTAAGTCTAACATATATTATACTTAAATCTAACATAAACTTAGGTTTAACCCGACATGAACCCAGGTTTGACCTAACTTAAGTCTAATCCATATTAGACTTAAATCTAACATAAACTTAGGTTCAACCCGACATGAACTCAGGTTAACTAAAATCTAACTTAGGTTTAACCTAACCTAAACCAAAACTAAACCAACTTTAGGTTCGATTGACAATGAACCATACTCGACACAAACCTCAGGTTCAATTGACAATGAACCTAACCTGACACAAACTGACATTTCAAACTTAATTCGACATAATTTGACATAAACTGACATTCCAAACTTTATTCGACATAATTCGACTTAAACTGACATTTCAAACCGAAATTAACAAAATTGACATAAACTGACAATTTTTAACATCATTTGACATAAACTGATATTTTAACATAATTTAATATTTCTCAACATAATTTTACATAAAATGACATAAACCGGCGTTTTAACATAATTTGATATTTCTAAATATAAACCAACATAACTCAGCACAACTCGACATAAATTGATATTTTAAACATAATTCAACATTTTTCAACATAATTTAACAAAAATTGACATCATTAACCTAATTAAACATAATTTGACATTTCTCAACATAAAACGATATAAATCAACATTTTAAACAAAATTCAACAGTTTTCAACATAATCCAACATAAAATAATATTTTAAACATAAATCAACCTAAATCAACAGGAAACAACATTTAAATTATAAGATGATATAAATTGACATTTCAAACATAAATAAACATAAATCAAACAAAGCTCAACAAAAATAAATATAAATTGACATTTCAAACCCCAATAAACATAAACAAAATGTAAATTGATATTTCAAACATAACTCGACATTTTTCAATATAATTCAACACTCCTCAATAAAATTTGACATTTTTAACCTAATTCAACAAAAATCAATATAATTTTACATTAACTGATATTTCAAACATAATTCGACATTTCTTGACATAATTCTACATAAATAAACATAATTCAATATAAACCGACATTTCAAACCTAAATTTGACATAATTTAACAAATCAGACTTAGCTCGACATCATTCAACATAATCTGACATCAAATCAAAATCCGACCCAAATAAAATTTAACTCGATATTATTCGACCCGAAATCAACATTCAAGATAAAATAAAATAAAAATTAATTAAACAAAACATGGACATCCGACAACTTTGAAACAACGACATTTTCATGAGGTAATCTAAATATTTTTATTATGTTATTTCAGACAATGTTTTCTTTGCAGAACGATGACAAGTTTCGTTTAGATTTTCTTTGCATTTTATAAGATGTGCTAACTCTATTTTGTAGGACGATCATCGACATAACAAAAACAATAAATAAAATCGACAAAAAAACGACAAAATTAATAAAATTGGCACACCAAAACTAGAACTTTAGGATAGCCAAAGAACCAGGACCTTCAACCAACAAAAAAAAATAAGAAAAAATGACATAACTGGAACTTTTAGGATAGCCATAAAACCTGAATTTTCAATTATAATAAAAATAAAATGACATTAAAAATTGATAACAAACAGTGACATGACAAGTAATAAATAACAAAATCATCAATATTTGACAATTGAAAATACAAGACAAAATATCGACATACCAACAAATCATTGACATGACATTAAAAGAAACAAATTCATTGATATTGACATGAAATAAAACAAAACCATTGAAATTAAAATCAACAAATGACATTGACATCAACTTAGGAAATCCAGGATTGAATATTGATATTCTATCCCACATTCTTGGAAAACCCCCATCTACAAAACAAATAATTTAACAATAATCAGATGTTTTCTTAGATAATTACCTAAGATATAATTAACTATATGGGTTTTCCCTTATAGGAAACTAAATAACTTGGAACTCTGGTTAGTCAAAACTATCAAATGAGTTTATTTTGTGAACCTCATTTTCTTTCTCTCAATTTATATTATGATTAAGATCCCTTTTCTTTCCCTAAAAATTTTTGACATTAGATTCTAGAGAGAATATAAATTAGGGTAATAGATAGAGAGAGTGGTGACTCCTTGATAATCGACATTACATAATGGAATTGATGATGACAGAAATCATCGTCGACCTGGGGTGATTTTTTTCCGTCACCGTCAAGAGAGTGGCGACATAACTGGGGATTGAGTTTTTCTTTTTATCTCTTGTTAATATTACTTGTTTTATGAGAAAAGAAAATTTTTTGTTTTTAAATAAAATTTTCCAGTTCATAAATAAGTCTGTGACATTTTGTCCTCTTTGTAGTGAAAGTGCAATGGGATCCCCGAATTCATTCTTCTTTTACTTTCAAGATTTTAACACTCCAATAAATAAAGATATTTACTTTTATCAGAATGATTTTGGATTATTTGATGAAATTAACTTTACATTAAATCAAACTGATATACAATCTTTCGAAGAATTCAATCAACAGCCTTATGAGGATTTTCTTTACAGAAGATTTTCCCCAAGACATCCTCATGGACCAAAATACTTTCGAAGAAATAAAAGTTGACAAAAAGGTAAAGCAGTTTGTGACGAGCAAGAGAAGGACACTATATTACCTTCCACATACGAAGTCGGATCTTGTTCCAAAAACGTACCTAAAAATCAACTAAGAAATAAAAATGATCCCCTTAAAAGAAAAAAATGGAACGAATGTAACAACTTTGAAAGTCCTGAGTTTCAACAAAGTGTTTTTGAAAACCCTTCCTTCTTAAAAGAGAATCCATATATTCCAATATCAGTTGAGTACACTGACACTGTATTTCAACCCAAAGGTTCTCCATCACTTCGTGCTGTATATTCAGTATTTAAAAGACTAGCACAAAAAGATAATTGTTCACTTTTCTGATTATTAGGAAAAATGGGTTGTGTGGTCTCCAACACCATGAAAAGGAGAATTTTAGCAATGGACAATCCGGACTATCAAGAGATTGATTACCAATCTCCAATTGACGAGAATTGTGTTTGAATACCAGCAAAGTTCCGATTGGGCCTAAGAATAAAAGATGTAGTAGTCACAAACGATAAAGTTGAATATGACAAACTGATATCAGAAGCAGAAGATACAAATGCTAAAATGATAAACCTGGTCCAAATGTTACAAAAAGCAAATTATCCTTACACACAATACAATACACCACTTGGAAGTTCTCGTCCTGTAATAGAAATAATGTATGGAAACGAGGATCATCAGGAGGAAATTCAGACACTGTAAGCACTCTTGCAAATAGTTCACAAGAAAGAGCTTATGAAGAAAATTCTACAAAATCATTTGAAGAAAGATTAAAGAAATTGAAAGAAGACATTAAGCGATTCCCATGGAAAAAGAAAGATTCATTAGATGATTCCAGTAAAAGTATTGTTGAAATCCATATGGTGGAAACACAATCCACTACTTTAGCACGACAATTAAGTGAAGAAGATACAACAGAAGAACTACGAACAGTTATCCGTCAGCGAGATGAACAAATTAATCGCCTTGAACAAAAATTAGAAGTATTAATGGCAACCTTGCAACAGCCACAAATAAACCAAGTGCCAATTGTTGAAATTATCAGGTCATAAGTAATAGCTATTATGGAAGATAAAAATGAACCTATAGAAGTTGAAGAAAACATGCAAAAGAAAAGGGAGCCTACACAAAGTAAAACTTCAGATAAGGAAATCACACAATTAGTTGAACAAAAGATAAAAGAAAACATGGCTCATGTAAAGGCCAGATCATTAATTCCAAAGGGGAGGCCTTATCTGGAGGAATTTGATTACGTCCAATACCCTAAGGGTTTTGTCCCTCTTGTTTTTAAAATGTTTGATAGAACTGGCAATCCTCGTCAACACCTTACACATTTCAGGGCCAGTTGATGTAACACAGGTGGAAATGATGCTCTTTTATTTCGACAATCCGTTAATAGTCTCAAAGGAGTTGCCTTTAACTGGTATGCAGAACTTCCTAATGGATTCGTCAAAACTTTTGTGGAATTAGAAAGTTTGTTTATTCAACGCTTCGCTGGTGCCCAACACCATACTACAGTTGGAAACTTGGTGGTTGAAAAGAAAAAATCAGGAGAAAACCTAGTGGATTATATTTTTTGCTGGAGAAACCTCAACATAAAATGTGAACCACAGCTTCAAGAATAACACACCATTGAAATTTGCTTAAAAATATTCATGGTCCTATAGCATTCATGCTCAAAAGCTTTACAATCAAGACATTTGAAAAATTACTTAGTAAAGCTGCAAATCTTCAAGAAGAAGCTAAGCAAATGAGTGTAATGGAAAATGTTGAAAAGACGAAGGTCGTCAAGACATTTGAAAAGAAATCAGGTAAAGCAACAAAAAAGGATAAGAAGATAATGCTTGTCCAACCTGAACAAAATAAACGACAAAACTAACTCTCACAACAAAAATCTCCTCAAGAACAAAAATCAAATTTGGCACAAACAAACAAAAAGACAATGGCTGAAAGAATAAATAAAGAATATATGTTCAAAACAGATGTCATTGGTAAGATATTTAGAAGCTTGTTGAAAATGTCGGAGTTCAAGTTGCCTGAAGCTAAAAGACCAAAAGAAATTGACATGAAGGACAATTTCAATTATTATCCTTATCATAGAATGCTTGAGCATAAAATTGAAGAATGTTTTATCTTCAAAGACTGGTTAGAGTGTAACCTTAATGAAGGAAATATAACAATCCTAAAAGAATACATGAAAGAACCTGAAAAAGGTTCGATCAACATGATTTCAGATGACAAAATTTTCTCTGATCCTGACAACAAAGGTAAAAATAACACTACTCAAGGGAAATCTTCTTATGAAATCCTTACCAAATCTGCCAAGAAAAAGAACAAACAAAGAAAGAATATTAGAGGTCGTATATGCATAGGGAATACCATTACTTTTGTATCCACCACTCCACATCATCCTTTACTTACTTTTAGGATAGTTGAATCAGATAAAGGGAAAAAATACCTTGAGCCAATCACTCTGTATGACTATCTTTTTACCATTGTTAAAAATAATAATAAGCATGACTTTGTTTACATTTTGTCCATTTTTGGATGATGCTTCTGAGAATGATGATTTTGATCCTGTAGAGAATACTCAAATCGTACATGAAACTGACAACCAAATTAATCCTGACATCGATTCTGATAATGATATCACACTTCTATTACAAGAAATTCCAATTTCCATAGAATTGGAATCTTCAGACTCAGGGACAAAAGTGTCAAATGATAGATCGAAGGAAATAACTAAAATCAGTCTACGAAGTGGAAAAATTCTACCTCTCAGAACAACTTCACAAGAAAAAGAAAAACTAGCAGTCACGACAAAGGAAATTGTTCCTCCAAAATATTCACAAAATGAAAATCCTCACAACAAGATGGATTATAATGTGTTAGCCCGCCTAAGAAAATTACCAACAAAATTGAGCATTTACGATGCTCTTGTGCTTTCAAAAGAAATGAGGGAATCAATGATAAAAGCCCTTATGGATCCAGACATTTGCTTAACTCAGCTTGCTAATAGTAGCCATGGTGAGGTTAATTCATTAAAGGAACAAACAAAAATCACCTTTTTCGATGATGACTTATTTCTTGGGATAACTGAACATAATCGTCTTTTGTACATTACAGTGAATATAAATGATACAACACTCTCAAGTGTGCTTATTGACCCAAATGCCTCAATTAATATAATGAATTTGAAAACTCAAGCATATTTAGATATTAATGTATCTCAACTATCAAGGGATACAATGATGCTACGAGGATTCAATCAACAGGGAGAACGAGCCCTAGGATTAATAACATTACTCCTAAAGATGGACGATTTAACAACTACGACAAAATTCCATATAATTGATTCTGACACTTCTTTTAATGCACTACTTGGTAAACCATGGCTCCACGAGCATAAAATGGTTCCATCCTCATTACATCAATGCAAAAAATATTTGCAAAATAGACAAGAATATTGTATTATTGAGGATTTGCAACCATTCTCGGTGCATGAAATCGGAATACATGAAGATACTGTATACTATATCCCGATGAAACAAACAATATTTTCCAGAGAACCAATGGTGAATACGAAAGAAAAAGATACTGGAAAGAAACAAGTTGGCTCCTTTACAACACTGACAAGCGGTAATAATTTTCATCAAATTCATACTCGAGGTCGAGGTCGAGGACGAGGGCCAGGGAGACAAAATCCAATTGTTGAAATGAAAAAGTCATCAAAATTCAAAATTCACCTGGACTCCAAAACAAAGATGAAAGGAGAAACGACATCGGTCATTTCAAAAGAACCTCAATTCAAGATACCTCTTGAAGAATAAGACAAAGGAAAACATTTTGTATCTATGCATGATAAAATCAATCACTATATACAAAATATGACCTTGACTCCAATTTCTACTCCTAGAAATGAAGACATATTAGTCAAAGAAGTATATAATGATAACAAAAAGCCAATTAAGTTTAGACTTGGCTCTTCTTCTTCTTCTAATCTTGAAACTGATGTAAAACTAGATGATGAAAATGTTTTGAAATTAATAAATATTCTTTTGAGTTGTATTCTCCTTGGGCACAAAATTTTGTTCGAAAAAGTTTATCACTCACACATTTGTCTACAAAATAACCTGATTTTATTAAAAAAATGTGGAATGATAATAAACGAAGTCCTAACTCCAAACAAGGTGTTGGATTTGGTACTATAGAATCTTTGAATGATACGGAATTTTGCCTAGTCATTTTTGAAAAATTGTGACTTTGAGCAAAAAATAGATCTTCCAATTGAAGATGCCCCACCTGAATTGGAAGAAGAAATAAAATCGACAATTTATGATCTGAGAGAATAAAATTTAGGGACTGATGAAAGCCCAAAATCAACTTTCATTAGTTCATTCCTTAACGACATAGAAGCCAAGGAAATTATTCAATTGTTAAAGGAATAGAAAGACTGCTTTGCCTGGACTTATGACGAAATGCCTGGGATAGCCCCAGAAGTTGCAGTCCATAAACTTGGGATAAACTAAATTGCAATCCCGATCAAACAAGCTCCAAGAAGGATGCGTGTTGAAATAGAACAACAAGTCATCACAGAAGTCAAGAAACTAATTGAAGCTGGCTTCATACGTGAGGAAAAATACCATACATGGCTAGCCAATGTAGTGCCAGTAAGAAAGAAAAATGTACAAATTAGAGTATGTGTGGATTTTCGGGATTTGAATAAAGCTTGCCCAAAGGACGATTTTCCTTCACCAATCCCAGAACTAATGATAGACATAGCATCCCCACATGCCATATTTTCTTTCATGGACGGATCTTCAGGATATAATTAAATAAAAATGTTTTCATAAGATAAATCCAATATAGCCTTTCGGATACCCATAGGCATATACTGTTACAAGGTTATGCCATTTGGACTAAAATATGCTGGTGCCACATATCAAAGAGCCATGTTAACTTCATTTTTGGTGAGGTCCTTCCTTTCCTCTTAGTGCTTAGGATCTAGCTATAGGATTCCTATTTTACTATTTTAGAGGACTAGATATGGGACCCACCATTTAGAAATTCAACCAAATCTAAACTCTTTTTAGAATCATACTTGGATGGTCATCAACTTCCAAATTATTTGGAAGGTTAGGACCAATGTGTAGAAAGATAAGGATGAGTTCTTATAGGATGGTCAAGCTTTATGATAACCCTGGGTGGCCTAGTCTTGGTGAGGTCCAGCTTGCACCCACCACATTGTTGCACATACCTGAACTCTGAAATCACTCACACTTAACCTAGCCTCCTGATTCTTTTAGGAGACTCATATGGATGGACCTTAACCCCTAATCCTTAGCATAGAGGGTTTGGAACAACATATTGAGTGCTTAAAATGAGTCCTCTCATGGCTCTTGTGAGCTTCAGATGCCTTCATGGCTCAACCAGAATGATTCCATGTTACTCACCTTGAACCAATCTTCATTTTTCCAAAATTTTCATTTTTGACCCTCCGGCCCCTAAACTCTCAAAAAATTACCAAATTGCCCTTGAAAAGGGCCCTGAAACTCAAAACTTTGCAGTCACCTGGGCTCCCCAAAAAATCATTATAGAGCGTTCCTCTCATAAACTGAGAAGTTTGACTGTAAAATATCATACTTCTAAGCTACTTTAGGGCCCCACGCGGCCAAAATAGCTGATACTTAAAAAACACTCTAGGATTCATAAAACCTTCCACATAAATAAAAAATGACCCCGAACACTTTTTTTTGACTCAAAATTTCTTTCTAAACCACCTCGAGCCTTTAATTCAGCCTTTTGACCACTTACTCCCAAACCCCCCAAAATTACCAAAATGCCCTTCATAGCCAAAATTTTTGAAAATCCCAAAAAATTGTAAAATGTTCTAAACATTCCCAATTTCATTTTCTTCAACTACATCATAGCTCAATTTTGTCAAATTAATCCACTTTTATTCCAAGTGGATTTATTTTAAACCCAAACTTAACCCAATTGAACCCAATGTCAACCAAATTGATTCCAATTTTCTCCAAATAAAATTCCAAACCTTCATAACACTCCCATAAACCAAATTTTTTGTTAATTTGACCCTAATTTGATCCCAAGCTTTTTCTAAAATTATCCAAACCTCGAAAATCCAAATTTCTACAATTAACCCTTATGACTCGAAATACCCAAATAAAACCCAAAACCCCTCAATTTTCTCCAAAGTAAATTTCAATATCTTCCTAACATCCCCACAAACAACATGCAATATTAATTTGCTCACAATTTGCACTCAAACTCAACCCTAGCGCAGCTCGAACCAAAATTCCCCCAATTTGGCCTAAACAAACCATAAACCCAAACAAGCCTAAATTCCAAAATCAAAACCCAACCAAAGTTGAAAACTCTTTGTCACACCCCATAAACATTTTGCAACATTAAATTTACATCAAATCCAACACTAGCCCAACTTTGACCCAAAAAGCCTAATTTTCGCCAATAAGCCTAAAGACCTCCAAATTGAACCTTATGGTCAATAATTCCCTAAATTTCACTTCTAAATCAAATTTCAGCATGTCATAGTGCAATTTAAATCAATTTCAAACCAATTAAATCATCCCATACTCAATTTCAAAAATTCAAATCATCACATGCATAATAAAGGCCCATTACCTTATACATTTTTAGAAGTCCATTCCTTCGAAATTTAAAAGCTCAAAATCTATCCTAAAGTACACATGACATTTTAATTCATCATCCCTTTAATTAAATTCACTTCCTAAGTTCCAAATCAATCATCAAATAATTCCAAATGGAGTATCATGCCAAATCATCTCAAAATAACCAAAGAATTCAAAAATATCTTTCTCATGCAAATTGACCAAGCCTTGCTTGAGCCAAAGGCAAGCCATGGAGCTATGCTTGATCCACATGAAGCCATGAAGATCTTGAATTCCTCATCAAGCCATAAATGGCAAAAAGTGAGACTCTGTCTTAATCCCTCACTAAAGCTTTTAATCCTTTTTTATGTCACACTCTAATCCAAGTTGGCCACCTCATTTAAGATGGAGACTTCTCCACCTAAAGAGGGCTGAACCAACAGAATTTTTCAGCCTAAATCAAGCTATTGGAGGGTGAACCCAACCCATTTCCATGGCTTGACCAAATCAAGCCCAAAATGACCCTTCCCCTTACCATTTAAACTAAGCTACTTTACACATGGCCAAAATCCATTGAAGGCACCAAACCCCAAATCCTGAGCCCCCTGACCTCGACGACAACCTCACCTTGGCCGGACCGCCGCGTAGCTCACCGGAAACCACCAGGACAAAACTCCAAGTGGTAAAAAAAGACATCATGGCTGCTCTTCTCCTCACCCAAGCAGCAAATCCCAATCTCTAAACCTCCCCAAGCTCAGTCATAGCCCTTCCTATTTAAAACCATCACCTCCATGGCTTGAAAGGTTGCTGAAATCAATCTAGCTAAAATGCCCCTCATTTTATCCTAAACTCTTCCTTGAGCCTAGAGAAGATTAGCTCCATCAAAATCCAGCCTTAACTCCCTCTATTCGAGCCTAATTTCGAGCTTAAACTTGAGCTCGAAAACATGACCTCCATCAAAATACAACCAAACTCAAATTAAAATTGCATACACACTCCCTAAGGCCAAAGAAGAAGTCCCCCCATCTTAACCCCCTCGGCCGAGCATCCTACTGGCGTGGAGACCAAACACCGGCGAACGTTGGAGGAGTTCTACACCAACCTTAATGAGAGCTCGTGCGCTGCTTAGAGGAGGTGCGTTTGACCCCGTAAAAACTTCCACAATCATCCAATCGAGGCCACACCTCTTGGATTAAGGTAAAATATTTTTTCCTCATTTTTTGGGTCGGTTTCATGTATTGTGAAGAAAAGTTGAAATCCATGAGCACTTAGCCGTATGGATGTGTAGAGCTTACTTAGATGAACTTGTAAGAACAAATTTCATCAAAATCCATGGAGAATCAGCGGAGATATTAACTCCGGGAGATTGGACGGTGTGCAGATTGGGCGGTTTAGGGAAGATGACTGGATGTCATCCGTTTCCATGTTTGGGAACGGACGACCCAGATTTGGTCCCCCTTCATTCGCTGTTTGGACCCCCGCACTGGATCTGCCGCCAATTTGAACCCAACCACCTAGAATGCGCCAATTGGCACGTTCGATAATGTCCTAGGATGATATGGATAAGTAAGAAAATCAAGAATTTTCTGATTTTCTTAATTAGCCAAAACTTGTAAAATCCATAACTTTTCATAGAAAACTCCAAAAAATAAAATAAAAATACCCCTTTGCTCACTGAAACGAGGAGAATAATGTGGAAGTGATTTCATTATTATTTGATGCATATTTGTTTTTTAATTAATTAAATGGTATTTTCAAACTTTTAATTCTTCATGCATGTAGGAGTTTCACCGTAATTTAAAATTTTAGTATGTTATTCTATGCATAATGGTGGATCTTTCCTAATTTTTTCCAAATTCAGGGAAGATCTCCATGATGAGATATCCATTTTTCAATATTATACATCAGTTTTGCTATAATAATTATAAAAATTATTATATTGCTTAGAAAATTCTAGAAAAATTAGGGTGTGTTCCTTGTGACTAGAGAAACATTAAAAAATTATCTCATGATTTATTTCAATCAAACAAACTCTAATTTGGCCAAAAATTCAAAACTAAATTTTAATTAATTAGGATTAACCACACATCAAAATCACATGAAATCAACTCTCCACTGTCACTTAGGATCAGAGGAATCTCACATAAAAATTTCAAATGAATTAATTAAGGGGCATAGCCGTTTTGCACATTAAAAATTTCATAAAACCCAAAATACATTTAAAAAATTCACCAAATTAATTTTGAGAGTTCTTTGTGATCAGAGGAGTCCAAGAAAAATAAAGTTGTATTTTTTCTTAAAATTTCGATTTTTAATCATTTTTTTAAATATTTAATAATTTAAAATTATTAAAAATCACAAAAATATAAAAATTCACCAAAATGCCACATTTCTTTTCCTGATCACTTGAGAACCATCAAAATATTTTTTCTAAGTCTCTAAGTTAAGATATTAATTTTTAAAGGCCTAGGACAATTTTTAACATTTAAAAAATAAATTTTCTTAACCTTTCACTAAAATAATTCTAATAAATCAAATAAAAATAAAAAAATGTAAAATTTGATTCTCTAGGTTCCTTAACCTCAGAGAGATTTTTAAAAAATATAAAACTTAATTTTCTACTTTTAAAATATTTTATATTTAATTAATACTCTAAAATTTAAAATAATTATTATAATTAAATTAAAACTCAAAAAATCTCCAAAATTGGTCCAAGTGGTCCTCTAATTAGTGGGAACCTCCCTTAATTTTTCTAAGGATAGAAACTTTACCTTGGTTATGTTATTGAATTTTCATTGAAATTCCTTATTTTCCATTAAAATAATTTTATAAATTAAATTAAAATCAGAAAAATCACATTTTCTCCTCTGATGTCTTAATTGACATGTGAGTGAGGTGACATAAAATTTTCAAAGTCATTTGAATTTGATTTAGTGAAGTATGAGGTGAACAAGCCTAAAGGGGCAAAAAGGGTAATTATTGAATTTTAGCCTTAATTAATGTTTAGGCTTAACCAAAGGGGAAGGGGATATGTTTCATCTTAATCTTCTTCTTGGATGATTGAAACATAGGGAGTAAAGGGGTAGAAACCCATTAATCACCTTTAATATTAAAGAAGAAATCCCAGTTAGTTAAATCATTAAGTTTTGGAAGTCAATTAAAACATGAATTATTAAGCTTAAGGGATTTAACATAGGAAGACTCTAATTCTTTAAATTAAATCCCTAACTATTGATTTGATCAAATATCATTTAATTCATATTAATGAAACCATGAAAATGATAATTGAAACTAATAATTAAAAAGGGAATAATCTTGAAATCTTATAATCAAATTAAGGTCTAAAATATTGAAATTAATTTGAAATGATTTAAAATCAAACTAAAATAAACTTAAAATATTAAAACTAATCTGAAATCACTTAAAATTTAAGATTAATGTAAAGTAATTTATAGTTAAAGTATTATAATCAAATTGAACCAACTATAATTAACCTAAAATATTATAATTAAATTAAAATAAGTTAAAAGATTAAAAATTAATCTCATTGAACTAAAATAATTTAAACACTATTTTCAAAAATAATTTAAAAAACATTTTAAAAACCAATTAAAACTTTATAACTAAATTAAATTATTTTAAATTACTAGCTTAACTTCAATTAAGAATGGTTAAATTCGTTAATGGACTAATTTGCCCCCTAAAGACTTTCATTTCATAACTTCTAAATGAAATGCCAAGTGACATGTCACCTCTCTCATAAGACAATTAAAAACATCTAAATTCACTGAACAAGACTCGACTAAACCCCGGATGATCAATTCATCCGAACAATGAAATCATTTGAACTCAAGATTAATCGAGAAGTTTTGAAAAGATTTTCAGGGCCCTACCCCGAGCACTTCCTCAATCTGATGGATTGTTTCAGAAGAACAATTGGACTTCATTGTTCTTTGATGAAAAAAATCATCCTTAAAACAACTAGGATTTCAACCTAGACGTCATAGGACTTGGTGAACAACTAGGACTTCAACCTAGATGACATAGGGATTGATAGACAACTAGGATCTGAACCTAGACATCATAGGATTGGTAGATGATCTGAACCTTCCCTTAGCTTTACCTGTATGTGCAAATATATATATATATATATATGTATATATATGTATATATACATATATATATATATGTATATATATGTATATATATATATATATATATATATATGCTACATGCATTTGAGTCATGGAAATAAGAAGAGTCTTCAAGTACACATTTAAGTTTATTACAATTTACATTATGTAATTTATTAAATGTTTTATCTTCCTGCATTCTATAAACTTATGAAAATGATCGAACCCAGCATGTTTAAACAACTTAAAATTTAATCACCAACAAAAACAAAACCTGCAATTGTAACTAAAATTAAAACATCTCATTGGATGATCGGGAATCCCTCGAATGATGTAACCCATGTGTTGCTAACGAGATTTCGTACGGTCTAAATGGAAGTTTGGAACTCATTCAGTTGAGTTTAGCAAATTCATTTAGTCTAAGTGAATCCGATGAAAGTAGTGGTGCTGGGATGACAGAATCGTGGGATCTTAACCGGTTCTTCTTAACCAACTTTAAGGTTTCCCTTAATAAAACTTAAGACATTGAATTTGAAACCCAACCTCTGAACCATGACACTTCTCTCATCCCTTGATTGTCACTTATTTAAACTAAACACTCTACAACAATAAGGAGCTCGGAGCAAGCATAGTGGGCAGCACGACCATCTTCAACAACAAAACAAGTCTTCATCAACTTAACCATTCCTTAGAAATTAAACAACTATCCATAAGATTTCAAGGTAGTTTGCTTAGCGCAACATAAACCCTAACTTTTTTCTTTAGGCATTTGTATGTTATGCAAATTAAACCCTAACTCACGCCTTAGGACTCTGAGGTTGTCATCCGATATGACATAAACTCTCCTAACTTCCAGGCTATTTGTATGATTATATCATACAAGTATAAGTTCTAATTAATTAAAATTGGCAGAATTGCAACATCAAATAACATCTCCTCAAATTTAAGCCAAACAAATAAGATAGTTGGGAAGTCACCGAGGTTCTCCACGGATCCATGACATCCCCTACCTTTCTTCCATTCGATTCCCAAAATAAAACGTTCCAAATTTGATCCATTGAAATTTCAAAATTAAATCCTTTGAATGCTTAAAATTTGAAATTCTTGAAATCGAAACCACTGATCTTTATCGAGAGTTTTCTTAAGTGATTCTCGTCATTTAAGATATAATAGACTATAGGGGATTGCCCTTATAGGGAACTTTAAGAACCCAAGTAATATAAACCCTGCTTAATTCCTTTATATTAAGTAGGGGAACTTGTCGGCATATAAAATTGATTTGTAAACCAAACAGATGTCACAAATATTTTAATTTATTTAATCGAGCCCCATTATCAAACCGTGTATCTATTCCTCAGGACAGATACACAGTTTGTGATGCGGTGCTCATTTATATAAACCATTTGGGGTGTGAGATCGGCTTGATTTCATTTTTTAAAATTTAAAGTTATATTTTCAAATATCATTTTTGAAAAGCTATACTATTTTCTATAAAATTAAACTTAAAATTATTTTCAAAAATCAAATGCTACTTTCTAGATAATTATATATATATATATATAAATACATATATATATATATATATATATATAAATGGTAATGAATGTGCTCGCTAGGGTTCCTACCATGACTCTGTCGGCGGCTGTCTCTCAGGTGGTGGCTCAGGTGAGTGGAAAGGTTGGTGGGCGCTTGCTTTGATCTTCTATGGAGAGTGGTTTTGGTTTCTAGCTTCCTTGCTGGGTCTTTGGTCTTTCCCGGGATGCATCCAGTTCAAATCTTACTGTTCCATTAATTTTCTTAGTTATTTTCTACTTTTGTTTGACTTAGTGTTCTTGTCCTGGAGGGTTACTTGAACCCACTAATTCCGGTTCTCTGGTGTTCTAAATTGGCATCTTTGTCTCTGGTTGGTTTGAGTCATCCTGTTGGTAGGGCTCTGTCTCTACCTAGTTTTGGTTTTCTGCTGTTGTTGGTTGAGTCGTGGCTATCATTCCATGGCCTGCCCTATAGATTTGGAAACTAATATTGCTTGGGCCAAGGCAACTTATGCTGGTGTGGTTGGTAATGTCCCCTCCATTTTTGATCCATCTAAACTTATTTTTTCGCAAAAGTTGCATGATGCAACAGCTGGAAAATCCTCTTGTCCCTTTATTAGACCAATTGAGGTGAAAGAGGGATGCCCTGCTGTCATATTCACTGAAAAGGAACCGGAAGAGTAGGACGAAGAGGTTAAATTAACTTTAATTGGTAAATTTATGTTTGGTCACCCTAAGATGGAGTTTGTAAGGAAATACTTTGAATCTCTAAACTTCAAGGGAAGCTGGAAGATTGGTCTCCTGGATGGCAGACACTTGCTAATCAATTTTTCAACTGAGGAGGATTATGCACTGCTTTTGCCAAACAAGTGGTCAGTATTGCTGGAGTGGAAATGAAGATAATTAAGTGGACTTCTGATTTTGATCCTAGTAAAGATCCTCCCATAGTACCAATTTGGTTTAAACTCCCAAATCTTCCTTACATATATTTCAATCAAACTGCTCTTTTCCAAATTGGTAGATCCCTTGGAACCCCTCTCAGACTTGATGTTGAAACCCTCAATAAGGCAAAACCTGAATTAGCTAGAATTCAGGTTGAAAGGGGTATTTCCCTGCCCGAGATAAAGAAAATCTGGAATGGGTCTGCTATAGATGGGCATTGGCAAGAGGTCATTATGCAACAAAAGCCTTATTTCTACTCACATTGTAAAATGTTTGGTCACACTAATGACAAATGCTACAGACTCCACCCTCCTAATAGAAGAGCTACTAACATGGATAAAGCAACTCCTAGATTGACCGTTGTTGTTGCTACACATAGTCCTGAGGTTGCTGCACCCAGTTTAGCTGTGGTGCAGGAGGCTGACATCCATTTACAACAGAATTCTGATGTCAAATCCCCTATTTCCCCAGTGGAGAATTTAAATCTAGTAACTGACAAGGGGCTGAGACCTAGTTCTATCCCCACCACTAAGTTGGACATTTCCCTTAGGGGATCTCCTACTGTGTTGGGTTCCCCTTCTGATGAGAACGAAAATTGGTGTAGAAGAGAAGTGGAAGAAGTTAGAATCATCTCTCCCTCACAATCCACTAACCCTTTGTCAGAAGATCTATCTACCAATGTCCTCAGTGAAATGCAGATTACATTAGAGGGGAAATGGCAAACCCAAATATCAAGAAAGAAATAAAAGTTCAATACTGAAGTACAAAAATTAGTGACTCCTCTATCTGTGGGGGAATTGGCTGGATCTTTAAGGGGCAGGTCCAGATCTAGATCTCAGTCCTCCACATCCCACCCTCCAAATTAATGATTAATTTGCTATGCTGGAATATTAGGGGTATTGGTAACCCCTTATCACTGAAAAGAATCATTTATCTCAACAAAAAATATAAGCTTTGGTGTTTTGCTATCTTTGAACCTTTGGTGCATAAACACCCCAACAAAATTATCAATAAATTCCATGGTTTTGCCCATTTTACCAACTATAACAATAAGATCTGGATTTTTTGTAGAAGGGAGATCTCTTGGTCACCTCTTATTGACAATCAGCAGTTCATTCACTCTTCTTTCCATATCAATGGACAAAGTGGATTTGTTACCTTTGTCTATGCTGGCTACAGAAATGAAGACAGACAGATACTGTGGGCAAATCTTCAAAACATTGGTGCTAATCTCAACTCCCTCTGGTTAGTGGGGGTGATTTCAACAGTATTGGTTCTTCAGCTAAAAAATTGGGGGAAGGGCACCTAATTTGTCCAAGATGTCAAACTTCAATGACAATATACAAGCAGCAAACTTATTTGATGTTGGCTTTAGGGGTCCTGCATTTACTTGGAAAAGAGGGAATACCTGGGAAAGGTTGGACCTAATATTGGTGAATAGCTGCTGGCTCTCAAATTGGCTACTCACCTATGTGACACACCTTAGCCTTGTTGAATCTGACCATAGACCACTTCTTATCACCATTACTTCTCCTAATCATTTAAGTTCTCCCCTTCCTTTCAGATATCTAAATGTGTGGTCAAAGTATTGTCTACAATAGTTGGTGTAATAGTGTTCACCCCTCCCCCCTTATCAAATTAAGTCTACTGCAGATTAAACTCAGTAAAGCTCTTAGACATTGGAGTTGGAATTCTCTTGGGGACATTTTTCAAGATGTTAATGTGGTTGAAAAAGAGTTACTTAACCCGGAAGCCAAAGTCCAAGCTGGCACTGCTACTGAGGAGCAGCTTATTGTAGCACAATCCAATCTCATGCTTGCTACTGAAAGACAGGATTCACTTTTAAAACAGAAAGCTGCTTTAAATCACTTCATCAATGGTGACAAGAACACCAAATTCTACCATACCCATATCAAATACAGAAGGAAATGAAATAATATTCATAGTATTCAGTCAGTAGAGGGCAGTATACTTGAGGATCTTCTTGCCATTGCCCAGGATGCTGTAAAGCATTTTGAGAAGTTACTCACTCATAAAAATGGTTCCAGAAATTCTATTGATGGTTCACTTTTCCAAGCTGAAGTTCAATACACCAGTAATCTGGGGCTCACTGATATTCCTTCTGAGAACGAAATTTGGAGTGCCATAAGCTCTGTGGACAGTTCTAAAACAGCTGGGTTGGATGGCTACACAGCAGACTTCTATAAAAAAGCCTGGGATATGGTTAATAGGGATGTGGTTGAAGCTATTCAAAGCCTCTTCCAGGGCCAACCACTCCCTAGCTACTTCTGTCCTTCAAACTATGTGTTGGTTCCTAAAAAAAACAACTCACATAATTGGAATCATTACAGGCCAATCTGCCTCACCTCTGTGATCAGCAAGACAATCAGCAAAATTATAGTGGGAAGGCTTCAACCTCACCTAGATAAATTGATCAGTCCAAACCAATCAGCCTTTGTCAAAGGAAGATCCATCAATGACAATATCCTACTGGCACAGGAGTTACATCAGGACCTTGAGAAGGGGCACGGGGGGGGGGGGGGATTTGCAATTTGATTTACAAGTTGGATATTCAAAAGGCCTATGACACTATTAATTGGGAACTTATTATGGAAGTTCTTACTGCCAGAGGTTTCAAGCACCAGTTTTGCAACCTTATCAAGAGTTGGCTGGAGTCAAATGAGCATTTTATATTGATTAATGGCCAAGCATGGGGTAACTTCAAAGCAACTAGGGGACTCAAGCAAGGAGATCCCTTATCACCTACAATCTTCATCTTTTCATTGGATTATTTCTCAAGAATGATTGATAGAGATATCCTGCAACAGAATTATTCCAGGTACCACCATAGATCTAATATTACAATCTCTCATCTCCTGTATGCAGATGATATTATGCTGTTCTCAAATGCCCACAGAACTGCTGTTAAAAAATTAAAACACTGCTTAGATTCTTTCCAAGCCTAGTCTGGTATGGTTCTCAACTCAGATATGTGTTAGATGATCTTTTCTAAACACACTCCATCCCACACCAAGCAATGGATACTGGAACATACTGGTTTCTCCTGTATCACCCCTCCTTTTAAATACCTGGGGGTTTACCTTACCTTGAGAAGGGTTAAACAAATTCAATTTGATGATATCCTTGACAAGATTAACTCCCAACTTAATTGTTGGACAAACTCCTTCTTATCTAATGGTGGAAGAATCACATTACTTAAAAGTATACTCACCACCTTCCCTTCTTATCTGTTGCAATTGACAACCTTGAAAAAGAGCACTCAATTGCAATTGGAGAGGGCCTTCAATAGATTCATATGGTCAGGACAGAGACATCAGCTGCACTAGAATTCTTGGCAAAAAGCTACAAAACCTACATTGGCTGGTGGACTGGGCTTCAAAGGTCTTCATCATCTGCAGCAGATTAACTTCTACAAACTCTGGATCCACTTTAGAGCACAGACTTCACTGTGGGCCAAATTTCTGAAAGGCAAGTATTGCAGACATACCCATCCCTCTCTTGTTGTTAGAAGAATGGGGATTCTAAAATCTGGGTAAGGTTGATTAAAGCTAGACAGGAGGCTGAGAACCTTTTCATTTAAGAGTTGGGAAATGGGGAGATTAATTTTTGGCTAGATAACTGGTGTCCAAAAGATTGGTTAATTCATAAAGTTGATCAGGTTGATCAAAATCTAAAGGTGGCTGACTTCTGGGATGGCCAAAACTGGTCCCTCCCACACCTTAGAGCAATTTTGCAGGATCATTCAGCACACCAGATTTCTACTGTTAAATTCCAAAGGGGGAGATCTGACCATATTAATTTGGGAGCCTATAAGTTTCAAAGCATTACCAAAGCCATTTATTATAAAAATTTTCAGTAGTCTACTGTACCTTGGGTGCAAATCATCTAGAGCAAATTCATGTCTCCATCCATGTCTTTTCTTTGTTGGAGAGCCCTCCACAGCATCATCCCCACAGATGACATACTTAAGCTGAAAGGATTGAGAGGACCTTCTATTTGTGTGCTTTGCCACCAGCAGGAAAAATCTCTTCCTCACTTATTTTTCAGATGTACTTTCTCACAGTCTGTTTGGCAGGACCTTATTTCTCATCTAAGAAAGGGGTGTAACAATCTTTACTGGGAGCTGTTCCACATCTACTGGCATGATTGGGAAGATTTAAAGTTTAACACTATCCAATTCATTGTGCTTTGGTTTATCTGGATGGCTAAGAACCAGTCCAAATTTGAAGACACTCCTGCTGATGTTTCTAAAGTGGTGAGAAACTGCAGATCCTACCTTAATAAAATCATTACACATAGGAGGTTCCCTAATCTCCTACAACTGCATTCACCACCTTTTGAACTCTCGCCACTAGTGAAAATTGTTAGATGGCAGACTCCCTCCAGCAATACTGTTAAGATAAACACTGATGGAAGTTACTCCAAAGATAGTGCAGGAGTGGGGGGTATTTTCAGAAATTATCTTGAAAAATGCCTTCTATTTTTTCAAGCCCGAGTTGCCGCCCAAGATGCTTTTGAGGTTGAGCTAATTGTTGTGCTGTAGGCACTTCAATTAGCTAGGACAGCTGGTTGGACCAATATCTGGATTGAGGTGGATTCAAATGAGCTGATTTACAGCCTTGACAATACTGCCCATATAAATTGGCATCACAATTACTGGTTGCAGCAAATCCAAACTATTAGATCTTCTCAGATAAAATTTGCTTTCAATTTCAAAGATGGAAACAAACCAACTAACTGGCTAGCTCGGAATGGTGATGATTCCCCTAAAGTTCTGGTGTCAAATCCCCCCCCCTCACTTATTTACATTTTCTGATTACTGGGGATAATCTGAGTTCTCCCCATTTCAGATTGGAACATCACTTATATCTCTGAGTTTACTGCATTCATATGCTGCAGTTCCTTCTGCTTCTCTGTTGGCTACTCCTGCTGTTGTTTCCTGGGTTGGAATTGGACTGCATTCTGGCTTGTCAGAGGTGCCACTACCTCACATGTGCCAAGATTCATATTCAACTCTCTAGTTTTGTTGTATTTTCCTTTGGTTGTACCTTTCCATGTTGGGCTTTCTTTGGGTTGGGTATCTTTTTGTGTTGGCTTAATCCCAATGGTTTTTCCTTATAATTTCACAATTTGTTTTAACATGTAGGGAGCCTATGTAGCTCCTTTTCCAATATATATATATATATATATATATATATATATATATATATATATATATATATATATATATATATATATATATATATTAAATTTAAAATCTAAAATTCGCCGACAATTTCTTTAGGCGACCCCCTTTTCAAAAAATAATACATAACTTATAAATATGCTGGCAATTTCTAGCGACTCCGCTGGGGACTAGTTCATCTCTCCATTTTGATCAGATGGTTTTGCTTTCATAAATCGATAGTGATTTCATACCCCTAGTGGATCAAACAACCATTCTTTCCATTAACATACTGATCCACTTAAAAAAGTACCTAATTTTATGCCTTATTTATGATTCAATTTATAAGGATATTATGCTTTAATGAAGGATATTTTTATGTTTTTGGATGTAGGTAATAAAAAAAGAGTTCAAGAAGGAAAAATGAGCAAAAAGGAGCAAAAATAGAGCTAAAAAACAAAGTTGCCAAATTTATAGGTCCGGCGCCTAGGCGCCAGAATCCGGCGCCTATGCGCCAGTTTGATAATGAAACAAATAAGATTTTTTGACAACTTTGGGCAGTTATTTTGATGGTGTTAAGCGGTTATTAGACCTTCTAGAAGACTGGAAGTTACTCCTAATATATAGGACATGTGATACAATACATCTGGACACCGGAAAACAGTTTTAATCACGAAGAGGTGCGAAGACTTGGTCACGGACTCCGGCGCCTAGGCGCCACAGTTACTTTCTAGAAGATTCATTGTATTTGGACGAATTTTGAAGAGGTGCCTTAAGTAACCCCTGGTCATTTTCGAAGCACTATAAATAGGAGTCATTTCTACAGAGAAAAGTGCCCCCTGTAGCCCCCATTTAGCGCCATAGTCCTATCACACTTGAAAATAATTTTAGGGAGCCACCTTCTTAAGTAATTAGTGAGTTTATTTTAGTTATTTTGAGTGTTACTACTCAATTCCTTGAGTAGTAAGTGTGGGTTTATAAGTGTTGTTGCTGTTGAAGTCTTTCATTTTGCATTGGAGTCAGTAGGAGTCAACGGATCACTTGAAGAAACATTCTAGATAAATATTTGTAACTTGGTTTAAAGTTTTATAAATATGTTTCTTTTTGTGAATTCAATGTGTTATGAGTAGTTAGTTTTCTTTCTCCTTTCAACTATGAAAATATAATAATATAAATTCATTTTTTTGGAGAACTTAACTTAAAAACATTTTAAAAATTATGATGACATTAATACCTGATCTTAATTTACTTTTTAAACTGATCATTTAAATTGTTAAAACCTGTTAAAGAATTTTGAGACCTGTCCGGAGATGAGTTCTTAACTAGTAGATATCACATGAATCCTTGGGTAATCAAAGGCCTTGAGCGGGTTATTAGGGTGAAGTGCAAATAAATTTGGAGATATTGTTTATTGGGCGTAGAATTGATTAGTTTTTAGAGTGACAGACTAAATTCTAATAATTTGGTTTATAGAAAGGGACCGGGTCACTAGTAGGGCCGATAATAGCCACCCTTGGACATCTCAAAGTGTGAGCCTAGATTAACTCATTCTACTAATAATACATCCTGAACCAATTTATAGATTAGCCAATGTTCTTTATACTATCGAGTGAAGGTAAAGAATAGGAATGCTTTTATTTGGCGCAATATCATAATCTCAAGTTCTCCACGAATGATAGTTATTCTAAAAATCTTGGATTAGTTGAAAAGGAGAAAGTTGTTTTATTTATACTTGCATTAAACCTTTACTTTATTGCTGCTTACTTACCTTTAGTAGAAATTTCAGTAAACTTAAAAATCTAAATTTTAAAAAGAAATTAAAAAATATATAATTACTTTTAATTTGAAAATCTATTAAATTTCTTCAATTAATCTTAAATAAATCTTCCCTGTGAGATCGATAACCAGGACTCCAATAAAGCCCTGCATTACTTGAAACGATACATATACTTGCGTTTGAATTCAAGACTTTACGAAATTATTTAAATATAAATTAATAAATTCTTACATATACAGAGAGTGTAAAGTCGTAAGCCCAGATCGGGGTAGTTCAAGTTTTTGGCGTTGTTGCCGGGGATTTATATCTTCTAGTAGTGGTGTCAAATTCTTATATTTTTAAGTATATTTGATATCGTGGATCAAGTTTTTAGCGTCGTTTGCCGGGGAAGAGAAGAAATTAAGAAAGAAAGGAAGGAAGAAAGTGAAAAGACATTTTTAACATTTTTCAAATTAAAAATATTTTATACACTTTATTTCTTTAATAATAGAAAAAAATATATAAAAATAAAAGTATAAAAAAGATTTTATTTTTATGCGTAGTTTTGGATCTGAAGAATTATTACCTTTTAATTCTGAATTAGAAAGAACTGTTAGAAGAATTAGAAAAGGAAAACAAATTCAAAAATATCAGGAAATGGCTAACTTACTTAACAATAATCAAAATACAATAGAAATTAATGAACAAAATGTTTATAAACTATTAAGGGATTATGCAAACCCTACAGCTGATAAACTTCATATTAGTATTCAAATGTCTGCTGTAGATGCTAATTCTTTTGAGCTTAAACCTTCTATTATTCAAATGGTTCAAAATAATCAATTTGGAGGAACACCAAATGAGGATCCAAACTTACACCTTGCTAGTTTCTTAGAACTTTGTGTTACCTTTAAATATAATAATGTTTCTGATGATGTTGTTAGGCTTAGACTCTTTCCTTTTTCCTTAAAAGATAAAGCAAAGATGTGGCTTAACTCATTATCAACTGGTTCTATTAAAACTTTAGCAGATATGGCACAAAAATTCCTTGCTAAATATTTTCCTCCTTCTAAAACTGTTAAATTAAGAAATGATATTACTTCATTTATGCAATTTGATGGAGAGACAATTTATGAAGCATGGGAAAGATTTAAAGAACTATTAAGAAAATGTCCTCATCATGCTTTAACAGATTGGTTAATTATTCAAACATTTTATAACAGACTTATTGGATCACTTAGATCTATTATAGATGTTGTTGCTAGTGGTTCTTTAATGGCTAAGACATTTGATGAAGCGTATACCTTAATTGAAGAAATGGATAATAATAATTTTCAATGGCCTTCTGAAAGGGTTAATTCTAAAAGAGTGGCAAGTATTCAAGACAATGAAGCCTTTTATATTTTAGCTTCACAAGTGGTTGCGATATTTAAGAAATTGGATAATTTTGATCTTAGCGTGTCGCATTTAAGTAATGATAATTCTGCAAACATTAATGATTCTCAAACAATGGAAACTTTGCAAGCTATTGCTAGTAAAACTAATAACCCTTATTCAAATTATTATAATCCAGGTTGGAAAAATCACCCTAATTTTAATTGGAATAATGGACATCAACAAAAGAGTAATAATCAAGTTAATCCAACCAGAAATTGGAACAATCAAGAAAATTCAAACTTTAGACCAACTTATCCTCCTGGTTTTAACAATCAGCAGAAAAAGTTAACTATAGAAGAATTGATCCTGCAACTAGGTAATCAGTTACAAAGTCAAAGCACTTATATTCGAAATATTGAGAATCAGATGAGACAAATTGCTAATTTTATTAATTACAGACCTCAAGGGACACTGCCTAGCAACGTTGAAATTAATTTAAAAGAAACTGGAAAAGACTATGAACAAGCAAAAGTTATACAACTTAGAAGTGGAAAGGAATTAAAAGAGAAGATTCAAAATGAAATTGAAAAAGAGAGAGAAGTTGAAGAGATCGAAAAACCTAAAGAAACTCTTTCTCCAAGTAAAGATCAAACTGTAATTCCTATTAAAGTGGATGTTGAAAGACCACCACCACCTTTTTCTCAAAGACTAAAACAGCAGAAGCTTGACCATCAATTTTCTAAATTCTTTGCGATTTTTAATAAACTTACCATCAACATTCCTTTTGTTGAAGCTTTGGAGAAAATGCCTTTTTATGTAAAATTTATGAAGAATATTTTAAGCAAGAAAAGTAAATTTGAAACTTATGAAACAGTTGCATTAAGTGAAGAATGTAGTGCAATAATTCAAAAGAAACTACCTAAGAAACTTAAAGATCCTAAAAGTTTCACTATACCATGTGCTATTGGAGAAAAATTTTGTGGAAAAGCCTTGTGTGATTTAAGAGCAAGTATTAATCTCATGCCATTTTCTATCTTTCGAAGGTTAGATTTAGGAGAGATTTCTCCCACCACTGTAAACCTTCAGTTAGCTGATTGATCTATCACTTATCCTAAAGGAGTTATAGACGATGTTCTTGTTAAGGTGGATATATTTATCTTTCCTATGGATTTCATTATACTGGATATGGAAGAAGATAAAGAAATACCTATTAATTTTTGGAGACCTTCTCGAGCTACCGGACGTGCTATGATTGATGTACAAAAAGGAGAATTAACAATAAGAGTTAATGATCAAGAGATTACATTTAATGTTCTGAAATCAATGAGGTATTCTGACAAAGAAAAATGTTATCGGATGGATATTTTTTATTATATAATTGAAAAGCATTATAAAGAAAAATGTAAAGTCATTTCTGAAGAAAAAAATGATGAATCTATGTTATATAATGAGTCATTAACTGAAGAAATTGAAGAAGTGAATGAAGAAAATTTATTTTAAGAAACTCATTATATTCATGATAATTGGGAAATTTTAGATACAACTAAAAAGATATACATTTACCCTCAATTGAAAAATCCCCTGAACTGGAATTAAAAATGTTACCTGCACATTTAAAGTATGCATTTCTTAGAAATTCATTAACTTTACATGTGATTATATTTTCAGAACTAAGTAAAGATCAAGAAGAAAAATTCATAGGAGTTCTGAAGAATTATAAAAAAGCTTTTGGTTGGACTATTGCAGATATAAAAGGGATAAGCCCTTCAATCTGTATGCATAAAATTTTAATGGAAGAAAATTGTAAACCCACTATTAAACCTCAAAGAAGATTGAAACCAATTATGAAAGAGGTTGTTAAAAAAGAGATTTTAAAATGATTAGATGCTGAAATTATTTATCATATTTCGGATAGTCAATGGGTAAGTCCTATTCATTGTGTTCCGAAGAAAGGATGAGTAACTGTCATAGTTAATGATAAAATGAATTAATTCCAACAAGAAAAATTACTGGATGGATAATTTGCATTGATTATCGAAAATTAAACAACGCCACTAGAAAGGATCATTTTCCTTTACCTTTCTTGGATCATATGCTGGGTGAATTAGCTGGACACTCATATTTCTATTTTTTGGATGGATATTCTGGTTATCAGCAATTACCTGTTGCTCCTAAGGAACAAGAGAAAACAACATTTACAAGTCCTTATGGAACATTTGCTTTTAGAAGAATGTCTTTCAGTTTATGTAATGCACATGCAACTTTTTCAGAGATGTATGATGTCAATATTCTGTGATTTAATTGATAAAAGAATTGAAGTATTTATGGACAATTTTTCAATATTTGGAACTTCTTTTGAGTCTTGCTTGGAAAATATAACGAAAGTTCTGAAAAGATGTGAAGAAATAAATTTGGTTCTAAACTAGGAAATATGTCAATTTATGGTCATAGAAGGAATTGTACTTAGACATAGAATTTCAGAAAAAGGTATGGAAGTTGATCAGGCAAAAGTGAAAATTATAGCTGAACTTCAACCACCTACTACTGTTACTAATGTGAGAAGTTTTCTAGGTCATGCTGGATTATATAGAAGATATATAAAAGATTTTTCTAAGATTGCTAAACCTCTTTGTCATTTATTAGAAAAAGAATCTAAGTTTGATTTTAATGAAAATTGTCTGAATGCGTTCAATATTTTAAAATAAAAATTAATCACTGCACCTGTCTTTATTTCACCTGATTGGAATAAACCTTTAGAATTAGTGTGTGATGCAAGTGATTATGCAATTGAAGCTATATTGGGACAAAAATATGACAAAATTTTTAAAGTTATATATTATGCTAGCAAAACTCTTAATGAAACTCAATTAAATTACACTACTACTGAAAAAGAGCTTTTAGCAATAGTATATGCCTTTGATAAATTTAGACCTTATCTTCTTGGAACAAAATGTATTGTGCATACTGATCATTCAGCTAATAAGTATTTAATGTCTAAAAAGGATGTTAAACTAAGATTAATCAGATGGATTTTACTTTTACAAGAATTTAATTTTCAAATAGTGGACAGAAAAGGAGCTGACAACCAAATTGCTGATCATTTATCAAGAATTAAAAATAATAATGAGAAAATTTCTGAAGAAAACATAAATGAGAAATTCCCTGATGAATAGTTATATGTTATTCAAGGATTACAAACGCCTTGGTACGCATATATAATTAACTATTTGGTTAGCAATATTTTACCGTACAGATTAAATAACAAATATATTAAGAAATTTAAGAATAATTCTAAATCATATATATGGGAAGATCCTCGTTTATTTAAAATAGGAAGAGATTCTGTGATTCGAAGATGTGTACCTTATGAAGAAGCTTTTGCAATTATTCAAAAATGTCACGATTCTGAATTTGGAGGACACTTTGGAGTAGATAAAACTGCATTTAAAATTTTAAATTCTGGAATTTATTGGTCTACATTATTTAAAGATGTTGGAAATTATGTGAAAAATTGTGATCGATGTCAAATAATGGGGAATATATCCAGAAAAGATGAAATGCCTCTAAACTATATATTAGAAATTAAAATTTTTTATGTATGGGGTTTAGACTTTATGGGACCTTTTGTACCATCATCTGGAAAGATTTATATTTTATTAGCAATTGATTATGTTTCAAAATAGATTGAAGTTGTAGCTTTACCTAACTGTGAATCCAAAAGTGTTTTGAAATTTTTAAAGAAGATGATTTTTACAAGATTTGGAATGCCAAGGGCAATTATCACAGATGGGGAAGTCATTTCAGAAATGTAAGAATTCAATCATTACTGGAAAAATTCAGAATTAAACATAGAATTGCAACTGCTTATCACCCACAAAACAAGTGGAATGGCTGAAGTATCAGACGGAGAAATTAAAAGAATATTAGAGAAGACTGTTAATCCTAAAAGTACTGACTGGGTTAATAGACTTGATTCTAAATTATGAGCTTATAGAACATATTATAAGACACATATCAGAATGTCACATTATCGGTTAGTTTATGGTAAACATTGTCATTTACCTGTTGAACTGGAACATAAAACTTACTGGGCGATAAAGGAGTTCAATTATGATTTGAATGTTGCAGTAGAGAAACGATTATTACAATTGAATGAACTGGAAGAGATAAGAAATGAGTCCAATGAATGCAAAGATTTATAAGGAAAGAATGAAGAAATTGCATGATAAAAAGATTTCAAGGAAAATATTTGAGCCTGGACTAGAAGTATTATTATTTAATGCTTGTTTAAAACTTTTTCCTTGAAAATTAAGATCTAAATGGATGGGTCCATTTATAATTGAGAAAGTATACCCTTATGGAGCTATGGATATTAAAGATCCCAAAACTGAAAAATTATTTAAATTTAACAGATTAAGACTTAGGCCTTATATGGGAGAAATGAAACCAAATTATAAAGAGGCTTACAAACTGAGTCTACCAGATTAATATAACTAATTAGGTCAGGCTGAAAACATTAAACTAAGCGCTTTGTGGGAGACAACCCATATTTTATCATTGTGATTGCGTGTGATTTGAATTTATCTTAATCGTTGTGTGTATGTGTTGATCATAACCTTTTAATAGACATATTTTAAGATCGAAACTTTGTTAATTTGACGATAGGCGAAACGGAGTCGAACATGGTTCCGGCGCCTAGGCACCCAAACTCAATATGTATCGATAATCCGGCACTAAGCACCAGATTTCGGCACCTAAGCGCCCCAGTTACTGTCCGTGCAAAAACCAAAAATTTTCAGTTTTTCACACGAAATCCCCTTATAAATTGCCCTATCTTTATCCCCAAACCATAAGACACCTTATTTTCGACCAGAACAATTCATTTAGGAGGAGATAAGAGGAGTTTACAAGAAATGGAGAGAGGAAATCATGGCAATGAGGTAAGAGACAAGTCTTCCAAAGATCCTCAACCTTTTTTCAATGGTTTTATTGCAGTTAGTATGTAGAAGTTATTCAGTCGTTTAGAAAAGGTTGAGGCTGAACTTCTAAGTGTTGGAAATCGTCTCCATGAGATGTACCACCAATTCGAGCACTTAGAATGGCAAACGAAACTTCAGTTCGATCATATGGCGACCTATCATGATGCTCAAGTAGCAATGTAGGAGAAGAACAAATGGATTGATGAGAAGACGGCTTTGGAATTTCCAAGGGCGTTGGTTTTCTATCCATGCGGGCCTAGCGAACTTCATTGTGAGAGGGATAGAAATTAAAATTCGGTGATGAATAATTTTTTTATGTGTTCTAAGTGTGATTGAGTCATGTTGTATTAAGTCGAATATCTAGTTTATGTATTTGCTTTATTTGTTCAAAGTGTGTTGTTGGATTGAGAATTTTCTTTGAATTTGTGTTGATTGTGTTGTTTATAGAATGATGAACCTTGTTATAGTCTTTTTCTGGAATTTATTGAGCTTGGAATGAAAAATATGAAATGTAATTGAAGAGTTTGATTATATCTTGTGTTTGAAATGTGGATCTAATTTATCATTTTAATTGATTGTGGAAATGTTTAGAAGTTAGAAATTGGATTAATACTCTCAAATGAGTGTTTAGAAGTTGAATTTGATAAGTTTTGGTAGAAATTATAATATTTAAAACAATTTTTTTTTGGAAAGGCGAGTCTGGCGCTTAGGCACCAGAACTCGGCGCTTAAGCGCCGGTTAAGCCTGCACCCGAAAATAGGGTTTTTAAACCCACCGACGCCATTTTTAACACCTAAGCTCCCTTCTTCTTCCCATTTTCGTGAAAATTAACCCTAGGAATCTTATTTGAGGCCGAATTTTCAAGTTTTTGAGCTTGGAATCACTCGATTTCTTCATCTTGATGTTAGATCTACCTTCTAAACCATTTATTTTCTATTTTCACCATGGATTTTGCTCTCTTTGAAGAGAACCAAAGTTTTGAGAAAAAATTGATTTTTAGAGTTAAATCCATGGATTTTTAAGCTCTTTCAAGTTTGAAAAGCTTAAATTAGTTCATTTTCTTTGATCCTATAAATTTATTTTGCGTTTTTATTTCACGTTTAGATGACACCTAAATCTAAGAGAGGAAAGGAATGAGAAATTTTCGATCGTAGCAAGTTTGCCACTGTTGCAGTACATTTGCGTTACAACGATTTTTCTACGACAAGGAAGTTTTTCTCGGAGAGAAGTTTCTACAATCCTGGTGGAAGGATTGAAGATACGATCGTTGTACTAAACTGGCAATGATTCTGTTACTTTACTGATGTCGATGTTATCCCTGTCGTTAGGGAGTTTTATGCAAATTTCTTGGATGCCGAAGAGTACGAGATCTTCGTGAGAGGAGTTGGAGTAGGTTTTACTCCATAGCGAATCAATATTTTCTACGGATTGCCACCGAACATCGAGTGATATTACTCTGGATTATCTCCATCTAAGGGAGATTTAGAGATGATTATTGCTTATTTGACTGATGGTAATGGAGCTTGGAAGATATGGAATGAAAAATGGGTAAATTTTTCATCTTCTAAGCTAAATGGTATTTCTATGGCATGGAACTACTTTATTTATGCTCGCCTCCTTCCTTCCAACCATTTGAGTGAGGTTACAAAGGACAGAGCTATCCTCAACTACTACATACAGGAGAGGAAGCCGATTGATGTTGGGAGTATCATTTATGATTCTTTAGAGGCCACTGCTCGTTCTAGAACTTCGGTGGGACTAGGATTCCCATCTTTGATTTATTCTTTATGCAAGAATGCTGGAGTTGTTGCTGAGCTTTCAGAGGAGAAGCTCAAGTATACAAAGCCCATTGGACGAGAAAGTGTCAGTATTTATGATCGACTCCGAGGTAAGAGTTCTACCGCACCCTCTAGTTCATTCACTTCGTGACCTCTACTGACCCTCACTTCGCTGCGATTCATTACTACTTCGTGGACCTTCTACTCGGACCTCTCTGCCGCCGAGCCACCATCTAGTTTTTTGGAGAATATGCATGAGAAATTTATAGAGCATCATAATATGTTACTTTTGACCCAGTGTAGAGTCGATACTATAGATTTGAAATTGGATCATCTTTCTGAGTACACCCAAAGGAAGATTGATTATGATGCTAAGTATTCTGAGTCTCTTGTTAGATTCCTGAAGGGTGGCCATTCAGTTCAGTTCCCGACCTATCCTAGATTCTCACCATTTGATATCCAGAGCAAGAACGTAGACTTTTCCTTTGATCAGGATGAGGAGACTGCTAGTGATGATTAGATTTTTTAGGATTGTGTATTTGCATTTTATATGTTATGTTTTGTGTTAGTTTTGCATGTGTGTGATGATCTGTTTTTCTTTATGTTTTATGCACTGTTCTGAGACACTTATCGATGTATTGATGATTGTTGGATTGCTAAAATTTAATTTTGTTATGAGATGTTTCAATTACAGTAATGTTCTTAAAGGGTTTTAAATTGATTGTTGCATTTTAAGATGGTTCAATTTTTAATTAATTGATTATTTAACTTAATTGATTATTTAATTGATTGATTATTTAATTTAATTGATTATCTAATTAATTGATTATTTAACTTAAGATATTTTAATTCATTTTTGTTCAATTGAAAAGGTTATTTAAATGTTTTAAATTATTTTTTATTTAATTAGAGAAATTATTTTAATGTTTTAAATTATTAGTATTTTTTATTAAAGAAATTATTTAAATATCTTAAATTATGTTTAATTGATTAAAGAAATTATTTTTAATTTAATTTTAAATCTCAAATTATTTTTTTTTAATTTAATTATTTTAAAAGCTATTTCAATTAATTTTAAGTTAAATCTTTATGTTTAAGATTATTACTTAATATTACTTTATCATTATTTCTCCTTAATTACATTGGATGTTATTTAATTTTAAACCTTGTTAAGAGTTAAATAGATTTAATTAAATCATTGGTTAGAGGTTTAGATTAAGGAATGGATATCCTCCTATATCATACCCCTAATCCTACCATTAATACTTAATTAACTTCCAAATCTTAAGGATTTTAAGCAATTAGTATTTCCTTTTGATATTGATGGTGATTAGTAAGTTCCTACCACTTCATTCCCTAAGTTTCAATCATCCAAGCAAAAAATTAAGATCAAATGTTTCCTCTTTACCCTTGGTTAAGCCTAAATGTTAATTAGGGTTAAGGTTCCTTAATTACCCTTATGCCCTATTAAACTTAATCACCCCATAACTCACTAAATTAAATCCCGTTGACTTTGAAATTTTTATGTCACCTCTCTCATATGTCAATTAAGACATCAGAGGAGAAAATGTAACTTTCTGATTTTTATTTTATTTTTAGAATTATTTTTAATGGAAAATTAGTGTTTTCAAAGGAAATTTAATAACTTAATAAATATTAACTACCTATCCTTAGGAAAATTGTGGGAGGTTCCCACTGACCAGAGGATCACATGAACAAATTTTGCTGATTTTTCGAATTTTAATTTAATTATAATAATTATTTAGAGTATTAACTAAATATAAAATATTTTCGAAGCAAAAAATTATGTTTTATATTTTTGAAAAATCTATCTGAGGTCATGGAACCCAGAGAAGCAAATTTACATTTTTTTTCTATTTTTATTTGATTTATTAGAATTATTTTAGTGAAAGGTTAAGAAAATTCATTTTTAAATGTTAAAAATTATCCTAGGCCTTTAAAAATTAATATCTTAACTTAGACACTTAGGAAAAATATTTTAATGGTTCCCAAATGATTGGGAGGCCAAAAGTGACATTTTAGTGAATTTAAATATTTTTGTGATTTTTATGCTTTTTAATTATTTAAATATTTTTAAAAATGATTAAAAATCAAATTTTCATGAAAAATGAAATTTTATTTTTCTTGAACTCTACTAATCACAGAGAACTCCCAAAATTAATTTGGTGAATTTTTAAAATTTATTTTGGGTTTTATGAATTTATTAGTGTGCAAAATGGCTATGTTACTTAGGAAATTCATTTAGTGGGCTAAATCAATTCCAATTGACTTTAAAATTTTTATGGGGGTTTCTCTTATCCTAAAGAACAGTGGAGAAATAATTTTTGAGTTATTTACATTTTTTATTTGTTCTAATTAATTCAAACTTAGTTTTAGGTCAATTGAGCAATTAAAGTCATATTTAATATTTTAGTTCATGAAATAATTTTCCTAAGTTCCTCTGACCATAGGTAGCCTAGTGTAATTTTCCTAGATTTTTCCAACTACTATAATAATTATTAGATTTAAATTATCAAAATAGGCACATAAACTTAGAAAATATGGTTCTCTGCCTAAGAATCTCCTCTGGCCTTGAAAAATTTAGGGAATGTTCCTAGTGATAGAGGGAACAAAAACCTCATAATCCCAAGCCATGGTGAATTGTGTGTGTGAGTGGAGAATTGATTTTGAGTTTAATGTATTTAATTAATTTAAAAATAAACACTAAGCAAATAATATTGATTTTAATTCCACGTTATTCTCCTCTATTCACTGAGCAAGAGGGCATTTTTCTTTTAATTTTTGGATTTTTCTACACAAAGTTATGCATTTTTGAAATTCTATGTAATTAAATAAATAAATAAATAATCCTTGATTTTCTACTTATCCGACGCGATGCCCCGTCAACCTACGCTGCGTCGAATCTCCACGTGGCGTCCTGCAATTCGGCACCACCAACCACCTCAGCGCCACGCGACTCCACTCTTTATGTCCTGAAGCGTCGTCCGGCGCGATCTTAGCCCTCCGTTTGATACACAGATGATACGACGGCGCAAGGTCATCGTCCCCGTCTGGTGTGAACCCACATCCGCACTCCTTCTAGGGTTAATTTCTCCCTCAATTCTCAATGGATTTTCATGAAATTTGTTCCTACTAACTAGATCTAACCTCGACGAGCATATATATATACGGTTGATCATGGGTGAAATCAAAATTTTCTTCACAAAGCCTCAAATCGAGCTTGGTTTGAGTGTTTTGAGTCATTACCTTAGTTCAAGAGGAGTGGCCTCGATTGGATGGTTGTGACGAATTCATTGGGGTCTGGCGAAGCTCCTGTAAGCAACACTCGTGCTCCCTTTGAGGTTGGTTCAGACATCCTCCAAAGGGTGGACGGCTTGAGGTGGAAGTCAACTGTGGAAGCTTTGGAGATGGGGATTTCTCTAGAAAACTTCTTCTCCACATCTGAGGAAGGTGTGAGAAGAGTTAATTTGATTTCTATGGAGTTTCAGTGGATGTTTTATTTTTAGGCTTGAAATTGAGCTCAGAAATTGGGCTCGGGCAGGGGGAATTAGGGCTAGATTTCAGTGGAGTTGGTCTTCTCTGGGCTCAGGGAAGAGTTTGGGTTTAAATGGGAGGAGTTTATGCAAGGTTAGTTTCAGCAACCTTCAAGCCGTGGAGGTGATGGGTTTAAATAGGAGGGGCCATGGCTGAGCTTAGGGATAACTGATGGTGGGGATTAACTGCCTTAAGGTGGGGATGAAGAGCTCCAATGACCAATTAGGTTGGGACAGCTCAACAAGATTAATTTTAAAATTTTTGGCTACTTGGGGTGTCTCGGCCTAGTGGTTTTCGATGAACTGGTGGTCGACCGGCCGATGGTCAGTCACCATCCAAGGCTAGGGGGGCAGGGATTTATAATGGTGCCTTCAATTAGCTTTGCACATGTGTAAAGGAGTTGATTCAAATGGAAGGGGGGAAAGGTGCATTTTGGGCTCAATTTGGTCAAGCCATGGAAATGGGTTGGGTTCACGTTCCAAGAGCCTGATTTGGGTTAAAAAAATTCAGTTGGTTCAGCTAGCTTTGGGTGGTGAGGTCCTTATCCATAATGAGGTGGCTAATCATGGTTTAGAGTGTGACACTAAAGGGGTTAAAAAGGCTTAAACATAAGTTTGGAAAGAGCCTCCTCCTCTTGCCATAAATGGCTTAATGAGGTGGAAAGATCTCATATGGCTTCATGTGGCTTGACACAAAGCTCCATGGCTTGCACATGGCTCCTCCATGGCTTGAGAAATTACATTGAAATGGATTTATGATTTATGGAGAATTTTGGGTGAATTTGGAACAAAGCTTGATTTGGTATGATTTGATGATGAAATTGGAACTTAGGGATGATTTTAATTAAATGCATGATGAAGAGGAATTTGTCATGTGGGCTTTGGAATGGATTTTGAGCTTTTGAAATTAGATAGACCATGAGCTTGAAACTTGGGCTTATAAATTGGGGTGAACCTGGGCTTGAGCTTAGGTTTAACTTGGGCCAATATTTGGATCAATTTAATGTTGATTTCGATGTAGGAAAGTGTTATAAAGAATTTAGAAAAGATTTGAGGTGATTTTGAATTGAATTGATAGGTCAATTTAGTGGATTTTGAACATTTGGTAAATTTTGGGTGAATTGGGTTAATGTTGGGTTAAGATTAGATTTGATGTAAAATTAATGTTTTAAAATATTTATGGGGGTGTGACAAAGAGTTTTCAACCTTGGTTGTGTTTTGATTTTGGAATTTGGGCTTGTTTGGGTTTATGGTTAGTTTAGGCCAAATTGGGGAATTTTGGTTTGGGTTGAGCTTGAGTTGAGTTTGAGTGCAAATTGTGGGAAACTTAATGTTGCATGTTGTTTGTGGGGATGTTAGGAAGATATTGGAATTTACTTTGGAGAAAATTGAGGGGTTTTGGGTTTGATTTGGGTAGTTTGAGTCATGAGGGTCAATTGGGGAAATTTGTATTTTTGATGTTTGAATAATTTTAGAAAAATCTTAGGATCAAATTGGGGTCAAATTAACAAAAATTTTGGTTTGTGGGAATGTCATGAATGTTTGGAATTTTATTTGGATAAAATTGGAATCAATTTGGTTGATATTGGGTTCAATTGGGTTAAGTTTGGGTTTAAAATAAATCAACTTGGAATTCTTAGCAAAATTGGATTAATTTGACAAAATTGGGGTACGGTGTAGTTAAATAAAATGAAATTGGGAATTTTTGGAACATTTGGGGATTTTTTGGGATTTCTTAGAATTTCAAAATTTTGGGATATGAAAGGCATTTTGGTAATTTTAGGGGTATTTTGGGAATTTTGAAAATTTTGTCAAATTAGGGTAATTTTGGTCCAGTTGGATAGTAAGGAATAACTTGGAATGATTTTGAAGGGGTTTTGGGAAATTTGGGCCCTTTTCAAGAGTAATTAAGTAATTTGGTACGTTTAGGGCCCTGAGAGTCAAAAAATGAAAATTTTGGAAAAATAAAGATTGGTTCAAGGTGAGTAACATGGAATCATTCTGGTTGAGCCATGAAGCCATCTTAAGCTCACAAGAGCCATGAGAGTACTCATTTTAGTCACTCAATATGTTGTTCCTAATCCTCTTAGCCGAGGACTAGGGGTTAAGGTCCATCCATATGAGTCTCCTAAAAAAGTCAGGAGGCTAGATTAAGTGTGATTGATTTCAGGGTTCATGTAAGTGCAACAATGTGGTGTATGCAAGCTGGAGCTCACCAAGACAAAGCCACCCAGGATTGTCCTAAGGCTTGACCATCCTATAGGAACTAATCCTTGCTTTTCTACACATTGGTCCTAACCTTCCAAGTAATTTGGAGGTTGATGACCATCCATGTAGGATTCTAAAGAGAGTTTAGATTTGGTTGAATTTCTAAATGGTGGGTTCCATTTCTAGTCTTCTAGGATAGTCAAAGGGAAAAAACCTATGACTAGATCCTAAGTGCTGAGAGGAAAGAAAGACCTCACCAAATGTGAGGTCAATATTATGTCACTAATTAAAATATAAAAATTAAATTATTAGTCAATTAATTAATCAAAAATAATTTTGGAATTAATAATTTGATTAATTCCATTATTTATAATCAAATTGTGCATTTTATCATTTTTATGGCTTTTAATTTAATTTTTCATATTAGTTAACTATGTAATTAATTAAAATTTTAAAAATTAAATTATTAGTCAATTAATTAATCAAAAATAAATTTGAAATTAATTATTTGATTAATTTTGTCATTTTTATTTCATTTTGGTGTATTTTGTCATTTTATGATTTTTAATTTAATTTTTATTTTAATTATGTCATTAATTAAAACATTAAAAATTAAATAATTACTCAATTTAATTAATCAAAATAATTTTGAAATTAATTGTTTGATTAATTTTGTCATTCTTATTTCATTTTTATCATTTTTGTCATTTTTATCATTTTTTATCATTTTTGTTCAAAATTTTGTGTTTTGACCAAAATTGATAAGTGTTGACCATGGTTGACCAATGTTGACCCAAGTTAACCTAAATTGGTCAATTTTAGTTTTAAGATGTCTAATGTGACTTTTTCAACCTTGTCATGGTCAATTTGATCATAACATTTGTTATTTTGTCATTTTGGGGTCTAAATATGTCATGTTGACCCAATTTAGGGTTTAGACTACTTCAAAGGTCAATATGGTGACTTTTGAATTAAAATTTTGTTGATTTTGATCAATGTCAATTTAATCATGTCAACATTTGTCTTTAAGGTCAATTTTCTGGTCAAGAAGATTTTGTCAAGGTTTTACCCTAGGTCTTAGGGTTTATTGTTTTTAGGAGGTCAATGAAGGTAGACTTCCTTTCTCAAGGTGTTTGGTGAATGATTCTCACAAAAGTGAGGTCAACAAAGCCATGTGCACCTTTTTTCAAAATAAATATTGATGGGTGCTGGAAAGTTAATAATGCTAGTGGTGGTGGTATTTGTAGAGATTTTTTGGGTTCTATTGTGTGTTGGTTTACTGTAGGTGCATTACCTGTGTCTCCTTTGGTGGCTGAGGCGGATGCTTTTGTGTTTGGTCTGATGGTAGCAAAGAAATTGGGTTAGAGGTATGTTGTTTTTGAAACTGATTCTTTGGTTCTATGGAGCTATTGCAGATTTCTCAAGAATTATCATTGGAGTGTTTAACATTTAGATGAAGAGAATCGCAGATTTGTCCAAGGACTTGATTTTTCTGTGGTCGCATACTAAGCGAGATGGAAATAAGGCGGCTCATTGGGCTGTAAAATTTGGCTTAAACCTTACTGGTGCTATGATTTCTAAGAGGATTCCTTATGAGTTGAGATTATTGGCTCTCAATGATAATTCCTAGTTTGGTGGAGTGGTGTGAGTTGTATTTTATTTATTTATTTTTGGAAGATAACCTCTAGATTCTTCTTTCTTGTGTGAGTTTTATGTGGGGTGTTAGATATGATCTTTTCCCTCCTTTGTAATTTTTTTTTTGATAAAATGCATAAGGAACCGTATAATGCTCTTTCTGCAAAAAAAAAAATGTTATTTTAAATTCTAATGCAAACAAAGTATGTATACTCTATATTTTTAATAATTGAAATGTCACATGTTCATGCATGTGTCCATGCATCATAGATCGTACACTAATAATGCGGTGATTTCTATTGAGTTATTCACTTTTGTGCAAAGAATGAGGGTTATAGAAAAATAACTATATTGGATGAAAAATTTGATATTTATCTAAGATTTATTTATGATTATTTACTTATATAATTAATTAAATTTAAATAAAAAATTATGTTTACTTGTGACGCTTAAAAAGATTTCGAAAATCTATTTCTCGAAAGTCTAAAAGGCGGGAGTCAAAGAGGTGGGATTGTCAAAGCATCGGGCTGGGTCCTGAAACGTATTATTGGTTTTTTTTATATTTTTTAATGTCTTCCTACGTGGAAACTTGGGACCCGCAAATACACGCTCATCATTTCGTTGTATTTCAGACGTTGTTCTATGTCTGGAGTCTGAACCCGTGCGCAGAGGGCTTGTGAATAGGTCAAATATTTTAATTTACACCTCTCAATGTTAAAATAAATAATTTATTACTGTTGATTTAACTATTAACTGTCGTTTGATTTTTTTTATATTCAACTTTAATCAAATACTGTCGAACGTTATCCTACATTTATATATTACAAATCAAATTTAATTAAGAAATAAATTAAAAACAATAAAAGATTAATTCTTAAAATAAACTAATTTAGCTCTAAATTATTATATTTTTTAATACAACTTTTCGACTTTATAAAATTAAACCAAAAAAACCCTCTTGCAAAATTCATAATAAAAAAGTAACCTTATTTAAGCATCACACTTATATAAACTTAGGGTGCGTTGCGGGCAACTTATTCATTACTTGAAACTACTGTCTTACCGTTTGGAAATTGCGTTTGAGCAGCTTATTTGAAAACACAGTTGATTTTTTACAATAAAAGCAGAACGTGAGTCGAAGCCCACGATCCGCTTTATCAGATAAGCGGCTTATCTAGATAAGCGGCTTATCTAAATAAGCACACGCTGCCCCAAACATACCCTTAATCTCAATTGTTTCTCTAAGAAACCATTTTAGATTAATTTAACATAATCAAGAGATAATTAAGGATATATCATATTTTTGAATTAAAATGATTATGAATAAATAATCACTATTTTATATAATTATTATCTAAATATTTATATTTATAATACTTTGGTGTAATTATTTTATGCATGAGAGAAAATTTTATTTTTAAATAATAAATAACAATGATCTTTTTTATTTAAATACGTGTTATATATATATATATAAATATAAAAAATACTATATTTGGAAATATAAATAGACATACAAAGATGATTTGGGGGTGGGAGCCGCGTCTAATGATAAGAAAAAACAGCTATTAATGTGGTGGACAAATTGGCTTTACACAATTTCCTTTGGAGACGTTCTTTGACGAGACAGTAAAGAGTAGGTCTCAAAAGACACGTTAAAGCTGCTTCCCTCCACCAAGATTGTGATCTTTTGACGATGAGAGATGCTCTCTATATGGCTTGACGGAAAATATTTATGTGCGGAAGACGTACTCAACGTTGTGTATATAAGAGAGATTATTTAGAGGGTATTGGATGGTTATATTTGCGTTATATCCCATTGTAACCTACAAATAACCTCCACTTTGTAATTCCACTGTAACCTACAAATAAGTCCGAGCTTCTGTTTTCATATATGTGTAGGTTTAAGGGGGTTAAAGGAGGGTTATTTGTAGGTTACTTGGGGGTATAACGCAGATATAACCCCCAATACCCTCTGAATGAGAAAAAAATTAGGTGCGGACGACGTACGCAGAGATGCGTACGTCGCGGGTTACACGGGAGTTACGTGCGGGTTATAAGAGGGTTATAAACCACTCGTACCCCCCGTGTAACTCCCGCATAACCGTGTAACTCCCGCGTGGGTTACACGGGGGTTACGCACGTTACAGGGTTACGCGGGAGTTACACAAAGGGTACAAGTGGATTATAACTCTCGTGTAACCTGCGCGTAACTCGTGGCGTACGCATCTCCTGTGTACGTCATCTGCACCTAATTTTTTTTCCTCTGATTGACCTCCCTTACGTACGCAGCACTGCGCTGCGTACGTCTTCCGCACGCAGACTTTTTCCCTATATGGCTATGAAGATTTTATCCTAATCAACGCTCACATTACATTTTTATAAAAATCATTAATTTAGTTCAATGAGGTATTCTCAAGTTGAATATTTGCATCACTAATTCAAAGAAGCATTTAGCCCAAGTCCAATGTATATAATTTTTTTCCTATGAAATACATACAAATTAAATAACCAATATATAAGTGCAAGGAAAATCTATATTGTGAAAATCAAATCGGTCTCATCGAACCGAAAGAAGTAAAGATTCTCGATTCAGTAATTGAACTGAGTTGAATAAAAGATTGAATCAGATAATAAATTATTTTAATATAATTTTAATAAAAAAATAATAATATATCAATATTATTTTTATTGATTTATTTTAATTTAAGGCAACTTTTAAATATTTTAAGCAATAATATTTTGTTTTTTTTAATTTAAATATATTATTTTTTACTATCCGATCAAAATAAAAAATAAAATAAAACTGAATAATATTTAAATTGACCGATTCTTTAAAAATCAGATTGGTTCACTGGTTCTCCAATTCAACCCCATTCTGATCAATTCAATCTCAATTCTATGTAGAAATGATTCTGAACTTTGAACGAACCAGTTGAATGAACAATCTGACCCTGTTTTTAAATCTACGAGGAAAAAAATATTTGCCTTCCCCATAATTCTCCAAAACAAACACAACCTAAGTGATGTAAGATTTTTTTATATCAATTTAAGCAATGCATGATTTTATTTAATAATTATTCATAAATAAATACAGCAGAATTTAAGCAATGCATGGTGTGGTTGAAATTTCTCAACAATTCAGCAGAATTTTTTTTCTTTTTCCTAGAATAATTTCGGACATCTTCAATCAAAGAACTTGGAACACAATAAAATGTGCATAACTTCTACTATTGAGAAAACATTAGATTTATGTCTAACTTTTTAATGACATATAACATAAAAATAAAAGGATGATTTACATACATACCATTCAATTCCAACTTCATTATCTATCAAACACCTAAACTTCAATTTTTGCATATACGCCACCTTATCTATACATAAAATGATGCATTTCACTTTTTAAAAGTCAAAATGGCGAAGATTTTTTAGTCATGTGAAAGATTTGAGTCGCATGAATATAAAAAAGTAAAGTTCAAATGTTAGGTATGTAAATACAAAAAAAAATTGGGTGGTATGTACAACAACAAGCCTTCATCTCAGTGGGGTCAGCTACATGAATCTTTTTTCTCTATTGTGTCATGTTGGGTGATTATGTATGTAAATGTCCCAAAATGAAATTTAAAAAAAAAACATACTATTTGATATACTGAGAGATCAAATTTCATGAACAAAACACCCAAAATGATTAAAATGATGTTCTAATCTCATTATTGATCAGTTGTAACACATTGTGCAGCCTCCATGGAGAAATAAAAGCAACAAAAAATGAGCCGAACAATGCAGCATTCACAATGTAAAATTAATCAAGTGATCGGAAGAAAAATACAAAAAAGCGTTGAGAGACAAAGATATGAGAAGAAGAAGAAGAAGAAGAAAATAGCTTTCATCTTTTTTCTCTTTGTATATATGAGCAATATATACCTTCTCAGAAGCCTCCAAGCTCTCCCATGATTTGAGAACAAATAGGCTTGAGAGAGGCTCATGAAGACCATTGGTCCGGTACAGTGAGGAAATAGTTGGACATGGCTTTTTTGAACCTTTCCTTGTACTCCAATGGAGATACAACAGTTGGAGAGCCGCCGCCGAGGATTCCTGTAGACTTAACCCATGTTTCCAGCTGCTTGTCCCAAGTATATTGCCTCATGTAATCTATAATTCCTATAACCAGTTCTTTTTTCTTCTCATCAACACCCACAAGCAATGAGTAATCCATGACATCAATGGACTGTAAATGATGCCAAAATAATATATACATTAAAAAGAAGAATATATATATATATATATATATATATATATATATATACATATAAAGAGAGAGAGAGAGAGAGAGAGAGAGAGAGAGAGAGAGAGAGAGAGAGAGAGAACTTTTAGAAGAAATAAAAAAAATTTACACGGAAGAAGATAAATGAACTTCATATACGGTACAAGAAGCATATAAAATGAACAAAATATTATAGAAAGTCTATAAACCATAATTGCTAAAGGATGAAGGTATTATAATTACACATCAATGAAGGTTCCTATTTGTCATCAGATGCAAGGCTTTTATTTATAAATGGTTACAGTTGTTTGTGTTAAAAATGAAGTGCAGATGCAAATTAAGTAGTGAGTTAAAGAAAACATCGCATGCTTCAAGTCACAAGCGCATTTGGTTTCAAAATTAGGTTACAAACATTCAAAATATGACTGCATGGGGAAATGATAGAATAAATTAGATGATGTCTTGGTATTTATTAAATGACATATTCACACTGCATAACAAGAAAGACTAGGCGGAGTGTATATTACCCCAAAGATTTCTACAGAATAAAAATGATCAAAGCAGTTAATGTTGCAGACCATCTACAGGTTTTGTGTGTTTTACCGCAAGAAATGATGTATCATTCCAGATAGCGCTTTCAAACCTTCTTTTTGCCTTGCTGCTAAGAAACATTGGCTTTGTATGTAATGTCTCCAACAGATTCAAATCCATCAAAACTGTGTTGGTCCCAGAAGTATCAGCATTGTAGCGGGCACGTGATGAACCCTTGAGGTCATAAACTCTTGAAACATTCCTTCCATAAAAGAGGTTCTCCATCACCATTAAGTCCATCTTCACTTCCCTTCCACCTTTTAAGTGCTTGACAGTCACCTAGTAAAAGAAATCAGCCAAAAAATTAGAGTCGTGCACATGTGCTCAGGTGAGTATGATAAAACCGATGTAGCACCTGATAAATGCCAAGGACCTTAGCAAGGCTGGTGGGACTTCCAGTATTAATTGAATTCTTCAAATAGTTGAAGTAATCCAGAGCAAAGCCTTCAAAAGAATCCAACTCTGTTCTTGTTACCTGTTTAATGATGAACCTTTCATCCAGTGACTTGGCAAAATACACATTACTTTTACCACCTTGGGCATTCCATTTCTTACAGCGGCTTAGAGAACGAATGAAATCAAGATCATTTTCGCAGCATTTCTCCCTCAGTGCATCAAATTGCTTTGCAAAATAGCACGTAACAGAGAATTTTACTCTATCATCTTTAATTAAATTGTCATCATCAAATGATAATTTGAAATGAAGATTTCTGTGATCTGCAATACTACTCCCATGAAGCGGCTTAGACTCATCTAATCCATGGCCCACAGGATGAGTATCTTCTCCTTGAAACTGAGAAACTGATGAGCTTGCTAAACCAGTATTTAATTTGACGTCCTCAGAGTTTATCTCGTGATGGATAGCTTTGCGGTTTGTGAAATTGGTATGTTCCTGTGAACAAATTGCATAGGATATAATACTTGTTGGCTCATTCTCATAAAGTGCAATTACTACATCCATCTGGCCTCCTTGAGGTATTAGCAATAGGGTTGCTTCACTCGCTATACAAGAAACCGATGAGATAAAGACAGGTTTATGACCAGAAACTCTGGAAGAATCGAATGATTTGATAGAAGACAATTGCAATGAAAGATCAACCAAAGCATCAGGATCTTTTGAATTGAATTTGGAATCTAACTCACAAAGCCAACTATCCCACATGTGAGAGTCAATTAGAAGTCTGTGTCTCAAGCGATTTAGTTCTAAGATATCTAGAGTTCCTTGAGAATTTTGACCATTCTCCACAGACACTGGTTTGTGCAAGACCTGCTCAATATGAAAAAGACAGCCTGAGTTCAGCGCCATAATTTAACATAAAACCAGCTAAGACTATCACAATCAAGAAATTAACTTACATCATAATTTGTTTTATCTTTATTCAGAACATCTTTCATCACTAAAATTAGCGTGGGTAAAGTTTCTTTTATGGGTTCATTGTCACATCTTAAAATCTTCAGCTCAATTTTCTCAAAGGCGTTAAAGATCTCCATGTGCAGGGAGTCCAAACTTGAAAGGATCTGTGGAGAACAATTGAATAAAGCCTTTAACACATGATGCTTAAAACTATTCAGGGAAAAGAACAGTACAAGTTCAACAGCATACCAGATTTGCCTCGCCTCTCAGCCACTCCTGCATAGTGTGACAAGAAAAATCAAGCACCAGAGGCGGTAAGCATACAGAAAGAATGTCTACATGTGAATAGCGAAAGAAAGCAACCATATTGCCACACCTGTCAAAGAAAATAATCAGAACCATGCCTTTATAAACAAATTTCAAACATGTTTGCGGCAAATTCCTAAAGAGAATACCCAAAGAAGCGAAGACAATCTTTTTGCAGAGAATGGCCACAACTTGCCAAACGATTAGCAGTTTCATGGTTTGAAAAGCTAAGCTCCAAAAACTTCCCAAAAGATAGACTCCGAGCTGCATCAGACAGGACTACTCTATGTGTAGCAGGTGGGATTCCATCCTTGCGTTCACACATGAGACACCTGTGCCACATCCATATCCTTCCATCTCGCTCACCAGGCAACTTCATTGAAGTCAGTCGCTTAACACTTATCGTAAGGCTGCCTTGCTGGTGAGTATAACATTGGGTATGAACATCAGCTGGTTCATTGCTGGAAGTCTGCTAAGAAGGGAACGAAATCATAGGAAATCATATGTATGTATTTATGAGCACAAACACACACTCTGTGAACACACAGTATTACCTGATCAAACAAGTCCTCATGGAGATACCTTCCTAATGATTTATCAAAACTACCATAAAACGTGATACGGAAAAGTTGAGAGCGGTCACACACAGTTGCTTTAGGAATGCATGTACTTGACAGAGAAACTAAGATGCTCTGGCTGTCAGCTGTGCAATAGTACTCATCAGGAACCTCCAAGTAATCATTTCTGTCAGCATGTTTAGGAAATGTAGCACCCTCATTTGCAAGAAATGAGGTCTCAAGTGATAGATGATAGGCTGCAAAGATTGCCAATGAAAGAACGCGCTTAACCTTTTTCAGCTCCTCCAGACAAGGGCCCCTCAGAATAATCTACACGTTCCAGAGGCTCAACTTAATAAGATAAATAGATTTAATAATTGACATTTATAACTGGAAATAAAAAAAGAGTATAGATCAATCAGGAATGCGTAACTTACCATGTCAATAAGTTTCCTGATCATATTCATTAGCAACTTATGCTAGAGGGCCAGGTAATTTGGCATGCAAACTTCAATATAGAAGGAATTTTATCATGAAAATACCTCAAATCTTTTATCACATATATTCTATAATCCGAAATTTTTAAGTGCCCTACTCTAAGCAATATACAAAGGGTGACGGGTGAAGAACTAGTTGTAAAGGGAATAAAACATAAACAAATTTTAGGAAGATGCAGAACTTTTCATGTAGAAGCTTCATTTAAGGATTTTAAAATGATCGAAAGGTATTTGGACATTGAATATTGCAAAAATGTGCAGAAAATTGGCAGATATTTTGAGGGGAGTATAGGAGTTAAATCTACTAAACTACTTTAAATAACAAAAAACAGACCTAATCGGCTAATAATCCATGAGCAAATACTGTCAAGTAGGCTTATCATCACAAGAACATGAGGTTGTATAGAAAGCATACATCATATTTTAACAAACAAACAAAGTGATGCAGAAAGCAGTACAATGTGGGCTTTAATTACAAACCATGCATCTTTTGGCATTATGAAGACGTTATGTCAGGCTGAAGACTGGTGCAAAAAAAAGTTTTCACTTAGATTTATTATGTCTTCCAGAATAATAAGAAGTGGTTTAAATCATAACTCAAATTATTTATATGCATAGAAGCACGTTCATCTTCTACCATCTATATCTTTACTCTGACCATGATAGGAACAAGACAAATTTCCAGCAAGAATAAGGCAAAATACTACTCCACTGAAATAAAACAACACAATCCCAAATACATAAATGATAGACCTGCAATTCGAAAGGTAGACAATTCTCACCGAAACCCTAATCCTAAGATTCAATATAAGAATCACATACCCCAAGCCCAATCCTATTAAGCCCTATTTATACCAAATAATAGTAACTAACAAATGATTAAATTGCCCTTTCAGTCTTTCGCCTCAAAAAGGTCTTCAAATTATTCGGCGGGCTTGACGTGGGTTCAGTGGAACCACTTAACCCAGTGGAGCACAAGGTGGAAAGTGTCAGTCTAAGATTACTCCACTTCCAATAAGACGCATTATCCTCAAGATAAATGAAAAAAAAACTGTTGTTGGATCAAATCATATTGCTCCCATGTGGATTTCCATTCGAATCAACACTTCTTTCGAACCTGTTAATTCCTAGCGCACCCCTTTAACTCAAGTGGCTCCAAGAGACTTCCATATCGTCAATCAAAGTAAGGTCAAGTGAAGAAGAGGACACATTATCACCAATAGCACGTCTCAGCTGCGATATATGGAATACTGAATGGAGTGTCGATGAAGGCAGCAATTGTAAATGATAATCCAGTGCCCAATGTGTTCAGTGATATCATAGGAACCAAATAGCGTGGGAAGAGCTCCTCATTTCAACATCTGGCCAATGTTTTATGCCGAAAGGGTGTCAAAGTCTTAGATAAACACTATCTATTATCACAAATTGCACATCCCTTCAACGTCTGTCGGCTTTTTTTTTCATGAATATTTGAGCATTCAATAAATTTCCTTTCAATTCCGCCAATACCTTGTCACTCTCTTCTAAGTACTGATCTATTAAAGATACTCTCGTAGTATAATGAGCCAAATGGGGTGGATCGCGGCCATATAAACTTTAAAGAGTGGTCTGAAATGTTATATGATACAACGTATTATACAAAATTCTCTGCCCGGAATAGCCATTTAGCCACTGCTTGAATGCATCGAATACAAAGCAAAGTAAATAGGTCTCCACGCTCCGATTCGCAACTTCGAACTGTACTTCAATCACGTGAGTGGTAAGTTGTACTTCTCTTCAATATGGTACCTTGCATCCTAAATAACTCACTCCAGAAATGACTCGAGACAACCTTGTCTCAATCCAGCAATATCGACTCTAGAATCCAATGAAAATGCATAATCTCCCCTATATAAATAGTGACGACATAAACAATAGTGTAAAGATGACATAAATGTACTAAGTGAGTGTACTGGCTCAACCGTTCCACTCCTTGTGAGTAAGGTAAGCCTTTAATGAAATCCATTGTCACCTACTCTCATAGCATTTTCAGTAATGCTAGAGGTTGTAGCAACCCGCCAGATGCCAACGTCATGTACTTGTATCATTAGTACACATCACATTTTAAGACAATGTCCTCTACTTCCTTTCTCATTCCCACAGAACACAATTTTACTGCTATCCTCCAGAATGTTTTGAACATTCTTGAGTAACCCTCAAAAGCGTTGTCTTGAAACTCTTACAATAACTTTAATATGTTTCTTGAATTTTGGGGTAATAGTGTCCTTGGTAAAGTAAACGTTGGTTATTCAATGATTAATCGAGAAAGCTGTTCTTACCATTCAATAAAGTCGACCAAATCTTGTCATGTTCCTCACCTGCCTCACTCTTGTCTCAGGAACTCTGAATCTAAGACCAAAGGAACTAAGAATGTTAACAATTGAGGTTCCTCCATTCATTGTGATAAGGCATTAGTGACATTATTCTCTAATACTGGACAACACTAAATCACAATGTCATATCCCAATAGCTTAGATAGCCACATCTAATGTTTCTCAGTCGCCATACCTTATTTCGACACAAATTTAAGGTTGTATTGATCCGTGTGCACTGTAAAATGTCGTCCCAACAAATTAGGTCACCGTTTCTGAATATCAAACAAAATCACCATAAGCTCCCGCTCATAAATGAATTTGAGTCTGGATCTTGCAGTCAACACTTCACTGAAATAAGCGATAGGTCATTGACATTGTATGAGAACTACGCCTAACCCATAGCCTGAAGTATCCATCTCTACAATAAATGGTTGGATAAAGTTAGGTAACGCTAGCACTGGAACAATCTTCATAACCCTTTTAACTTATCAAAAGCTTGGGTCACTGCTTCCTCTATTGAAAATTATCTTTCTTCAATTGCTCCATCAATGGCCAACCCAATAGAGCTATAATCTTTCATGAACTTTTAAGAGTATAGTGTAAATCCTAGAAATCTTCTCAACTCCTTCAAGATCTTAGGTAGTGGCCAATCTAACATCGCCACCACCTTCAATTGATCTGTCAAAACCCCTGCAGTCAACACCACATGTCCTAAGTACTCCCTCCACCTTCGTTTGCGCAAATGAACACTTCTTCAACTTAGCTTAGAGCTGGTTCTAATTGAGTATCATCAACACCTTTAAATGCTTAATGCGGTCTTTCAAGGAGCAGTTGTACGATAAGATATCGTCAAAGAACACGAAAACAAATTTCTGAAGGCTGAAACACCATGTTTATCAGTGATTGAAATATAGTCAAGGAGCTGGTGAGCATGAATGGAAAAAACAAAATGAAGCAGGCGTCCCATTTATGATAACGTAGGCCAACCAAAGGCGAAAGCACGATCACGTCCTGCATGCAAAAGTTCTCGCGAATGTAAGCAGTGACCGGGCTGCTTTGCCAAGACCAAATCAATTCAGGTGTTGTCCCTTTTGAGGAGTCGACTGGTTTTCATCCTATTAAAATTTATCTGTTTTCGTGAGTCAATGGGAAATTTTTCATGAATTTGTTTTGGACAGTTGTGGACGTCTCTATCCTTTCGAGAGTTGTATTCAAAGGTTTGAGTGGTGCTCCAGCTGTATCTCTCATCTGAGGTGGTGATTATCTTCCCTATCCTCTTTCCGTATCCTCCTCACATCGCTCCCGATCGCCCCTTGATGCAGCTACCCAAACAACTACATACCGCAGTTTTCCTGCGGTTTCCCACTTTACCTCTTGTGGTCCTGCACTCTAGCACATCCCCATTTGTTGTTGACACCCTCCTCCGTTGTTTTCACAGTCCAAAATAACACTTCCCCTGTTGTTTGGCTGCCATAAAGCTCCTTGTCCTTACTGCGTCTACCCAGGACAACCTAGTTTCTCGTTGTTCCAGCGGTTTCTCACCTTCCCATTGTTGCCACCATCAACCCCTGGTCATTAGCCCAGTGCCACACCATCCGGCCTTCCAATCTCCCTTTACTACCTCTTTGGAGGTCCAAACCATGGTCGATCACCCCCACCACCCCAAGATCTACCCTAGTTTGAGTTTGAGTTGTCATTTGCCTCTCTTTCATATTTCTAGGTGTCGTGTTGTTATTTCCCCTTTCAATGTGTTTGTTGTAATTGTCTATTAGTTTATTCACTAATAATATTTAATTTTACTATCATTGTTTGGGTTAACTCCGGTATAACAGAAATTCATAGTGACCCTTATGAGTTCGAAAAGCAGTCATTTGCACATCCGATGGCCGCATCATAATCTAATGGTATCAAAACTTCAAGTCAATCTTAAGAAATATGGCAGCCCCAAACAACTTGTCCAGTAGCTCATCAATCACCTAGAAGAGAAATTTGTTGGGTATTCTTTCCTTTTTCAATGCCCGATAATCCACACAGAAACATCAACTCCAATCCTTCTTCACTAGCAAGACCGGGCTAAAGAAAAGGCTCACACTAGGATGTATGATCCATGCCTCCAACATCTCTAGAATCAATCTCTCGATCTCATCCTTCTACACATAAGGGTAGCGTTATGGCGCACATTGATGGGAGAAATCCCCAACCTCAACAATATCGCATGCTCTTCTTCCTTCTGAGGAGGTAATCTGCGTGGCAATTAAATTTTTTTAAATTGTTGTAAGAGTTGTTAGACTGTTGTTGGAATCTTTGTTAACTCCATATCATGCGTCTCTTCCATGTTATGCAACTCAATCCAGAATCTCAACCTTGCATTCTAAATTGCCCTAACCATGATCTTAAGTGTTACCAATGTCATACACAAACTAAGAGCCCCTGTGAACCACCACCCTCTTGTCTTTCTCCTGAATCTTCATTATTAGGAGCTTCTAATTCATCTTATTCTCCCCCTAAGGATTGCAACATTTTCATAACAATTTTATATCAGTGCTCCTAAAATCAAAGAGAAGTTAATCCTCCATCACCCACATACTCTAGAATGTCAAATTCAATCATTTACAAACTCTTCTGTTTTTCTCCACATGTACCATGTTTATCATCACTCCAAAGCTTTTTGTGTTAGCCATCTCAAGCCCCAGTAGCACTACTAGTTGAGTGGAGATGAAGTTATGAGTGGCCTCACTATCTACCAAAACCACTATGTCTTGCTCGCGAATTTGTCCCCAAAATTTCATAGTATGGTTCAGTGTAAACACCACCACAGAATTCAGTGAAAATTTCTTCATATCCAAGTGATTGTTCCTCCTCCATCACAATCATCTCTATTTATCAACTCCTGCCTCCTCATCACACAATGTGAGTGTTCCTAAACCACGAGCTCCTTTATTTTTTCATCTCCTACCTCCTCATCACGCAATGTGAAGCTACAAAATATGATCCTTGCCTACGTGTTCTTGGGAAAACTTCTTATCACACCAAAAACATAATCCTAGACGCGCTTCTCTGGAATTTATCTCTGTAAAGCGTTTGAAGGTCAATCCCAATAATGGCTCATTATTCCTCTCTCATTGAGTCTCTATCTGAAATTTCAATATGAGCTTTTGATATCGTCATTGTTGTAGCATTTTGAAATAGTGTTCCAACTATGTTGCTCTAATCAGCCCATTCCATTATATTTTCATCTTCAATAATTGGGCTAATTTCATAATTTCTCTCGATCCTCATAGTCTTAACAGATGAAGTGTTACTCGAATCTCAGACCTCAACTTCTTCATAAAGTTTCCTTCCAATACTATCTCTGATATCCCTCTCAAAAAAACCGATAGCATCTCAAATCTCTCTATATACTTTATGACAGATCCTTCCTGGACCAATGCAAAAAAGTGCTCATGTAAATCCCTATCTCGTGCGGTTCTAAAATGCTCCAAAAATAGGTCCTTGAATTCTTTCCAAGTTCTGATTAGTTGACGTTATTCATTCCATTGATACCACTCTAAAGCATTCCCTTTCAAACACAGGCCACCACCATCAATTTTTCTTTCTCTGTCAGCCCATTAACAACAAAATATCTTTCCACGCAATAAAACAAATCATTAACATTCTCTCCTTCAAAGATCGACATCTTCAACTTCTTTATATGAGAGATTACTCCCCAATTTTCTAAATTGAACTTCGTTCCACCCATGAAGTGGTGGATGTGTTCCCTTCATTAGCCTTGATTTCTCTTCTTCCATAAGTCTGGACTGTCCCGTCATCAGCTCGTCCGACCCCATAGACTCCTGAATCGCCTTCTCGGAAGACTCGTGGTTGCTGCAACAAAAGGCATTAGGATGGTTGGATGCAGCCCTCAGTTGAGGTCCCACCGACTGGGATTCCCTGTTCCAGACCAAAATTCTTTGAATTGATCTTCTCTAGCATTGATTCGTACGCCGCCGTCCTGTTTCGCGTGCTATCATTTGCTTCAGCCCTCCTGATGTCGTGCAAGCCCTACAGACCAAATTCCTTCGTATTGATCATCTCCAAGCCTGAATTGCATACCACCATCCCTTGCCCTCTGCTTCTACTAGTTTAAGCTTTCCGGAGCTCGCAAGTTTCCTTTTAGGTGTTGTTGTTTAGGTGTGCTCCCGACTATTTCGCTCAATCCTACAACCCTAGATCCACTTAAGGTAGTGACATTGTCCCCTGTGTAACCCTAATGTCGCACGATTACTTTCAATTGTTGTCGCTCAAGTCCCCACCAGACTCCTTTACTCGACCCCACAGCAATAAGCAGCGGGCTTGCATGGAATTTTGCGATCTTCAGATTTTCTTCCAGGGATCATGAATCCATGGTCGAGTAGCACACCTCCATGCACGAGAAAGGCTCCTCAATTCCCAATCTAATTTGGCTCACATCTTCCTATTTGTCCTCTAAAGCAACAATTGCCTTTACTCCCAGGTATGGCTCTAATACCAAGTTGATAGGAACGAGATAAGTTCCCACCGCAGTTAGGGCAAAATAAAATATCTTACTCTACCACACAAAATAACACGATCTCAAATACATAAAAGATAGACCATGAGAACTTAATCGTGTTCATCATTATTTCCCCTACCACTTACTTTAAGCTCAATATGATAAATTTTATAACATAAAACTTAAGTTTTTTGCTACTATTTGACTAGTTTTAATTAAAAGTGTTCTCCTATTATTAGGAAAAATAATTAACTATAGGGGCTTACGCCTATGAGAAACCTCAAACCCCATATCAACAAGTCCTCACAAAATGAGTGTGAAATATCTCTAGGTATTATCCTATTTACAATTCAATCCGTCTTTTGAAAATTTGACCTGGAATACAAAATAGAAGACTCTCAACAACAACGAGTGTCCAAGGTGTCGAATTTTCGGAGTTTACAATGTATAAATAAAATAACTATTCAACATGTTTATCAATAAAATCACCAAAAAATCCAACTAAACAATTATCACAGAAATGATTCAAAGTAAAAAATAATCTCTCAAAAATAAAAGAGAAACAAATTCCCAAAAGTTGTATGCACGATACATGCTAAAATTACTCAAGTGAATGTTATTGATACAATCGTGATAGAAAGTAGATCTTGCACCAATAAAATCCTAAAAGATGGGAAGAGCAGAAAAGGCAGAATTACCGTACAACCCAAATGCCTTGGACAACCTTCAAAATATATCAATGTTTTCATAGATCTTTTGCTTGGTTGGATACCTAATGCACATTCTTCAACAACCTTCTCAACACGAAATACCTCACATTGTCCCATCTGTGCTGAAGAAATATAATCAATTGTCGGAACTAGCTGAGCACCAGTACAAAGGGATATTCTCTCCAAAATCGACCTCTTAACATTCAGCACAAATGATATTTCCTTGGCCAAAAGGTACTCCTGTGCATAAAAAGATACACTTTTTTCAACAAGAAGCACATTCGGCCGATGAGCCTCAATCTTGGAGACGACCATCTTCAGCTGATCACTTTCCTATGTGAATTTAAGGATCAGATCACAGATGGAATTTAGAAGAAATAGAAACAAGTTAGAGGATACAAAACCTTTTCCATTATAGTATTTATAGATGCCAACTTATTAGAAACCCTTTGGTACTCTAGTGCTCCACCCAAAAGTAAAATTCTTGGATTTTTGTGATGTGAAACCATGCGTTTGTGTTTCACATTATTGGTACAAACAATTCCCTTAATAAAAGCGCTGAAAAGGAAAAAAAACAATATGTCTGTTACAAAAATAAAATAGAGTAATACATGTCTGAAATTGTCAAAAAAATTTGGTAAAACGATACCTCTCCCAGGGATTTACAGATGTTACACACTTCACCTTCACATAATGACGAGGATCCATGCTTGCACCTTTCCTAGTGTCTGGTTTAACAAACCTTGCAGCCTGCCATGCCAAAGAAGAAACAATGTCTAGCCATCTCTTCTTGCCACTCTCATTGCCAACTTGAATCTTTTCATCTTGAAGCAATTGCAACACCAAAGCTGTGAAATGCCTGCATACAACATTTCCTATATGCTCTTTTTTTGTATCATAGGGTTTCTCCCTGATTGGAAAGGCATCACTAGCAAAGCTATTTGATGAGTAATCCGCACCTGAACCTTCAACATCATCATCCTCATCATTATACTCAAAAAAACCATCTTCCACATCATTATTCTCATCTTCAGGAGATGGAGGATACCAAATACGCACATTCTTTTCAACGCTACATAACTCTTGGCTATTACTAATGCTAATGGAATCAAAATCAGAAACATCTTGAGAGAACTCACTGGTGGGACTAAAAAAATGCATCCCACTGTCATCTTCATCCTCTTTCTCATCACTCCTGCATAATAAAAATAAAAAAATAAAAAAAACCATTTGAAGGATATTAAATAAGTGATATAGAAATCTTTTATGTACTTAAGGAAACGAGAAAATGAAATTAAATTCTGATGCTTTATGGGTCAATCATGAATGTGAAACCATTAATTTGTGGTTTTTCGTCACTTGAATTCCTAGAATCCAAAAACAACCTCAAGTTATTCAGCTTTCAGTATTTAACATCATCATAATCTACTAAATACAAATTTACCAAATATAATTCATACTTAAATCACATGCTTGTATCCAAGAAGCACGTTAGTTTATAAATAAAAGCAAATACGAGTTACAAAACGATAAACCTATAAGCCGAGCATCTGAGATGAGTTGAAGAAGAAGACTGTTGCATCTCAGCCAGGTCGGAAAGCCTGTTATGGCTAAATCCTCTCGGAGACTTGGTTACGGAATCATGGAGCTGTAATCTCTCTCCATATTCCTGCGGCTCTAAGAGCAAACTGCCACAACGGTGACACTGGTTGGTAGCTCACCGGAAACAGACGGCACTAATGGTAAGTGACTCGATCACCCAAGTTCGACATCCAAGTCTTAGAGACCGAACAACCAGAGGGCTCCAAAATCCAAGTACTCACTTTCGAACAGAGATCAAGAAACGGACGAAGCACTATTCCCACAAGCAGGAGGAACCGCTCCCACTCATAAAACGAACCCAGCAGTTCCTCCGACTATGCCAACTCTCTTCAACTAAAAACGAAGAGACCTATACAAAACACGAACTGAAAACTTGAAGAGGAGTTGTCGGCAGAAACTTCACTAATCTGTAAAAAGAACAAGCCCTCGGTGTTCTCCAAGAAAAGAAAATACAAGAAGGAGACCAAGCTAAAATTCTTGATAAGCTCCAGAGAAAGAAGCAAAACCCTCTTGAGAACCCAAAATACCTTAAGAGAGTGGATCTTATTTACAGTATGATGAAATCAGACGAACTCAGTTGCCAAAGTTCTATCAACCGCCAATTTCCACCCACCAAGCAGTCGAATCAAAGAAGTTCAACCCATCCCCTACTGCTACCTGACCATATGGCGGTAAAATTTGAAAGATAGGGGAAAACTGAGATGCAACGGGCGTCAGTAACTAGATGAGCAAGAGGATGAGAAGAAGGATAAATGGGAGAAGTAAGAGGGTGATTTTGTTTCTTGATGAAGATAAGAGGAAGCAGATTGATTTTCATACTAATAAGTTTTTAGTATTTAACATCATCATAATCTACTAAATCCAAATTTACAAGATCTACTAATTCATACTTAAATCTCATGCTTGTATCCAAGAACCACATTAGTTCATAAATAAAAGCAAATACGAGTTAAAAAACTGAAAACCTAGAAGTCGAGCATCTGAGATGAGTTGAAGAAGAAGACTGTTGCATCTCAGCCAGGTCGGAAAGCCTGTTATGGCTAAATCCTCTCGGAGACTTGATTAGGGAATCATGGAGCTGCAATCTCTCTCCGTATTCCTGCGGCTCTGAGAGCAAACTGCCGCAAAGGTGACGCTGGTGGCTCGCCGGAAACAGACGGCACTAATGGCAAGTGACTCGATCACCCAAGTTCGACTCCGAGAGTGTAAAAAGAAGAGCGGAAACGCAGGAGAAACCCCCGAATTCGCCGGAAACGCAGGAGTCCGTTGGAGAAGGTACCAAATGGTACTATAATATTGAACTGTATTTCTTTTAGAGGGAAAATTAAAATTTTCATACTTGATCTAAAGAAATAAATGAATGAATTTAAAATTCATTTCTTCGTTACTTTTTTCGTTAATTAGAATACAGTGAATTTGATAAATTATCAAATACACACCTCCAAATAAAATGTTGTTTTTATTTTACTTCAATCCAAATAAAAGAATATGCACCAAATAACTTCAAAATGATTCAAAAATACAATATATTATTTCTGCATTCAATTTATATTACACTGCATTATTTATTTTTTTAGCCGGCCAAACAATTCAAAATTAATATGATTATATTTTTTGAAGAACACATTTCACAGTAATATTATTTTTTTTCTTTTTTTGGTAAAAAAGCAACGATTTAATTGCAGCGTGTGGTATTTTATTTTTAAGATATAATATTAGATATATAAACGAGCATTACTCAGATGAGATGTGTAGAGTACTTCAATTTTCAATTGATTGAACAAATATTCCAAGCTTTTGGAATTCCTAGAATTGATTTGGTTGTGAACTTATATTATGTGCAACCCAATAAATAAGATTTCAAATTTTGAAATAATATGTAATGAAATTTGTTGTGTACCCATAAATTCATGGTGGTGGAATGATATATTAATACTTTGATGTTGTGCAAATGTCTGACACATATAGGTAAAAAGAACTAGAGAAAAATTTAGTAGGAGTTTTTACGTGAAAAACTCATAGGGGTAAAAATCACAGAGTCTGGCAAGGGCTTTAGCCAAATGACGATAGTCGAGAAGTTGTGGTTTATTGATGGTGGTGGCTAAACGGCGGTGACTGGGGAACGGTGGTTCGACAGTGGTGGCAGCTGGTCGACGGTGGCTTGGAGGTAGTGAGGCGGTGGCTCAACTGCGGTGGTTGGGCAACTGCAGCTCGGTCATGGTGGTGGCCAAGAATATACAACGATGGTCCGGAGGCGGCGGTGCTCGACGATGATGACCAAGCAGTAGTGGCCTGATGACGGTGACGACCAATTGGCGGCAGTCCGATGGGTGGTGGAGCTTGGGAACTCTCAAGAGCTTAGAGTTCCTTCATCTTTCTCCTCTAGGTCTCAGTCCAAGTCCCCTTTCATAAAATAAGTTGGGTTGTATTTATAGTTTTTGTGAGTGGCATCCTCTGTAAATATCTCATGAATCTGGACCACTCCATCAAACTACCCAGAGCGATCCTTTTGATCGGATGGTGTTCAATGCCTCAATGATGTCAAAACCGTGTGATCTTGGACTCGTTGGATTCAAATCGATAAGACACTTAATTAGACTAAAAGTTTGTTAGATTTGGAATCCACTTGACCATTCAATTGTCCATCCAAAGCTTTCAATTACACTTAAACAACTTGATCGGACTCAAATCGAACCAATTTTAGTTGGGCTCGCCTTTTTGACACAGCCAGTTGACTGTAAACTTGTTGGAGTCAAGACCCTTTGAAATTTAATCTAGAACGTATACTGTTCGAAATGCTTCAAAAAATTCATGCCTAATTAAAAAAAAAATTATGGATGCATTGAAAATCAAATTTTTAGTCGAGCTTGACTAATAAAATTTTTCTCAGTAATTTTGGAGTTAAATGACAATTACTCTGGCTTACATTATACTAGATTGAGTCAAGATATATATTAATTTTAATAAGTTATCTCATAATCTTATTAGCACTCATGAAAGGATGAGGAGAACGAAATATAAAAGATTTAAATTAAGGAGTTATGCAATTTCACTAGAGTGGGTTTGAGTACTGAAAATTATCTCAAAATTGCAAAAAAATTGTGTAACTGCATCTTGAGTACTCACCATTATAGGTTTTAGTTGACTTTAGGAAGCAACAAAAAAAGACTATATACCGACTCACATAAATAAAAGAAGTAAATTGTGAGGCACATTGGTTATTCACTTTAAACTGTATGGGCTGTGTAGCTTGGTTATATATTTGGACTTAAATAACTTGATCGACAATCATCATCATTCTTTTGAGAAAATCATTAACTTCTTAAGTAGTTATTGAACTAGTGGCAATATTCCTAATGCTTTGTTAGTTTGACATGAACTCAACAAATTTATAGCAAGTTCATACAATTTGCACTATCTTATGTGAACTCATGTTGAGGAACAAGTTTATGTTGTTCAACCTTCATGATATTTAGATGTTTCTTTAATTTGTTCATCCGCTTGTATCATTAATAATAAATTTTATCTTTTCTATTAGATAATGTTTCATGTTTTTAACATCACCTTTGGAGAAAATTTTTTAGTTGGTCAAAATTGTTGTTCATTTTATTAATAAAAAATAAGTAGAATATTATATATCCACAATTATATTTACAAGAATTATTAATGTCAAGTATTAAGATCTAGTCATTATTGATGTTAGCACTAATACTGATATTAATATTTTTGTCAATGTCATTGTCATTTCCCTATAGATAGAAATCTCCTGCCTCATTTTTAGGAAAATTAATTGATATATGATATGTTGTGAAGTACACAGCAACTATGCAAGTATAAGTATTGATCAAGTAATATACGAAATAAGAGTCAAGTATCAATCCCACGGAGAACTTGTAATTTTGCTAAGTAGTGAATTTCTAGTCTACTAAACATTAAATTTAGTTTGAAAATTTCAATGCTTCGAAGGTCTCTAAGTCCAAAAATTAAAAATATAATTATGTTTTCTGGATTTTTTTCCGATTATATAAAAGATCATACTCCTGTGAATTAGATCATGTGAATCATGGGGCATTCTTCTGATGAGTTCCCCCACATTATAGTTGATAATTGATAGAAGTGAAATATGTGATATTTTGATAGAACATTTTTCCCATGTATTTTCATCTTTTTGACTAATATTATGCTTGAGAAAGTTATGTTTGTCTTAATTATGTAGGAGACAGGATGAATGGAGAATTTGGAGAAAAAATAACAAAAACGAACACAATATAAGGATTTCAGACCAATCACCCGCACCTACAAGAGCACGCCCACTTTAATTTCGGTGTGTGTCGTGTTCAGCGCCCCCATGCCCAGTCTAAAGCACTCATGTTAGATCCGCATACCCGCTCCCGCTTGCGTATTCAATCTTTAGCGCACCCGCGTCGTAATCGCGGCGCCCCTGCGCAAAATCCGACACACCCGCACCAGTTCGCAGAACCTATTTGGCAAGAATTTCCTTGCCTTTTTCGAGCTTTGACTATAAATTTATGCATGACGCTGATCTTATGGCATCATGGGTGGCTGAAAGCTGTAAGAAGGGTAGAGTTTTGATCATAGAAAATTTTCCTCTTAGGTTTCTCTCCTTCTATTGGATTGGAACCTCAAGATCTGAGTTTCCACCACTAAATTCTTGAGAGTTTTTGAGTGATTTATTGTATGAGAAGAAGACGTGCTACTCTTGTGGAGAAAACAAGTTTTATTTTAAGCTTTTTCTCCTGTTTATTTCTTACTGAATTTTATGAAAATTCATTTACAAAGCATGGGAGAGATTTAAGGACTTACGTAGAAGGTGCCCACACCATGCCTTACCCATTTAGCTATTCATTTAAACCTGTTAGAACGGATTTGTAAGGTCCCTGAGGTCCATCATAGATGTTGTTGTAGGATTGTTATTAATGTCTATAACATATTGATGAAGCTTGCCAACTAATAGAAAAAACGACCACCAATAATTCCAATGGCCCATTGAAAGAGTTGTCCCCAGAAGGTAGTAAGTGTTCATGAATCTGAAGTCTTGGCTATCAAGACCACCCAAGTTGCAATAATTTCTAAAAAGTTAGTCAATCTCAGAATGAATCTGAAGTATAAACTACCACCCAATTATGGGTTGGTGTATCGGTGATAGATCCTAACATCTCGGTCTTAGAATCTGAGTATGCCATAGAAAATCATGATAATAACCCATATTCCAACACGTACAACTCAGGCATGAGGAACCACCGAAATTTATAATGGAGTAACAACAAAAAGCAATGGGGGAACAATCAAAACAACCGTACAGGTAATTGGCAGAACCCAGGAAACCAACCCTAGAAACAATAGCCCTCACCCGGATTCTAGGGTAATTCCCATAACCCAAAGAAATCACTTATTGAAAAATTAGTAATTCAAATGCGGAACACTTTACAGAGTTATGATGTAGCCATCAAGAATTTAGAAATACAATTAGGATAGCCGATACATTCAATGAATAATAAACAAACAGGAGCACTACCTAACAATACAAAAGTAAACCCAAGAGATCATAATTTGGAGCACTGTAAGGTGGTAGGAATTAAGACTGGAGAAGAGAAGAAACTCAATCGACCAGAGGCTAATACACCTGTGAGAGTTGAGTTAGAAAAGGTGTCCTTTGCCATCCCGATTGACTCAACTAGAAGACTTTCATTTCCATTCCCTCTAGGATTGCAAAAGCCAAGTAAGAACCCTAGTAGTTTTATGACCCGACCCGCAATTACGTGTATTTTTATACTCTAAAGTATTGCTTAAAACTTGTCCCAAAGTATATTTAGCGGCTAGTGTGAATAAATGAAATGATTTAGAAAACAGATTATGAACCTTCTGATAGGCGTGGACTTTAATTTTATATATTTAAATGCAAGAATTTGTTACCACTGTAAGAAGATTTTAAGTTTCAGCAACAATGCCAAAAACTTGACCGCGAGGGGCTTATATATATGCAATAATTTATGATCTCAAATTTATATATTTATAATGATTTTGTAAAGGCCACCTACTCAACACAAGTATATGTATCGTATCAAGTAATACAGTGCTCTAATGGAGTCCTGGTTATCGATCCTACAGGGAGGTTTTAAGTGGAAGTAAAGTAAAAAGTTTTACAAGTAATAATAAAGCACAGAAATCCTATACTCTAATTACATTTAAAGTTCAACACTTACTTCTACTACTACTATGCAGAAAACAATAACAACTAACTAAACTACAATTACTTCTAATAACTTGAAAACATAATTATCTAACAGACACACTAAACTAAATATTTGAAAGGTTTTTGATATATATGAGAAAAGTATCTTTCTTCTTGCAATGAGAATATGATGTGTGGATTGATATGGATCAGTTATCTAATTTATTGTGCCAAATAGGAGCACGGATGATTCTTTACCTTTAGAAGAGTACCCCCTCCTCTAAATAAGAAAAGAACATTGACTTATTCTAAGTTTAGTCATTAACTCTAAGGCTAGGTTGGGAGGATACCGGCTCTCACTTCAGAGCTCTCACTCACCCTTCACCCGAAGGCTAACCTTTGATATTAATTACTAATCTTAGCTTGTCACCCTGAAATCTCCACATTAAAGTCCTTCAAAACACATTTCCATATTTATTTGAACGCAATTCCCATGAACTACGCAATTCATCCATGGAAATTGAATGGATATTTCATTATTATTGTAAGACATTAAATCCTTTCAAACTTAATGCTCAACAACATATTTTAACATTTTAATTGTCCAACTCGAAAGTAAATTAAGTTCTAAATGAAAAACCATCACAATCTCTTCAATACATTAAAAGCACATCAAATCTACATCAAACCATCATCCCATCTCTAAGCAAGAAGAAAGACAAAGAAGACTACTCATAATTCATGGAGAAGATATTATAAAATATGGATTTTATATGTAAAAGAAAAGTCATACAAACCACAAAATAAAATACAACTTATCTCTTTTTCTTCCCCAATGCAATCCCTTTGAAGTTCTATTGAATCCTCTTCTCTCTTCTTTACAACACTTGGTTCTCTCTTTAGAATGGAAGGGAAGAAACAATCTCTCACTTTACTTCTTCTCCTTCACTCCTTAGAGAAGAATTCCTCTGAAATCCTCACTTCTACACACTATTCTACTAAACCCTAGCACTTAACACACACTAAAACACTAAGAGAGAGCAATAGAATGCAAGAGAGCCCCCTTCTCTCATCCAAAATCAGTTATTTAAGAGTTAGGGATGAAATCCAAAGAGTTTCAATAGGCATTCCTTCAAAATTTTGCCAAAACTCTCAAATTTTGAATTCCACAGACTTTGGGCGCCGGCGGCGCTCTATTGTGCAAAAAATTCTGGAGTCTCTAGATTTGGGCATCGGAGGCGCCCATTCTGGCGCCGGCGGCGCCAGAACACTTTTTCACCATTTTGCTTCTTTTTGCTCCCTTTTGCTCCGAATTTGTTTCTTTTTGCATCTTTTTGTTCCAATCACCTAAAATTATTATATCTACAATAAATCATGAAAAAAAACCTTTCTTTAAAGTGCAATATCACAAAAATGCGTAAAATTAGATAGCAAAAATCGTATATATTTTTGGTGCATCACCTTCACACTACGGCTATTACTCAAGTATATGTATCGTTTCAAGTAATATATGATTTTCCTTAAAAACCCCAGTATCGATCCCACGTGGATAGGCATAACACTAAATATTTAGTTAAAAAACTTTAATCTAAAGTGCAGATAATTATGATATGAGATAAATTTTGAAATTTTATATTTAAAATTTAACTTTAAGTAGAAAGTAAGTACAAAGTTTAAATGATAATAAAGTTTAGTAAGAGTTTAAATGTGATAAAAAGATCTTTCCCCTTTGCAAAGAGACATTAATCAATGTAGAATATGAATGACTCAAAATATAAAATGATGTATTGTGACAAATAGGAGCATACATATCCTTTACCCCCTCTCTGTGTTAGCAAAGAACATTTGCTAACCTAAAGTTTGTCTCCAGCTTGTGTATTGGTGCTGAGTAGATTCTGGCCTCTCAGTTCTAAACTACCCACTATGCCCTCTCTATAGGACCCACTAAAGACCCTTATGATCCTAACTTTAAATTAAATTGATAAAAGAATCTAGCATGTCACCCTAGAAACATCAATTCTATGCCCATCAAATCTTGTCACTCTATCTATTTGCACTCTCCCTCAGGTGATCAAAATGGCTCTGTCCAAAGTGAAGTGTGGCATTCAAAAGTTAGGTGAAATGATTGCCCTCTGGGGCCATTATGCTTCTCAACAAATTTTAACCTCACAAGTGTCCATTTGCAAAGTTAATGAAGAACAGGCAAAAATGTTATCGCAATGTTTGTTGACCTCACTTTTGTGAGGTTCATTTATCTAATACCTTGAGAAAGGAAGTCTACCTACATTGACTTCCTAAAGCTTCACAAAAGACAATAAACCCTAGAGACCCAGGGTAAAACCCTGACAAAGTCTTTTTGACCCAAAATTGACATGATCAACCATCAAAACATTACAGACATTAAACTGACAAAAAGTGAGATATTTGATTACCTGACATTATCAAAATGACTCAATCTCATCAACCCTAGTCAAGCCTAAGTCTAATTTTAAGACCAATGACCTTATAAATAAATTAACCATGACAAGGTTAAATAAATCATATGAGGATAATTATTGACTTAAATTGATTAATCACAATCAAATATAGTCAGTACTGACAAATTTTTGACATAAGCAAGAAAAATTGACCATCATATGGCCTAAATACCACTACATTGACCTTATAACCCTCCTATGACCTAAATGACAAATTAGGTCAAATTGACTGAATCTTGACCCAAAGAATGTTGCATTGACTTCATTAATCAGTTTTTGACTAAATTTTTTGAAATTTTGTCAAAAATGACATAAAGATAAAAATATTAGCCTCATTGGTCAACTCATGACCTAAAAAGGTTAAAAATGGTCAAATTAGACAAACTATGCCATCCTTGACCACAATTTTTACTTTAAAAAAACAAATGTTAATATGATCAACATGACAATGATCAAAGTTAACCAAAATTTATTTCAAAAATCACCACAATGACCATTGGATTAGTCTAAACCTTAAATTGGGTCAACATGACCTATTTGGACCCCAAAATGACAAAATCACAAATTTTATCACCAAATCAACCATGACAAGGTTGAAAAGGCCACATTAGACATCTTTGGACTAAAATTGACCAACCTAGACTAACCTGGGTCAGCTTGGGTCAACCTAAGTCAATTTAGGTTAACCGGAGTCAATATTGGTTAACTGTAGTCAAAATTTATCAGATTTGGTCAAAATGCCTAATCTTAAATAAAAAATGATAAAAATTAATCAAATAATTAATTTTAAAATTATTTTGATTAATTAAATGGCTAATTCCCTATATTTTAATTAATTAAGTAATTAATTAAAAATAGAAATTAAATAAAATGACAAAATACACAATTTTGGATTAAAAATGATAAAATTAATCAAATAATTAATTTCAAAATTATTTTGTTTAATTAATTGACTAATAATTTAATTTTTAATATTTTAATTAATGACATAATTAATTAAAATAAAGAAATTGAATTAAAAACCTTAAAATGACAAAATGCACAAATTTTGAAGTAAAAATAACAAAATTAATCAAATAATTAATTTCAAAATTATTTTGATTAATTAATTTACTAGTAATTTAATTTTTTAAATATTTTAATTAATGACAATTAATTAAAATAAAATTTAAATAAAAAAGTCATAAAATTCAATCTTTAATCAAAATGACATAAAATTAATCAAATAATTAATTCCAAAATTATTTGAATTAATAATTTAATTAATAAAATAATTTCCACCATTTTTAATTAATGACATAATTAATTAAAATGGAAATTAAATTAAAAAGGGGGGATAAAATGACATTTAACCCTTAAAACCAATTATGACATAATAATTGGTTCTTAAAAAAATTCCAAGCCACTTTATGACATCATGAGTGACATCAAATGAGTTAGAAACAACCCATATGACCCATTAAAAATAAAATAAACCATGGATGACCCATCATATATTATCTTAACCATGTTTAAGACATGTGATGATGCCTTCATCATTAAGAAGAAATGATGTGTCACCTCCTCATGCACCCCTAAGAGAGCCTTTGGTGATTCATCTAACACCTCAAATCTTAACCAATAGGAAAGAGGGAGAGCTTAAATCATCATTACCTCATATGGTGACCGCATAAATCCAAATTTGAAAAATTAAAGAAAATAAAGAATTATGTGTCATCTCCCCATGAAATGATAAAGAAATGTTAAAGAGTGAGTGGTTAGCTCTCATTGAGTCACCATTAGCCTCCTCTCAAACCAATGGACAGGAAACAAAACAATCAAGAGGCCATCATGACAATTTGAAATCAATTATGTCCATGACATGTGAATTTGCTTAAGTGTCACATTCTTCATGGAAAATTGAGGGGTGATGATTAGAATACATGGGGGAGGCTGTTACAAGACCATTCTCTACAGCCTTAATCATCCCATGGTTAATCCTAAGCCAACCATTGTCTAACCATAGCCTTCCATGGCTATAAATAGCCCCTTACTCAAAAAACTAAGTAGAGGAAGAAAAATTTCTAGAGGCTTATAGGCTGCCCAAACCCTCTTGTCCCCAAGACCAAAAATCTTGCTTAAAGCCTAAACAACAAGCCTAAACCAAGATTTGATCCAATTAGCCACCACATCGAACCAATTTGATCAAACCGAGCCTAAATCATGAATTAGGCCACCTTGACCAAATCCCTCATATAGACTTGACACAAGTCCAAATTAAAGTGGGAAAGAACTTCCCTAGGACCATAAGAGGCTGACCAACAAGTTCAATTGAGCTCAAGATCATTGTGGCTAAGGTATGAAATTTTTATTTCCAAATACCTTTTAAAATTGGTTAATCATGGACTAAACTAGTTCAAAACACAATAATCACCGTATAGATGTGATCTACATTTTCAGATGATTCCATAGATTCAAAAATCACTCAATTTCATTAAGAAATGAGTGAGATATTGAGCCTAGAATGTGGACGGTTTGAGAAAATTCCAAATTAATTGGATAAAACCATGGTCGTCCGTTCCCGTGTTTTGGAACGAGCAGTTCTGATCAAACCACGCCATGTACCCTGTTCAACCCCTCGCAGTGGACCGTCTCGCATTTTCGATCGTTCGAGGACACGTGGCGGGCTGAGGAATTTTTGGGCTGAGGTTAATTCTACCTTTTGGAGAATTCATTTCAAGACTTTAAAAGAGAAGTTGGAGGACAAAATTTAGAGTCCAAGTCAGTCTTTGTCTGTAGGAGTCAGTCTGTGTAAGTCATAGTTTGTCTTAGTTAGTTAGTTTTGAGTGTTTTGAGTGTTTTCTAGGGTTAGGTTTTGTGAGCTTGTGTGAGGGATTCCTTTTAGGGATCGTAAGAGTGGAAGGAAAGTGAGATATATTTTTCCTTCATGTTGTTTCAAAGGAGAGTTATGTGTGATGTAAAGAAGGAAGAGATTCAGAGGAACTTCAAGGAGTTTGCATGGGGAGGAATTCAACATAAGTTGTATTTACTTACCGTGGTTTGTATAACTTTGTTTTTATATATGAAATTCAAATTTGTTGTATATTCTCCATGAGTTCTGAGTAGTTTTCTCCGTCTTTCTCCTTGTTTTGAGATTTTGTGAAATGGTGATTTGAATTGGTTGTGCCAATGATATGTTAAAGAAATTGTGATGATCTTTCACTTTAATCTTAATTTACTTTCAATCTGGCCAATTAATTTGTTAAAATGTGTTGCGTTTCACAACTAAAGTGAAGATTACATCCAAAGTTCATGGATGGTGAAGTTCATGAAATTTAGGTTCAAATAAATAAGGAAATATAAATCATTAGGCGTAGAATTTGAGATTTTAGAGTGACAGACTGAAATCTCCAATTCAGTTCTATTGTTTATGTACTGAAGCATAGACTGTTAGCCCTCAGGCGAGGGGAATGTGAGACCTTCTAAGTGAGAGTCGGTATCCTTCTAGCCTAACCACGGATTTAGTAAACAAGCATAGGATTAGTTAATGTTATTTATACACTTTGTATGAGGGTAAAGAATAGGTATGCTCCTATTTGGCGCAATACAGTTTGAACTAATCTAGATTATCCATTCACTTAATTCTCTTTACAAAAGGAAAGACGCTTTCTTATATATTGAACCTCGCATTACGAACTTTAGTAGTAGAATTAGTTTAATTAAGAGTTTAGTAAACTTACACCTTTTAGCACGCTAGAATATTAGTGACAATAGTAAATTGAACTGCATTGTTGTGATTTTGTATTGATTTTTTATCCTAGTTCATAATCTCTAAATTTTTCCTGTGGGATTGATAACCAGGACTCCACTAGAGCCCTGTATTACTTGAGCGATACATATACTTGCGTTGATAAAAGTCACTTTGCTATTATTGAATATTTTATACACATCTTTATCACATCTACAAGCACGGATCAAGTTTTTGGTGCTGTTGCCAGGGATTTAAATCTTCTAGTGGCGGTATCAAATTCTTATATTTTCAAGTTTTTGGTGCTGTTGCCGGGGATTTAAATCTTCTAGTGGTGGTATCAAATTCTTATATTTTTAAGCATACAAAAGTCGCGGATCAGCAATCTCTTGGAAGGAGTCTTTCTCTAAGGATTGAAATTGACAAGTTTGTTGAGAATGGATTGATTATTTTATTTGAACAATTAGATTTGGTTTAAAAAAGTTTGATTTGGATTATTTGATTTTGTTGATTGATTTTAGGTTAATTTTTTTATTAAAAAGAGATTGACTTGGATGATTCACTCAAGCTTAAAACTTGAGTTGGTTGGAATTTATTTTATATAAAGGTTTGTTTTGAGTTAATTTATTTTGATTGATTAGGGTTTATTTTATGTTATGAAAGTTGCTTGTCTAAATTGTATTGATAATATGTTTGTAACTTTGTTTGTAGATGCTCTACTTGGATTAAGCTTGTTTGATTTTGTTTGTTTATGTTTATTTATTTACATGTTCGGGTTTATTAAGTTTATTTGAGATTTATTTTTAATGTTAACTAAAATTATTTAATTAGTTTAACAGTCACTTAAAATTTATTTAGAGGTTGTTTAAATTTTTTTTGAGGTTTATTGAGGCTTTCAAAGTTTGTCTTAAAGTTGCTTGATTTGTTTTATGTTTATTAAAAGTTTGTTTTATTTGTTCTAAGTTTGTTAAAAGTTGACTTTGAAATTATATGGAGTTCTATAAGATTTCAAACTTTGTTAAATTTTTTACGTTTTGGTGATATTTCATAAAGTTTTTTAAGTTGTTTAAATTTGTTCATGATTGTTAAATTGGTTAATGTTTGTAAAATTTTAATAAAGTTAGTTAAGGTTTGTATATTTTGTTAAAATTAGTTATTGTTTATTAAAGTTTGTTAAATTTTGTTGAAGTTTGATAAATTTGAGCTAATAGATTTTGAAAGTGGATTTTTGGAGATTTTAGTTGTTTTAGTTAAAGTTGAGGATTTGAAGTTAAGGCTTTGAAAGTTGAATATTTCAATTTAGAGTTTTGGAAATGGAGACTTTAGATTGGATTTCAAAGGTTTAGAATTTATATTAGACCCCAAACTAAAGGGAAGGATAGGCTGAAGGAATTTGTAGATAGAGGTAAAACTAAACCTAAATAAACATAGACTATAAAAGAAGCTAAATGGATGTACAAACCCAAATTTTGGGATTAACACCTCCGGTGAAGATGTCAATGACTTGTCACCATCTTGCTCCACACTGGTCTCGAGACCCCTTTCCTTTCGAACTTATATATGGAGTCGATCTTGCTCCACACTGGTGACCGCTCCTAGATAATATCTTTGAGATTGCTCCTGATTTCCTCAAACTGTGTTGACTTCTCCATTAGCAAGAAATTTGATAGCTATGTAATAAGTGGAGGCTACTACCCAATAGCTATTTTGTAGTAGTCGCCCAAAAAAGGTATTGAACATCGGTGATGATTCACCCACTAAGAAGTCCTCGGTTTTGTAGATTTGTTTCTCCTACTTGCCTTAGGAGATACACAGAGCTATAACGCCCAGGGCTTTCTTCAGCTTGCCAGAGAAGCTGAATAATGAACTGGCTGGTGGAGAGAAGCGGTCAGTCTTTAACCTGATCTTATTGAACATTTTTTTGAAGAGAATATTGACAGAACTTTCGGTATTAACAAGGATCTGTCAACCCAAAAGTTATTAATGAGCATCGTGACAATAATAGCATTGTTATGTGGGTTTCCTTCAACAATAAATCTGCGCCGGTGAATTTGATGAGCTAATGATTTTATTTTTGGATAGAGCCACGATGAGTACTTTTCCCGATCGGAGTCTTCTTTGATTAGCCAGATAGGATAATTCTCCTCCTCCAAAAATAACTAGAATGATTCCAACAATATATATTGAGTTTGCTCGGACTGGCTCGCCTGACTCCTGATCCATTATCACCATTCCATATCATTGAGTGTTCGCTCTAACCACAACAAATTCCTTATGTTTTCCGACACGGATCATGTCTTCTACTAGATTTCTCATTTGTCAACATTCTTCAGTATCATGTCTACGGTCCCAATGTACAGATAGTATTTGTTGGAGTTCCAAAGGGAAGCTCTGATTCTCATTGATGTTGTTTCTTAAAATACTCCTTCGGGATGGCCTCCACCAATTCAACCATCGAGACCATCAGTGGGATCATTCCTTACATTTCATGGTACATATGGGGTCGCTCATATTATCAAGCCTAGGTCCTCCGATCGTTATTCCCTCTCTGTTCGTCTCAGCGGTTCCAGTTGTCCTCATACTATGTGTGATCGGAAGGTTGTTGGTTGCTCCTTGCCTTCCACGTTTTGCCCTAAGCAGCCGCTTTTCTTTGATTGTTGATCAAATATCTCTGTTTTTTATTCAAAGGGACCGTTGACCTACTCCTTGACAATAATATAATTTTTGGCCATCTCTAGCAATTTAGCAAACGTTTTGGGCTCACACAAACCCAAATCAAATTTGAAGTGAGCCCCTCTCATTCCCTAAGTCAGGGCAGTCTGTGCGATGACTGAGAATAAGTCCTAGACTTCCAACATTGCTTTCTGGAAATAGGTGATATAAGAGCGAAGGCCTTCACTCTAACCTTACTTGAGGTGTAATAGGGCCTGAGATTTCTTCTTTGGTTTTTGGATGCTAGCGAAAAGAGCAACAAACACTTTCTTTAATTCGACAAAAGAGGATACAGTCCTTAGTGGCATTTTATTGGACCACTTGAGGGCCATCACCTTCAAGGTGGTTAAAAATAAATGACACTTCATGTTGTTATTAATCCATAGCATTCTGATTGCTGATTCGAACGAAGCCACATGATCATTGAATCTACCAAGAGAATAGATTTTCCGATGCTGAAGGTGCCTCACCTTGCGCCAGCCAGTTCCTCTCCACTAATGCAGACCCAGCGTCCTCATGCTCAGAATTTTCTGCTCACTAGTCACTCTTCGACCACTTGGAATTGGTAGTTCCTCTTGTAGTTGCTCCCCGTAAGGTTGAGTTCCACGAGACTCTTCGATCGGGGGAGGTAGTTGATCTCTCATTTGTGTGATTGCTTCTTGGAGGGCATTAAACTGACCAAACACCTGATTTTGTAACTCTTGCCTTCGTTGTTGAATTTTTTGTTGTATGAACTCTTGAGTGGATTCCATTGTTGCTTTGTCTCTCAGGCTAGTCTCAGCTTTTTGTAGTGCTCTATTTCTCGTCTGTGGCATGTCCACGCTGACCGCACCACCTTTGAGGATGTTGAATTCTAAATAGTTGTAGTAGGCACACCCCGAGAGTTTATAGTACAAGAGAAGAAGATAGAAAAGAGATGACTCAGGACCAGATGAAATTTCGAAAATTGCGTGTGCAACATTTATTCATAAAATAGCTCCTATTTATAACCATAGGTAGTTTGAGCATAGAATTACATTTTTATTCCCTTTTTCTCGACGATTAAGAGAACTTTCTTGTTTTTTCCTTAACCTTGGGTAATTAATTTAACTGTCTCTTTAATACTAATAATTGAATGGTAACATTTTCTAAAATGGTCACGTCCATTGAACATATTATATGGCTAAATGGATTTTACTTCTAAATGACGATCGCCTCGCTCCCGATCGATTCTCAATCGTCGATTCAACCGATCGTTCAAGTCCGACGGGATTACCGGTCTTTTTGGCCAAGCGAAAGGCTAAACTGGCCAATCGTTTAATAATCTTTGGCATGAAATTCTAATCGAAAACATTAAAGTCCTCTCAAAATAATTTTGATCTCTTTGGAATTTGTGCTGACCTCTTTCCTTATACACTATTGTAGTGTCATGATAAATTTATGCTTGATAAGTTGTATTCCTAATTTGATAGATTGTGAAACATATCAGTTGGTCCTCATTCTTAAACAACTATGCTTATTAATTTTATTTATTTATTTATTTATTTTAATATTGTTAATCAATGAGTCTTACTCCAGTTAACGCATTAATTTTGTTTTAAAGTTTTGCGCACGTCTTTAAATTTAGCAGTGATAATTACTTATATCATTAGGCCTGACTTTGATTACAGGAAATTCGCGTCTAAGTATAATTATTTCCTTTATGTTTGTGTTTACAAAGATGAATTAAATCAATATATTACTAGTTTATCATATTTATAAATTATGTCTTTATTTATGAGTTTCTAATTCTTATATATCGAGATTTATATCTCATTCTCCACATAATGTCTTAATTCCCAATTTTTACTGTTTTTTAATCCATGATTTACTGAACCTACATGTCGTTTCGAATGAACAAAGCAATAAAGCAGACTGTCCATAGCCACATATCACTTTTATCTTGAGAATGTACAAGTTATTAGATAAACATTGAGATAAGAAAAATATCTGAGAAACGGTGGATGAATAAATGAATGCATCCTCTTTAATGTTCGTCTTTTACCTGGCTTTTAAGAGCAATTTAGAGCAGATTAGTATCTGGCTCGAAAATTGATTTAAATTTTAAATGAAAATTGTAAAAACTTTAGACCAAATTTTTTGGATTTAGGCCATTCACCATCGGCTCGAACTTGAAAGCTTGAGATCAACTTGAATTATTCATTATTTATGAAAATTATACATATTGCTACGTAAAATCAGATATAACGAGGCTTGATTTAATGAAGATTGAGATACAGTTGGGCACCATCCGATTAAATGAGGAAGGATGATTATGGGAGGAGAGTTCGACGCTGCACGGTCCGATTTAAGAGATCAGCAGTATTAGTAAAATGCTTCCTCTAATTAAATTTAAAATTAAGAAGCCTAAAAATTAGATTTCCATCCGCTCAGCTTATCTTAAAAGGTCTAAACATAGAATAATAAATATTTATTTGTATTTATTTATTAATTTATCCAATAAAAAAATTTAGTATTTTTTTTCTAAAAAAATTATTGGAATTTAAAATATATTATATAACAATAAAGTATAGGATGTTTATCTCTTATTCAATATTGCAACAAAAAATAAAATTTGATTTCACAGTCAACTTAGCTCACATGTTGATTCAGCCAAATATAGTTTTTAATACAATAGAATTGTATGAACACTTCAAAAAATAAAAAGCTTATGTTTCACTTGCCATGAGAGATTTTGAAAATTATAGTGAAAATTTGACTAACGTATAGCCTTTGATCAGAATAATTCAATAAAATAAGTTTTAGGCCAAGTAAATATAGTTAGATATTAAAGTCTAAATTTTTCTACCAATTAAAGTAAAATAAAACATTTATCTGATGGGGGTATTCAATTATTTGATGAAGCGTGAAAGTAATAATAACGTATATATCGCAACGATCGCGCATGGATAAAGTATCGAACAACGAAGATAACGGTCGGACAGCCAAAGTGCTGTCTTGCCTACTTGCTCGCCGTGTGGTCGAGAATCGACCGACGCGCGTGCCGAGAAGGCTGGAGCGATAGACATGACAAACACTTATTTTAAAAGCGCTAATTGTCACTCGGTCGATCGTCTCAAGTCAGGCCATTCAATGGCCGTGGCTTAGGTACTGTCGTGACAAAAATCTGAATCTTAAATACATATATGATATGAACTTCATATATTGATAACAATACATTGTAGTAAGGGTAGTTTTAAAGCGCAATTCCTCATTTCGTGGTGTACAAAATATTCTCCTATATTAGGAGGCAAAATATGAATACAGAGACCTCTTTTCCCGCCTCTCTCGATAGGGAAATCTAAACATATTTCTCTCTCTCTCTCTCTCTCTCTCTCTCTCTCCCCTACTTTGATCGGCCCCTGCTTGCTTTCAGAGGCATATTCACAAAGAATAAATAAGGATCAAACGTCACAAAGTGGTGCGGTGAGCGTGGATATAACACGGACGAGAAGTGGGAAGGACTGGGAGGCTACAGAAGAGGAAATAACACACATGGAACTTCAGCGATACTACAAGGCAATGGATGCACATGCACAAGTTTGCCAAACACAAGCACAAATGATCTAATGATGGAGCAGGTCGAGATCCTCAGAGCTGACAATCATCTGGAGGAACGATCGGCTGCCAACTTTTGAGGCGGAACCTCTCGCCCACAAAGCCCCACTTAGGCAAACCGGCATAATTTGGACAGCCCAGTGAGCCAATGGATGGAGGACGGGTAGTCACGACACCTTGACCACGGAACATCTGAACAAGCACTTACGGTAGGCACATTTACTCGCCAAGTCGAAGTGATACCTTTAACCAAGCCATGGATTCCTTGCACGGATTTTTACAAAGGAGGACCGACCCGATCGTTCACATTTCGTGGTCAAATCATCCATCGATCTGGTCCGGATCAACGACCCTATAATGTGCCCATCACTTCTTAACCATCCTTAAGAAATTGGTCGTATGGTGGTTCAACGGTTTCTGGCCCGTGATACCATCCCCAGTTAGTACGAGTTTAATAGATTATTCGTTCTACCTTCAAACATGCGAAGTGGAGGGAAAGACTCGAACACCTACTCGACCTTAAGCAAGAAAGAATGAGAGCACAGCGGAGCCCTGCATCACACAGCTCGGATAGAGATGCTCGAGGTTAGAGATTTGAAGCTTGATATAGTTGAAGCGGCGGTGAAGCAAAACAATACGAAATGACGGTTCGGGGTATGACACAGACATATTTAAACCCACTACTTTTGTAGAAGAATTGGAGATGGAGAACGAGCACATGCTCATAGAAGAAGATCTCTAGGAATCTTTGAAGGGTATGCCGAAATCATCCAACCATCCCTCGAAGAGCGGAAAGAGTGGGGGGAACCATCGAAGGCAAGGGACGATTAGTACTTTCTGCGGTCGCCCAAATGATCTCTCGATCCTAGGAAATCAGCAAGGGAAATGACCAAGGGAATCATGACCGGAAATGATATTTTGACCAGCGGTCGGCGAAGTATTATAAATGGCCACATGTCCCCGATTGGAAACGTGGGGGTTGACACCACTTATAATGTCGATGAGCCGGCATAGTCTATAGCATCTAGAACAAGACTATTTGGCTTGGCCACACCCTTTAAGGCTACCTAGGCCCGAAAGTCTTGCCGGTACCATGACGACTATGAACATGACAGGAGGAATGTCATCACCTCACCGAAACAGCAGTTGAGTAGCTCATACGCTCCCGGGAAGCCGAAGAGTTTTCGTTGGTGCACATACAGAGGTAGGGAAAGGTTGGTAAGAGAGACATTGAGGATGGACTGTCCAGGACGATGGTCCATGTAGCCGAGATAATCCCAACTTTTTAGGGGAGAGGACCAGGCCCTCTATGGGAAGTGATAGAATTGGAAGAGGTATGCTCGAGTCATCGGATATATATGTATCCATTTATCAATTATCTTCTGATGTAGATGCCCCATAGAAGGGGAACCTATTTGACGATTGTCATCACAACACGAATACGACAACTACTAGGTGGGTAACAATCTTGTTGATACGAGAGAGTTCGATCCAACATTGACGGCGACGGAAGTGTGTGTGATGGATCATGTCGTAATGTCGATTATAGATGTCTGGTTTTTTATTCATCTTATGACACGATGTCGAGATGAGTAAAAATGGTATGATGTGTCGAGGGGTTTTGCCCGTTGTCGTCAATTCCTTTATGTTATGTCGGTTGTCGAATTGTGCTCCTACTGCCATTTCCCATAATTTATATTCTTCCTAGACTACGATGTCGAGAAAGTCTTAAAGGAAGGAAAGAGATGTGATTTGATAGAGATTGAGAGAAAGAAAATGAGGTTCATAAGAAACTCATATGATGATTTGGTAACGAGTTCAGGTTATGGTTTTATAAAAGCTGACACTTTTTATAGTTAATTACGCTAACTTGAATGCTTGTTGAAAGCTTACGATTAATGTTAATTTACTTGCTTTAACTTGAAAAGGAGGTTTCTAGGAATAAGGGATAGAATATCAATATTCAGATTCGGATTAACAAAGAATGTCGGTGTACGCTGATTTTGTTTGATATTATGTCGATATCGGTAATTTTTAGTTTTCAAATGTTATGTCGATTTTTATGTCATTATTTATGATTTAATGTCAGTTTGTTATCATTTTGTTCTGTCCTTTTTGTTTTGGAGATTTTAGGAGCAATGGCTATTAAAAGTTACGGTTTTTATTGTCTTTTTTGTTTGTATGTCGTTTTTGTTTTGGAGGTTTTAGGTTTTATATTTATCACAAAGTACGGGTTTTGTTTTATTTATGTCATGTTTTGTCGTCGGCTTGTCTTGTAGCTTGAGTTAATGACGCATAACGTACGAATAAATCCCAAATGAAGCTTGTGTCGTCGTTAGTCTTGATTATCCGGAAAACGAGTCAGCGCGTCACATAACGTACACGAGAAAATTTGATGCGAAATAATTTCGCGATGATAAAAATATTTGTCGTTGAAATGTTGAAACTTGATTGATATCAATTTGAGTTAATGAAGATCAAGATTTATGTTAATTTAAATGTCTATGGGGTTAAATTTGAGTTTGATTTGATTTGGGTCGAATTTAGATTTGATGTCAGATTGTCGAATAATGTCGATTTAAGTTTGATTTAAAGATTGATTTAGATTTGATGTCAAATTATATCAAATAATGTCAATTTATTTTTGATTTGGGTCGAGCTTAAATTTGATGTCAAATTATGTCCAATAATATCGATTTAAGTTTGATTTGGGTTGAAATGTCTAATTATGTCGAATAATGTCGAATTAAGTTTGATTTAGGTCGAGCTTAGATTTGATGTCGGATTATGTCGGATAATGTTTGGAATGTTGATTAACGTTATTAATGTCGAATTATGTTTTTGAAATGTCGTAATGTAATTTACATTTAATTATGTTTAAAATGTCAATTACGAGTCGAATTATGTTAAATTATGTCTAGAATGTCGATTAATGTCGAAATCGTATTTGAATATCAATTAATGTCGAATTATTATGTTTGAAATGTCGATTAATGTTAATTTATGCGATTTATGTTTGAAATGTTCTTTTATGTCGAATTTGTGTTAATTTTTATATAAAATGTTGATTTTTTGTTTGAAATTCAATTTATGTCGAATTTTGTCAGAAATGTGTCGGTTATGTTGATTCATGTTAAATTTTGTCTAAAATTTTGATTTATGTTGGATTATGTCGGGATAGGTTGATTTGAGTTCAATTTTGTCGATCCTAAGGCTTATGTCGATTTGATTCAATTTTTTCGATTTATGTTCAATTTATCGATATAGGTTGAATTTGGGTTGAACGAAAAGGTTGCCTGTTATTTAGATTCGATTTGGATTGAACGAAGGTTTATGTCGATTTAGGTTCGATTTGGGTTGAACCTAAGGTTTATGTCGATTTACGTACGATTTTGGTTGAACGCAAAGTTTATGTCGATTTAGGTTCGGAGATTTGGGTTGAACACAAGGTTTATGTCGGCTTTTGTCTGTTTAAATTTGGTTTCGGGGTTTGATCTTGATTTGAGTTTGGTTTTGGGTTTTATGTCGATTTAGGTTTGATTTTGAGATTTATGTCCTAGGTTGAGTTTAGTTTTGAGTTTTATGTCGATTTGAGTTTGGTTAGGTTCATTGTCAGTTGAACCTAAGATTTATGTCTAGTTGAATTTAGTTAGTTGTCATTTGAACTGGGTTTATGTCGAGGTTAGGTTGGGTTAGGTTCATTGTCAGTTGAGCTGGGTTGATTTAAACTTAAGTTTAATATGGGTTGAACTTAAGTTGGGTTTAATTTAGATTGATTAAGTTGAACCTAAGATTTAGGTTTTGGACTTAAGTTCGATGTGGATTGAATTTAAGATTGGTTTGGTTTTGGTTCAAGTTAGTTTGAACCTAAGATTCAGGTTTTGGACTTAGAAGTTTAATATGTGTTAAACTTAAGCTTTGTTTAGTTTGAAGTTCAAGTTAGATTGAACCTAAGGTTTAGGTTTGGACATAAGTTTAATATGTGTTAAACTAAGTTAGGTTTAGGTTAGAATTAGGTTCATGTCGGGTTGAACCTAAGTGTTGTTTGACTTGAGTCTAATATGAGTTAGACTTAAGTTAGGTTTAAGTTAGACTTAAGGTCATGTCGGGTTTGAACCTAAGTATGGTTTGACTTAAGTACAATATGGAAGTTAGACTTAAGTTGGGTTTGGGTTAGACTTAGGTTCATGTCGAGTTGAGCACAAAGTTAGGTTTATTTCCTGAAGTCTAATGTAATTTGAACTTAAGTTGGGTTTGGTTTAGACTTAGGTTCATGTTAGGTTGAACCTAAGTATGGTTTGACTTAAATCCAATATGGGTTAGACTTAAGTTAGGTTTAGGTTAGACTTAAGAGTTCATTTTCGGTTGATCCTAAAAATATGGTTTAACTTAAATTACAATATGGGTTAGACTTAAGTTATGTTTGGGTTAAACTTAAGTTCATGTCGGAGTTGAACCTAAGTTGGGTTTGACTCAAAAGAGTTTCTTGTAAATTTGGAGCTTAAGTTGGGTTTGGGTTAGACTTGGAACATGTTAGGTTGAACCTAAGTATGGATTTGACTTAAGTCTAATATGGGTTAGACTTAAGTTAACTAAGTAGACTTAGGTTCATGTCGAGTTTTGACTTAAATATGGTTTGACTTAAGTCTAATATGGGGAGTTTATACTTAAGTTAGGTTTAGGTTTAAGTAGGATTTAAGTTAATTAAACCTTAATTGCAGGTTTAATTGAATTTATTAGACCTAATTAGATTTTGGTTTAATTAGAGTTTAAAGTTTTAATTAAACCTTATTATGCAAATGTTTAATTAAATTAATTAGATTTAATTAGGGTTATAGGAAATCCCAATTAGAGTTTAGGTTTTAATTAAACCTTGTTATGTAAGTTTTAATTAGGTAAATTAGACTTGGTGGGGCTAAGTCTAATTAGGGTTTATGGTTTAATTAAACCTTGTTATGTAAGTTTTAGTTAGATTAATTAGGCTTAATCGGGGTTAAATTAGGGTTTAATTAAGTTTAATTTGTCTTTAAACTTTAATTAAGGGTTTTTTATGTCTTAAACCCAGTGTGATTAGGGTTTAAATGGTTAATTAAGTTTAATTTGTCTTTAAACTTAATTAAGGGCTGTTTATGTTTCAAACTCGATATAATTAGGGTTTAATTAGTTAAACTATTGATTAGGTCGAAACTTGGTTTTGTTAAGTCTAATTTGTCATCTTAGAATTACTTATGGTTTAATCGGTTAACCTAATGTGATTAAGGTATAACTTTGATTAATTAAGTCTAAATGGTGTCTTAGACCCTAATTAGGGTTTTATTAAATTTAATTTGTCATATTACATAATTATGGTTTATTTAGTTAAGCACAAGATTAGGTATAACTTTTGATTAATTAAGTCTAAATGGTGTCTTGAAAGCAATTAGGCTTTTATTAAGTCTAATTTGTCATCTTAGACTTTAATTATGGTTTATTTAGTTAAACCTAATGTGATTAAGGTATAACTTTGATTAATTAAGGTCTAAATGGTGTCTTAGACCTAATTAGGGTTTTATTAAGTCATCTTAGACTTAATTATGGTTTATTTAGTTAAACCTAATGTGATTAATGTCTAAATTGGTTTCGTTAAGTCTAATTTGTCATCTTAGACTTAATTATGGTTTAATTAGTTAAACCTAATGGGATTAAAGTCTAACTTGGATTTATTAAGTCCAATTTGTCATCTTAGACTTAATTAAGGTTTAATGTATGGGTTTATTGTGGAGTTAGACTCATTTTGAACCTAGTCTGTTATGGAATAGGCTAAGTGAAAGAGATTTGCAAATTTTAGAGTTAAATTTGTTAAATGATAAATTTTAACCCTATTTTTGAAAATGTGTTTTAAAATTGTCTAATGGTCCAAAAATGTCATTTTAAAGGATCCATTATGCATCACCTTAAATTTTCTAACCATCTTCAATTTTATTTCGCTTAATTTTATTTTTATAATTATTATTTAAAATAATTACAAAATGTCTTGAAAATTATAAAAAAGTGGTCTTAAAGGGGTTTTCTTTCCTAGGAAAAATCAAATAAGATCCACAATGGCATGAAAGATAAATTCCTCGAAGTTTTAGATTTTTCGGTTGTAAATAATTTTTAACAATTAAAATACTTTAGAGAGTATTTAATTATTTAAAAATTGTGAAAAATAAAATTATGATTTTAATTTCATAATTTTCTCCTCTTTAAGAGCTTTTCAGAGGTATTTTTATTTTTTTTGAGGAGCTTTGTGTAAAAAGATATGCATTTTCAATTATTTTAAGGTTGTTTGGAATTAAAATAGCTCCAGAATTACTAGAGGGTGGCAAGTGTCCTCGTACCATCGAACAACGGGAAGATCCACTGCGCGGATCCGGACACCAAACAAGGCGCCTTTTGATCAGCGTCGTCCGTTCCAAAGCACGGGAACGGATGGCTGAGAATTAATCCCATTAATTTGAAAAATTTTCGAGCCATCAAACTTCTAGGGTCAATATCTCACTCATTTCTCCTAGAATTGAGTGATTAAATATTGAATATTTGTCTTATTTTATGAATTTTTAATTTAATTTTCATTTTAATTAATTATGTCATTAATTAAAATATTAAAAATTAAATTATTAGTCAATTAATTAATCAAAATAAATTTTGAATTAATTATTTGACTAATTTTATTATTTTTAATCAAAATTGTGCATTTTATTATTTTCATGGTTTTTAATTTAGTTTTTTCATTTTAATTAATTATGTCATTAATTAAAATATTAAAAATTAAATTATTGGTCAATTAATTAATCAAAATAATTTTGTAATTAATTTTTTGAATAATTTTGTCATTTTTATTTCATTTTGGTGTATTTTTTCATTTTATGACTTTTAATTTAATTTTCATCTTAATTAATTATGACATTAATTAAAATACTAAAAAATTAAATTATTAGTCAATTTAATTAATCAAAATAATTTTGAAATTAATTATTTAATTAATTTTGTCATTTTTATTTTATTTTGGTGTACTTTTTCATTTTTTATCACTTTTTTATCATTTTTTGTTCAAAATTGTGTGTTTTGACCAAAATTGATAAATGTTGACCATGGTTGACCAATGTTGACTTAGGTTGACCCAAGTTAACCTAAATTGGTCAATTTTAGTTTCAAGATCTCTAATGTGACTTTTTTAACCTTGTCATGGTTGATTTGATCACAATATTTGTGATTTTGTCATTTTAGGGTCAAAATAGGTCATGTTGACCCAATTTAGGGTTTAGACTAATTCAAAGGTCAATGTGGTGACTTTTGAATTAGAGTTTTATTGATTTTGATCAATGTCAATTTGATCATGTCAACATTTGTCTTTAAGTCAATTTTGTGGTCAAGAAGATTTTGTCAAGGTTTTACCCTAGGTCTTAGGATTTATTGTCTTTAGGAGGTCAATATAGGTAGACTTCCTTTCAATGTGTTTGGTGAATGATCCTCACAGAAAGTGAGGTCAACAAACATTTCGTTTTAAATGGTGTTTGATAAGATCAGCCTAAAACCCGACTGGTTGACAGCACTGGTCTGTCCGTTGTTCGGATTTTCTAGGGAAAGGAAGGAGGCACTGGGTGTCTTCGCCCAATCCATCTCATAAGGAAAACCTGGGAAGCAGTACAACGATATAGAGGACTTTCTCTTGGTGGAATCCCCCTCAACCTACGATGCCATCTTCGGTCACACACTCCTAAACAGCTACCGGGCGGTGAACTCCACCTAACATGGGTTCTCAAGCGATGAGAAGGTTATCACGGTTCGAGAAAACTTGGAGTAGTTCATAAGCTACTATTTTCAAGTAGTTTCAATCTTTTACCATGAACCACTCGACATCTGGATCTTGAGCGAGACCATCCTTCAGGTCACTGCTTCCGATGAAGAACTACATAAGGTTTACCTAATCAGTGAACATTTTGATACAAATTTTAAGAAATATCTGATACAAAAACTTCCTAAGCACCGTGTGTTGTTGGCTTGGACTGCAACAGAGATGCCAGCGTTAAACATCAACCACTACTCTTGGTCGATCCTGTAGAAGATCCAGTCAACTGTGAAGACTTTGGTCGAACCAATAGTGGCAGAGGTGCAGAAATTGCTAGATGTCTACTACATCATTGAAGTCTAGTACCCAACTTGGCTCTTCAACATCTTCATGATATAGAAAACAAACGTGTTGTGGTAGATGTGCATCAACTTCAGCCATCTCAACGTCGCTTGCCCAAATCACACCTACCATCTGTCGAAGATTAACACCTTGGTAGACACAATTATCATATACTCAGTCATGAGCTTCCTCGATGCTTACTCTGGCTAACACCAAATAGATATGCACCCTTTAGATGCGAAAAACAACCTTTATTACTAAAAAATGCATACCCTATTTTAATGTAATGCTCTTCAGGCTTAAAAATGTTGGGGTGACCTATCAATGCTTTATGAATGTAGTTTTTGCTAATAAAAAAGAAAATAAACATTGTGGTGTATGTCGACGACATTCTAGTTAAGACTAAATCACTTAAATAGTACATCGAAGATTTAAAAGAGACCTTTATAACACTAAAAAAAATCAATATGATATTGAACCCATCCAAGTGCACCTTCAACGCATTGACTGAGAATTTCCTTTGCTTCCAATTAACTACCAAAGGATTGAAAACTAATCCTGAGAATGTGCAAGAAATCCTAGACATGCCACATCCTTGGATCAGTAAGGAAATTTAAAGACTAAATGTTGGATTGTCAGACTCAGTCGTTTCATCTCTAATTTAAGTGACAAATGCGTGACATTCTTTAAAGCGCTAAGAAAAAATCAATGTTTTGAATGGATGATCAAAAGTGAGGAAGCGTTCAATAGCTTGAAAAACTCTTTAGCATCACCACCACTGCTTCAAAGCTTGAAGCCGACAAAAAAACTATCAATGTAAATTGGAGTAGGATGAGAGATTGTCAGGTCAGTTCTGGTCCAAGAGGATTCAGTAAGGCAGTACCCAATCTACTACATGAATTGAGTGCTCCATGGCACCAAAACTAGGTACCCGATTATGGAAAAACTAATCTTCACTTTAATTATTTATGCTTGTAGGCTTCCATTGTATTTTAGGATGCATTCGATCCGGATGGTCATGGACCATCTATTGAAGTCCGTGCTCACACACCCAAGGCACTTCAGTCGACTGCTAAAATGAGTTGTAGAGCTCGGCGAATTCAACATCACTTACGTTCCTCACACGACGATCAAAGCTCGGGCAATTGCGGACTTCTCGGCTGATTTTTTCTTGGTAGGGGAGTGATAAGAAGGAATTGTCACCAAAGACATGAAATGGACTCTATATGTCAATGGATCCTCCAAGCAGGTGATAGTAGAATTGGTTCGGCTCTGAATAGCCCAGCCAGAGAGCATTTCTACTAGTTAATCTTGATAGAGTTTGACATCACAAATAATTAGACAAATTATTATGCATTGATCTTCAGACTCCTCCCAGCCTATGAAATATGTGCTCGAGACCTCATTGTAAGGCCCAACTCCTTGTTGATTGTGAATCGAGTTAATGGGGAATTCAAATCCGGAGACGAGCTAATGGTCAGATACCTCGCCAAGATAAAGAAGGAAATTGGGAGATTCAAGAGCTTCCATATCAAGCACATCAGTTGAGATGAAAATCAAGTTGCCGATATCCTCTCCAAACATATATGTTTGGAAGGAAGGCCCATAAAACTTACCAGACTAATGATCGATGAACCATAAGCCAAGGAGATGGCAAGCAACGAGATGAAAAGCTTAGTGGATCCATACATCCACTACCTGAAGACTGGGTAAAATGAGGAAATCATCAAAGATTCAATGTGATTTAAAATTAAAGCCTCCTTATACATGTTAATCGACAGAAAGTTGTTCTAGAGATACGTTACCTCAGTGTATCTGAGGTGCTTGAAAGTGGATGAGGTCTAAGATGTGCTTCGGGAGGTGCTTCTGGAGAATGTGGCAACCACTCAAGAGGGAAAACGTTGGACTACCGCACGTAACGTCAATGATACTTTTGGCAAACGCTCCTGAAAGATGACATAAAATTTTCAAGAAGAAGCAAACTGTATTAAAAATACACACCCCTACATCATTAGCTGACTTGAAAACTACAACTAATAGTCAATCCTAGGCCGTTCGCCATGTGGGAGCTAGACATTCTTGGGCCTTTTGCTCCGTCGAAAGTGCCAAGGAAGTTCCTCTTGGTGTCCATTGATCCACTGAAAATTTGATATCTTTTTAATGCCTATTTCATATCTATTTTTGATGATATTGCACTTTAAAGAAGGGTATTCTTCATGATTTCATGCAAGTACGATGATTTTAGGCCTTTAGACCAAAAAAAAGAAAAAAGAGTGAATTCGGAGTGAAAGGAGGCAAATTGTGTAAGTTGAACTAGGGTCGGACGACGCTGGTTCCATTGTCGGACCACGCTCAAAGATAAAGAGTTTGACCAGAACGGCAAACAATAGCGCCGTACGGCTCCCTATCGAGCGTCGGACCGTGCCCTATCGTGAATCAAACCAGATTCAATGTATTTGGCTGGATTTTGGAAGAATGCATGAGGAAACTCTTGGGAAAGTTGGTTACATCCGAATTTAAACTGATTTGGAGATTCTTTCCACTGTTTTTTCCAAGTCTTTGAAGTTAGTGAGTGTTCTTCTCTTTTCTTTAGAGTGTGGGGAGTCCATTAGAGTGTATAGGGTTTGTGTTATTCTCTTCTACGGAGTGTAGGAGGAGAGGAAAAGTGAGAGATTTCTTTGTCCTTACTCATCTAAAGAGAGAGTAGTGTGTTGTTGTAAAGAAAGAAGAGGAGTCAAAGGAATTTCAAGAGGTTCACTTAGGGAAGAATTTGAGATAAGTTGTATTTTCTTTTCTTTGTTTAAGTGACGTTGCTTATATATATATATATATATATATATATATATATATATATATATATATATATATATATATATATATATATATAATCCATCTTTTGTCGTACTTTCCTCATGGATCTTGAGTATATTTATTTTTCTTCCTCCTTTTCATGTGATGTGGTGGAAATGATGTGCCAATTTTATGTTGAGAAATTGTGACGACCTTTTTACTTTGCACTTCATTTACTTTTGATCTGACCAATTGAATTGTTAAAACTTGTTGTGAAATTTACGTTCCGAAAGTACTATGAGTTCTACAATAAAAGTGAAGGTCAAATTCAATGTCCATGAATGAGTGATGTAGTTCATGAGGGTTGAGTGCAAATAAATAGGGAAAAATATTTTGATGGTCGTAGAATTAAAGATTTCAGAGTGACGGACTAAAATCCCCGATTTGGTCCTAGGGTTTAGAAACTAAAGCGAGAGTTAGCCCTCAGGTGAGGGGATTGTGGGAGCTCTGTAGTGACAGTCGGTATCCTCCCAGCCTAACCACAGATTTAGGAACTGAACTTTGGATTAGCCAATGTTCTTTATGATGCTCGGAAGAGGGTAAATATTAAGAATGCTCTTATTTAGCACAATAAAGTTGCATCACTGATCTTTATCATTAAATCATTTCATTAGCATTGAAAAGGAGGAGGATTCTTTCTTGCATTGGAACTTTCGTTATAAATCTATTCTTGTGTTAGTTAACTGTGTTAGAAAAGTAGAACGTGCTTTAGTAGAATTAGTAACTACAACTGTCTAAAGATCTTAATATTGTGAGTACTTGCTGCAATTGTGATTGATTCGAGCAATAATTTCTATGCTCTATTATAGAATTTACAGTCCTCCTCGTGGGATTGATAACCATGACTCCACTAGAGCCCTGCATTACTTGAGCGATACGTATACTTGCATTTTAAATTTGTGACTCATCATTAATCTGTATCAATATATAAATCTGGGTTCATAAATTCTAAAAATTAAAATAGTCACATGAAGTTTTTGACACTACTGTCGTGGGTTAAAATCTTAAGGTAGTGGAGTCAACAACGTAAATTATTGCATTTAAAAATCATTCATCAAGTTTTTGGTGCCGTTGCCGGGGAGGTAACAACAAAGGTAACAAGTAAAAGTAAATTTGGTAGTATTTGAAAACTTATATTCGAATCACAAGTCATAATTGTGTGTGCTTTCTTAACTAGTGTGCTTATTGTAATTGTGTATGCGTAGATTTGGAATTGAAAATTTAATACCTTACGATTCTGAGTTGGAATGTATTGTCAAAAAGATTCAAAAGAAAATGAGAGAATTTAGAAATTTAAATCAAATGACGAACAATTTAAACAATCATAGAGTTGAAAATTAAAACCAACCGAGACCTTTAAGAGATTACACTAATCCTACATTAGATGAAATTCACTTATCTATGATGTGGCTGCTAATTCATTCGAACTTAAAGCTGCTATTATCTAAATGGTACAAAACGATCAATTCGGTGGAACATTCAATGAAGATCCTAATTTACATCTTGCGAGTTTTCTAAAACTATGTGCTACATTTAATTATGACGGAGTGTCAAACGACGTTGTCAGACTCAAAATTTTTTCTTTTTCACTAAGGGACAAGGCTAAGGCATGGTTAAATGCATTAGCACCTGGACCTATTAGAACTTGGGGAGAACTTTCATAAAAATTCTTACCAAAGAATTTCCACCATCAAAGACTGCTAAGCTTAGAAAAGATGTAACATCTTTCAGTCAATTTAAAAGTGAATCGATATATGAGTCTTGGGAAAGATTTAAAGATCTTCTTAGGAAATGTTCATATCATGACTTTACCAGATTGGTTAATAATTCAAACATTTTACAATGGATTGGTAGGATCTCTTAGATCAATTATAGATCTGTCTGCTTGGTGGATATTTAATGTCAAAACCTTTTGAAGAGGCTTGTGCTTTAATCGAAGTAATGATCACCAATAATTATCAATGACCCGCTGAAAGGGTAAATCCTACGAAAGTAGCTAGTATTCATTATTATGATGCTATAACTATGATAGTTTCTAAAATTGTTGTTCTTTCAAAAAAAAAGATCAATACAAAATGAATTATCCTCAAACGCCGTCAGTGTTAGAAGAAAATTCATTAAGACAAATCGTAGATGCTCAATCTTCATATGAAACCTTAAATGCTATAAATAAAAGACAGAGCAACCCTTATTCAAACTATTACAATCATGGTTGGAAGAATCACCCAAATTTAAACTGGAATAACAATAATAATGCTAATACTGTTAATTCTCAGTGGAGGAACAACCCAGTGAACCCAATAGGAAACTTGAACAACCAGGGAAACATGAATTATAAAACTTCTCATCCTCCGGGCTTTTATAAAAATCAATAAATTTTAGGAAAAGAAAGTTGTGTATGGAAGAAATAGTTACGAACATGGGACTCAACTACAAAGTCGAGGAGCTGTAATTAAAAACATAGAAAATCAATTAGGAAATATTGCTACTGCACTTAGCAATAGACCTTCAGGAACTATCCCTAGCAATATTGAAGTAAATCCGAAAGATTAAGGTAAAGAACAAATCAAGGCAACTCAATTAAGAAGTGGAAAAGAATTGGAAACAAGGGTCCAAAAGAAACTGAAGTTGAAAAAGAAAAGGTGGAACCTCGGGGCCAAGTTGAAGGATTTAGGCCATCTTAGTTTTGATTAGAGCTTATAGTGTCAAAAATTATTAGAAGTTTATTTTAAATTTCCTTCTTTAAACCTCATTAATAAAAGCTGATTAGACCTAAGTCACTATCAAGCCCTTAAAATTTTAATGGGTAAGGTTATTAATTTTGAAGAGATTTAATTTCCTGTGAATGTAATTCTTTTATATGAATCATGTTATTTTTTAATCATCCATTAAGGGTATCTGGATTAATGAACTTGTTAACTTCCAAGTCCATACCCCTATCCCTAAGGATCCTTAATTTGATTTTCCTCCCAATATTGAATTATTGAAGAAATTGTGGATTGAAATGTGACAATATTGAAGTGGGTTTCTACCATTCATCCTTTAATGATGGAATCACCTAACAAGTAAATTAGAATTATGAACTACCCATTTTTTTTCCCTCAGGGCCTCAAATCCTAAAATTACCATTTTTGCCCCTCGGGCCTTATCACTTCATAATTCATTAAATTTAATGCAAGTGACTTTGGAATTTTTTTCCAACTCTACTCATGGGTCAATTAAGACACTAGAGGAGAAAATGTAATTTTTCAAATTTTAATTTAATTTATATATTTATTTTGATGCAAAAATGATGAGTTTTAATGAAAATTCCATAACCTGACCAAGACATATCCAAATCCTTTGAAATTTTTATTGGAGGTAGCATTAAGTGAGGGACACACGTGGACCAAAGTTCATAATTTTTTAGTTTTATATTATTCATGAAAATTAATTTACTTTCTGTAGTATTAATGCATTATAAAGTATTTTAAAGGTGGGAAATTTGGTTTTGTATTTTTCTTAAATCCTTCCAACTTCAAGGAATCTAGATGAGAAAATTTCATATTTTTCTGATTTTTCTTTGATTTATTATATTTATTTTGGTGAAAAATTGTAAAAATTCATTTTTTAGTGTTAAAACAATTATTTCAAGCCTTTAAAAATTTATATTTTGACTTAGAGACTTAGGAAAATTATGTGGATGGCCCTTAAGTGATTAGGAAATCAAATGTGATAACTTAGTGAATTTTAACATTTTTTTATTTTCTTATTTTTTTATTATTTAAAAATTCAAAATATTGTTAAAAATGAAAATTTTACAAAAATTCAAATTTTATTTTTAGAAAACTCCTCTAATCATAGAGAACTCCCAAAACAATTTTTTGTAATTTTTTGAGTTATATTTTAATTATTAAAAATCATTTAAGTGCCAAAAGTGATAATTAACTTGGAAAATTCATTTGGGCAACCAAATAAACTCCAAAAGTCTTGAAATTTTTATGGATAGTCCTCTGATCTCTAAAGTGCAGTGGAGAGTGATTTTTGTGTAATTTTGATATTTAATTTGTTCAAATTATTTAAAATTTAGTTTTAGGTTATCTTGACAATTAGGGTTACTGTGGAAGTTTTAGTCCATGGAAATTTTACCTAGAGTAATCTGACTGTAGGGGACTTACAATAATTTTTCTGGATTTTTACGATCAACATGCTAATTTTTATATTTAAAATATCCAAATAATGGACATTAACTTGAAAAAAAGAGAACTTTGTCTAAAGGTCTTGTCTGACTTTAGAAAAATCAGTGGAGATCTCCCATGACAAAGGCAACAACATGTTAAAAATTCAAGCCATGGTGATATGTGTAACAAAATGAAGAGTTGAAATACTCAAATAAGTATTTAATTAATTAAAAATCATGCATGCATCAAATGACCCTAAAATATGTCCACATGATTCTCCTATGTTCATTGAGCACTATAATATTTTTATTTTATTTTTCTGATTTTTCTAGGTCAAGATATGAATTTTTGAAATTTGGAGGTATTTTCTAAATTATTTAAATTTCTATTTATCTACTTAAGTGACGCGTCGCCATGCAATCCTACAGCGGCTCCAAAAGAACATGGGCCGCGCTCCGATTCGACGCCGCCATCCACGTGTGTGCTGACTTGGCGCGCGCTTTATGTACCGAAGCATTGTCCGGCTTCATCTGGATCGTCCATCAGATACACGCATGATCGAACGACGCTCCTTCGTCTTCATTTGGTTCATCCCGTGACCGCTCGCCCTAAAACCCTAAGGTCTCACTCATTTCTCAACCAAATGAGCTCTGGTTGGATCCTATCGACGCGTCTTTACTAGACAAACACATCCATACGATAAACATATCATGTAACTAACCCTAACCAAATTGAGAGTTAAAATGGCTCGAGAAGGAGGTGAGGTTTATACCTTAGCTATGAGAGGTGAGGCCTCAATTAGAGGAGCTTGAAATGTTCATAGAGGTCCGGGGATCTCACAGATGAAACCTTGAAGTGTGGTGAAACGCCTAGACCCAAGTTCAACCAAAATCGATTTCGGGAGGTAGTGGAAGTCCGGCGAGGAGGCTCTGTGGTTAGGGGAATGTGTTGAGGATCTTCCTCGTTTGGTCAGGGGAGTGTGAGGAGCAAGTTTGCTTGAGGTTTGGTGCACTGTGGTGGTGTGTAGGGAAGTGTCCTGGTCCCAGCCGAAATGAGCTCGGAAATTGCACTCCGGCGAGGGAAATTAGGGCAGGGGGAAGGTTAGGTTGCACTGAGGAGATCCCAGGGAAGCTCTAGGAGCAATTTGGGGGAGTTTGGTGGGAGTTTTTGCAACACTTCAAATTTGGCCGTGAGGGGAGGATTTTATAGCCCTCTCCGGAGAGTGGCTTCCAGGGGATGGCTAAGGGTGGAATATGCTGCTGAGGTGGAGGGATGAATGGAGCAAACATCCAATGGGAATGAGCCAACTCAGGGGGTGAGTTTGGGTGAGATTTGGCTTAGGGGGCTTCTCGATTTTGGCTCCCTCTGGTGACTAGGCCGGCCTGCAAGGATGGGGAGCTGGCCTAAGGTCAGATTAGCCAGTGGGAGGTCTTTAATGGTGATTAGGAGTTGTGGTGATGGATTAAGGAAAGCTTTTGGGCAAGGTAATAGGAGATTTAGTCATTTATGGAAGGAGATCCCCCAAATTGGGGATCCCTTGGTCCATGGATCTTTAGCTTGGGTTTAGGTGGGTTTGGGTCAATCCTAGGGACCCTAGGTTGGCTGATGTGGAGTCAATTTAGTCACATTGTGTTTGATTGGGCTAATTTAGCTCATGGGTTCAATTTGGTCTATTTGGGTTCAAGTTGGGCTAGCTTCGGTTTGGGTTTGATATTAGTCCAAGTGATTGAGCAAAATGGTGTGTATGATTGTCATGAGTGGTTTAGAAGAAGTTTGGGGTGATTTGGAGTTGGTTTGGTAGTTCAATTTGGGGAGATTTGGGCTTTTGATCCATTTTGGGGACATTGGGCTAGCTTGGTTCTAGGTTGGGCTAGAGTTTGGCTAGGGTCTAATTGATTGTTGATAAATGTCTAGGGGGATGTGGTGAAGAGATTTCAACATTACTTGGGTGCCATTTTGAGGTTTAGGTCAACCAATTTGGTGGATTTTGGAGATGTGGCTAATTTACGCTACAATGGGGAGACTTGGGTTCAAAAGGGTTTGGGTGGAGCTTGAAACCAAATTGGGGGCAATTGAATGTTGTATTCGATCTAAGGGAGTGTTAGGAAGAGTTTTCAAAATTAATTTGAGGGAATTGTTTCACATTGGGTTCAATTTGGGAGCTTTGGGTCAAATGAGTCAATTTAAAGAATTTTTGGGTTTGGGTTCCAATTGGGTTTAAATGTGGATTTGATTGAACTTAAATTTGGTTTAGATTGGTATTGAGGATGTTGAATTTTGGTTTTGAGTTGAATTTAGGCATAATTGGGGTAAATTGGGTTGACATTGGGTTAAGTGAGCCAAGTTGAGATTTTGGGTTAAATGTGGGCCAAATTGGTAAACTTCGGTTATGTGGTAGTTAAACAAAATGAAATTTGAAAATTTTGGAAGGTTTTTGAAAATTTTGAGAATTTTTTTGAATTTTTCGAATTTTAGGGTACATGGGGGTACTAGGAGGGTATTTTGGTAATTTTCAGGACTTTGGGTTCTTTTTGCAAAATTTTGGTAAATTTGAACAATTTAGGTTGATTTGGGTAGTGGGGGAGGAGTTTTGGAGAATTTGAGTAATTTTGGGATTTTTGGGATATTTCGGGGTTAATTTGGTCATTTAGGCTAAATTTGGGGGTAAAGGGTCAAAAATTGAAATTTTAGAAAAATTGAAATTTTGGAAAAAATGAGGGTGCTTTAAAACAGAAAGAATGGAATCATTCTAGTTGAGCCATGGACCAAGGGAAACCTTTTTTTGGTCCTCTATGTGTTGGTCCTGACCACTTTAGCTATAGGCTAAGGGTTGGTGGGACCACCCACATGCGTTTCTAAAGTTTTTGGGATCCAAACAGATTGTGTTTGTGTTTAGTTTAGGTTTTTGAATGTAGGGCGTAAGTGTGGTGTGAATGTAGGGCGTAAGTGTGGTGTGAATTTAGGTGTGAGCTCCAGACCTCCCAGGGTTTGTCCTAGGGCTTAGTCCATCTTATGGGGATTCCCCCTTGGCTTCCTCATGCTTGGTCTCTTCCATCCAAAAGGTTGGAGGTTAGGCCTTAAGCCTATGAAGATTCCAGGTGAAGGAAGCAAGGTAGAATTTCTATGTGGTAGGTTCCATTGCTAGTCTTCTAAGAAAAGTCCCTAGGAAGTCCTATGGCTAGACCCTATGCAATCTAAGAAGAGACTAGACCTCAACTAAAAGTGAGATCAACAAATGGACCCCCAATAGGTGTGGTTTGTAGAAAGAGCACACGGCACGTATTGGTGTTGACTGACGAGATCAACAAAACCAACACAGTTATTTGAGTGAAAACTACAGATATGACGAAGTATCTAGAGAGGAAGTATCTGCTGGGGATTGATTTTCCGCTTGGGAATGGTGGGTAGAGATCCTTCATAATAAAGATGCGAGTTCAGGCTTCCACATCTTGAAGGGAATCCAGTCCGAGCGACGTTTAGAATTTGATATGGGAATTTGGAGTTTGAGTGGAATTTGGATTTTGATTTGAAGTGATTTTGGAATGTTAATTTTGGAATTTTAATTTAACTTTGGTTTTGGATTTTAGTTTAATTTCGTCAATTTTGAGATTGTATTTAATTTTGATTTTGAGGTTTATGAGGATCTTAAATTTTCAGTAAAGTAAGGTAAACCAAGAGTTGGTAGGTAAAGGACACGCTTGAAGGCGCAAGTGAGAGTCGGTAGGTAACAGACGACCTCGAAAGAGTAAGTGAGAGTCGGTAGGTAAAGAACGACCTCGAAAGAGTAAGTGAGAGTTGTTAGGTAACGAATGACCTCGAAAGAGTAAGTGTAGGGGAGTATTTGTAGGTGATGACCAATCTTAGAGGTGAGTGAGAATTGGTAGGTAACGGACGACCTCGAAAGAGTAAGTGAGAGTCGGTAGGTAACAAACGACCTCAGAAGAGTAAGTGTAGGGGAGTATTGGTAGGTGACGACCAATCTCAGAGGTGAGTGAGAATTGGTAGGTAACGACCAATCTCAAAAAGGGAGTCGACAGGTAACAGTCGATGAGAGCTGACAGGTAACGATCAATTTTGAATGAGAATCAACAGGTGACGATCGATGAGAGTTGACAGGTAACGATCAATCACGAGTGAGAATCGACAGGTGATGATCGATTTAGAATGAGAATCTACAGGCGACGGTCAATGAGAGTTGACAGGTAACGATCAATCTCGAATGAGAATCGACAAGTGACGATCAATCTTAAAAAGGAATCGACAGGTGACGGTCGATGAGAATTGACAGGTAACAATCAATCTCGAATGATAATCGACAGGTGACGATCGATCTCAAAAAGGAATCGACAGGTGAAGGTCGATGAGAGTTGACAGGTAAAAGCGAATCGGTAGGTGATGCCCGATCTCAAAAAGTATATGAGAATTAACATGTAACGATCGATCTCGAATGAGAATCGACAGGTGACGGTCAGTCTCAAAAAGTAATCGACATGTGATGATAGATCTCAAAAAGGGTAAATGTGTATTGGTAGGTGACGACCAATCTTAAATAGGTAAATGAGTATTGGTAGGTGATGACCAATCTCAAAGGTAAATGAGAATCGACAGGTGAAGATCGATCTTGAAAAGTAATTGACAGGTGACGGTCGATGCGAGTTGACAGGTAACGATCGATCTAGAATGAGAATCGACAGGTGACTATCGATCTCAAAAAGGGTAAATGAGTATTGGTAGGTGACGACCAGTCTCAAAAAGGTAAATGAGTATTGGTAGGTGACGACCGATCTCAAAAAGGGTAAATGAGAATGAATACTTGTGATTCCGTAAGATTCGATGTGTGAGATTTTGTCATTTGTGGGAAGAGTCGTTGGATAGAGTACAAAAGATCGCTAAGTGCTTTTTGAGGTACAAAGTTTAAAAAAGAGGAAGAGGTTTGATATTTCGAGGGGAACTTGAGTCTGGATTTTAATATATATTTTCTTAATTTTTATTTTGTTAATTTGTATTTCTTTTTATCATGTTTTCACTTATTCTGCTTGGTTTGTTCTGTAAATGTCTTAATTAATTTGGTTTCTTTTCATTTTATGTTGTTTTATGTTCATGTTAGTGTGGGGCTCAGGTATGGCCCTGCGGCTTATTGACCATTGGGCAGAAAGGAATATTCTGAAAGCTTCGTGAGCTGAAAAAATCTTCATTCATTTACTAAAAATGTTGATACAACTGATCTCATGCCAACGTACATCCCAAAGTATATCTAATACATATATCCAAAAGATGTAGCTGAAATGTCTGACAAACCGGTGCTGGAGTAGTGTCCACTGTCATATGCTGGTGTAAGAAGGTAGTAGAGATCCTGCTGAAGACTCGTACTGGCGATGACCAATGTTGCTCAGAACTGTCTTGAAGTCCGGCCAACCTCTCAAAGGCTAAGCTCTAGGATAGAAGTCCCTTTGCTGTCACCCAGAGGTACGGCCTGTCAATGGCAGCGGTCGGTAGCTTTCTAGCTCAGGATCAGGTTCGTAGTAGAACGACGCTTTATCTTCATCCATCCTCCTGAATGTGACCGAGATCCTTTTGCCCCTAACTCCCGGGATGCAGTGTTTAGCCAAGTTCGCCCCATTTCCTTGGAGCACTAAAACTGATCCAACCGGTAAAGTAATATTTGTGTACCTTTGAATTCTCCGTCTCCGACAATCTGTATCTCTCATCCGAACAAGAAGTCACTTTCACTTACAAATGAGACCGTGCAGAAGGGCCTCAAGAAGTCGTGATGGTCGATATGCGGCGGTATGCAATCTCCATCCTTGTAAATATTGATGATGGAGCTATTCGGCTTGCAACTTGCTGGCAGTATATACCATTCAATCATCCTTTTAATCATCTTCTTGATTTTTGGTGGTATTGCATCCATCTCATCGTGCTGTAAAATCCCCGAGGATTACCTTGTTTGTCCTTGGTGAAGTTGTAACAATAACTACATTGAATGGTAACCCGTTTACCTCTTCTCAATTTGGTCGGTGTATGTCCTCAGCCTTAGACGACCTCTTTTTCCTAAAGTCTTGAGTGCTTTAATGCATCGCAGAATCATCTCCTCATCGCTTGGTGAGAATACATTAGTGTACAGCTCAAGGCCTTCTAGAATGTTAATAGCCTTTCCTTAGATGATGTCATAGCCATAATGTAATCCAGCATTGGCGGCGGAGGCGGCTGTTGAACATACTCCGGGACGTATGGCTCGACATCAGGTCGTTCTCCAAATTGTCTTTTTAGTGAGGCAGCTGCATATGCCTCGAAGGTCCCGTATTCTTCCAAATGGAGTACATTGTAGTCCGGGCATACTGAAAATGCCCCTGAAGTGGAAGGGAGCCTGGGTATGTCCGAGTTACATGTCGGGCATCCCGTGAAAATTTCCTTTAAAACATCCATCGGTGCGGGCTCCTCAGTAAAGTCCAGCTCCGGCTCTGTGTCGGTCCTTGGCAAACTGTTGTCTGTTTCTTTCATGTCTGGTTTGTAGAACTTTTCGGGAATCAGTGCTAGCTCGGCAGCTGCCTCTCGAGCCTGTCTCCTTTCCATCCTGTCTAAGAGGCGGCGCTTGCGCCGGTTTGCATTCCTTCTTTTGGTGCGCCCCAATAGTGCATCTGGTAGTCGCTCAGCTGTAGCGGTAACTAGATCACCTCCCGGTGTGGTGACCATTGACAGTAGCTGTCTGTGTACCTTGGCAGGAAAGTGCGGGTGACAGATTTTTCTGTACCTTCGTACCCCGAGGTCTGTCCAGCCTCCCAGCGCGCAAGGTTAAAGCCGTGTCTGAATTCCAGCCTCCGTCCTGACATCTCTTGTGTAAAAGAAAATAGGAGAAACATCAGTGGTATGACATTCGGTATGAACAAGTACAACAAAGTTTATTTATTTATCATTGGATTGTTATTTATTTGTTTTGATGCCATTATTTTATTTAATATGTATTTGTAGGATTTGGAGTTAGAAATTTTGCATTTTGAATGTTTGGTTTTGTGAAAAAAGATATTTCATTTTGTTGGGCTTTATTACAAAATTTAGGACCCAGTCACAGATATCGGTCACATTGCTTTCTTGGGATGGACATTCCTCCTTTCACGTCTTTACGTTGCGTATTATCTTTTCAGGTATCATCCATTTATCAGCAGCGTCGGCCTTTCCCCTTAGGAATCCACCAGCTGGTAAGATCCGCTGGAATAATTTTTTTCTAACACGAATGGTCCCTCCCAGGTTGGTTCAAAATTTCCACCCATCTTGCGGTGTGCAAGAATAGGCCTTCTAAGAACGAGCACAAGGTCACCGACTTTGAATGACCTCGAGCAGACCAATTTTTCATGGGATTGGATCATCTTTTAGAGCTCCAAATTTTACTGTGCGAGCAATCTCTTCCCCTTTGAGAATCTCCAGCTCTGCAAGTCGTAGTCTGGCATTGTCTTCTGTTGTGATTTGGTTCGCAACGGCTATTCTGAGTGACGATAACTGTACTTCTAGTGGGAAAACTGCTTCGGTCCCATATACTAGAGAGTAGGGTGTGGACCGCGTCGATGTCCTTACTCTCATCCTATATGCCCAGAGTGCTTCTAGTAGCTTCTCGTGCCATCTTCTCTTGTTGTCGTCGAGTGTTTTCTTCAAAATCTGTACCAGTGTCTTGTTGAAAGCCTCTGCTCGTCCGTTGGATTTAGGGTAGTAGATCATAGAGTATCTCCAATATATCATGTGTCATCTGATGAAATTGTTAATTTTCGTGCTCTTGAAGGCAGATCCATTATCGGAGATGATCCCGCGCGGCACACCGAAACGGTAGAAAACCCGCTCCTTGAAGAACTGTAGAACCTGCTGTGTTGTAACTTGTCATAACGGAACATCTTCTGCCTATTTGGAAAAGTAGTCTGTAGCAGTGAGAATAAATCTGTGTCCTATCGAACGTCACACTGGGGATTTGCTCCAGTAGTTTCATCGTGTATCTGTGGTAATCTGTTAGTCTTGGTTTCAAAATTATGTATTGTCCCGCCACTTGCTGAATGACGAGTTGTGAGTCGCCATAAATGACACTGTCAGTTATGTCCATTAAAATTGCCAATTTAAGGCATGTAATCAGGGCTTCGTACTATGCTTCATTATTGGTGATGGTTCTGTTAGGTGGTAGGAGAAGCTTAGCATTTTCTGATCCGGTGTCATTAAGATCAGACTAATATCTTCTTTGCCTGGTATCACCGTGTGTTTTCCTTTGCCCTTTCTGGCTGAAGAAGCGCAGTTGAAGTACATTTCCCAACTTCCGGCATGTAGCTTCTCTATATGTAGTATCTGTTCGTCTGGTAGTTCATCGTCGAGTGGGGACCCAGCTGGTAGTGGGTGCGCTGCAAGGAAGTATGCTAAAATCTGCCATATGATTGCATGAAGGGGCACGAATGTTATATCGAATTGCAATAAAATCATCAACCATCTTGCAAGACGTCCAAAACGTGTAGGTCGGGTCATCAAATATTGCAACGGATTAACTTTCGAAATCAGGTTCACTTTATGAGACAACATGTAATGTCTGAGCTTTTGAGTGGTGAAAATTAAAGCCAGACAATGTTTCTCAATAGGAGGATACTTTACCTTCGCAAGTGTTAGATGTCGACTCAAGTAGTAGAGTGTATTTTTCTTACCCTCATCATTGACTTGTGCAAGGAGAGCTCTGAAGGAGTCGTCTAAAGCCATGGTATAAAGTATCAATGGTCTACCCGGGATAAGGGCTGCCAAAATGAGTGGTGTCATAAATTTAATATCTTCAAAAGCCTGTTGGCATTTTTCATCCCAAATAAATTTGGCATCCTTTTTAATTAATTTCAAGAAAGGCTGACAGCTCCCCGATAGATTAGACATAAAACGTCTTAGATATGCCAGTTTTCCTTGAAAAGAGTGTAGTTGTTTCAAGGTTTTGGGAGGAGGCATTTATAAGATTTCTTTAATCTTCTCTGGGTCGATTTCGATTCCCCGATGAAGGACAACGAATCCTAGAAATTTCTCGGAGGTGACGCCGAAGGCGCATTTTAAGGGATTCATCTTAAGATGGTATTGTCATAATCATTAGAACACGATCCTCAAATCACACAGGTGGTTTTCCTTTACTTTGCTTTTGATAATCAGATTATCCATATAACATTCCACTTGGTTATGGATGAGGTCACCGAAAATCCTTGTCATTGCTCGGTAGTAGGTTGCACCGGCGTTCTTCAATCCAGATTGCATTACGGTGTAGCAGTAGATTCCGATCGGTGTTCTGAAAGCTGTAAGCATTGCATCTTCTAGAGTCATCTTGATTTGATTGTATCCTGAAGATCCATCCATGAAGAGAAGATTTCGTGTGACGATGCAATGTCCACCTTTACTTCGGGTATCGGTAACAGGAACTCATCTTTTGGGCATGTTTTATTCAAATCCCTGAAGTCGACGCATACCCGAATCTGACTGTTCTTTTTCTTAACTGACACGACGTTGGCTATACAAGTGGAGTACTGCTCTTCGCGGACGAAGTTGTCTTCTATCAATTTCTTTATTTCTGAAGTAACTTGTTTTTCGATGTCGAGACACATCCTTCGAGGCGCTTGCTTTACTGGTGTCGAGTTTTTATCCACTCCAAGGAGGTGCACTGCGACTTTCGGGGATAAACCAGGCATTTCCTCATAACTCCAAGCGAAGCAATCTTTGTATTATGTTAGTAATCTGTCCAAGTCTGTAACCACTTCTTTGTCGAGTAGAGAACTTATAAAAGTTGGTCGAGGTTGCTCCTCAGTCCCGAGGTTGACTTATTTAAGCTCATCCACTGTAGACCTTATTTCCTCTTCAAACTCTAGTGGAGCATCATTGATTATAGAATCTTCGAAGTCCTCTTGTATGTCAAAGCAACTTTCATCTGACTGCCTAGTAACAACCATGCAAAACCTCGAGTCATCGACTGGTCTTATAGTTCCAAATCCAAGACCCTCTTTTGAATTGAGTTTCCATCCTTTTATATTCCATAATTTTTCAAATAACTGTAACATGTCTCTTAGCATTTGTTTTTATATGTGTCCTTGTTGAATTAGTTTTTGTACCCAAGGCGAAAAGTAACCAAAATGTAATTCAATTAATTCATTATCATTTTCTTCCAGATTTACAACAGGTTCGGAAGTAGAAGGGGAAGCTTTGTAAAACTTGATCGGCTTAGCACCACCATTATTGACTTCCTTGACCTCCAGACTCTCGATCTTTTGAGAACTGATCGGAGTTAAGGTCATGGCTTGCATATAATGGTTGATCCGATCATACATTGAATTGTATTCACTTTTTGTTGTTGTATCTTCCAAAGTAATCTAGAACTGTAGTTTCTTCCGATTGATTATCATCATCTCTTTTTCCTCTTCGGAGCTTCCTTTCGTGTTGATATCGATTGTTGCCTTTATTCGTTCAACAGTCTGGTAAGTTGTCTTTCATCAACATCCCCGGCCTCGACCTCGGATGTGTGGACCAGAAGAACCTTCACCGCCTCACTGTAAGGGAGTGGTGGGAGACTGTCGGAGCGGACTGTATGGTCTCGTCTCTGTGGTCTTTCTTAATCTTCAATTTTTTTTGTCACAACATCTGTGGAGAAAATGGTTTTCTTTGGCCGAGCGTAATAGGCGGCGTCCTCATGGATGTCTACTTCATGTATTGAGAACGACTTTAGATCTTCTTTGAAGCAATTCTCTTGTCCATTTTTATAGTATTTGATACAATGATGTAGAGATAATGGAACCATGTTGTACTCGTGAAGCCATAGTCGACTGAGTAGAGTATTGAACAAAGTTTCCGCATCAATGACATGCAATTTTGCGGTTGTTATTAGATCTCCAACTTTCATCTGTAGTGTAATTGACCCCAAGGCTCTTTCTCCTTTCTGATTAAAGCCTCTTAACATCATATTGTCCGTAGAGGGCTCCCGTGTGTCGATATCCAAGTATGCTAATGTCCGTAAACTCATTATGTTGAGCAACGAGCCTGGATCAACTAAAAATATGGAAATTACGTATTTGCCGATGTTGACAGAGATGTAGAGTAGAAGGTTGTGATCGATTGTACCAAGTAGTAAGTCGTCGTCGGTGAAGATCACACCGGGTTGTTCTCCCAATATACAAACTCCATCTGAGGATAGGCTAGCCAAGTGAGCGAGGCAGATTTCTGGGTCGAGCAAAGCCCTAACCAGATTTTCTCTCATCTCCTTGGACATGATCAGAGTGTCGTAGATGCTTAGCTTGGCAGACAACTTCCTAAGATGTGCTAGTACATTGTAATCGACTTGATTAAAATTTTTATTTTCTTCTCGAACTTTTATTTCTTCCGCTGCTGGAGGAGGGTCTTCTAGAGTGGTGATCTGTTTTCCTTTCTCTACCTGAGTTGCTCTAAGAGGCAGTACTTTTCCACTTCTGAGGTATACTTCTGTAATTTCCTCCTCTTCTGGACCCATAGGTTTTCCTAGCATTGTGATTGGTTCTTCTTGTGTTGATTCTGTGTCAGAACAATCAAGGTTGACCGGAGTTCCTTTGCATTCGAGAGTTGTCTCCTCACCCTCTGAATGATCGTACTGGTATTGTCGATGTCTTCTTCTTTGTTGATGTTCTCGTCGGAAGCTAATGTGATTTGAGGATCGGTTTGGGAATCGAAATCGAGGTTAGATTGGTCGTGGTTAGTTACGTTATCAGTAGAAACAACCAAAACACAACCGTAATCAAAATCATTAGATTCACAAGAGCCCGAAGGGGCGTAGAGATAATGGTACAGTGTCAAGGGTTCGAGGGATTTGACCCACGAATCCGAAACAACCAAGCTAACAGGGGCAGCCCCTATCCTACCCTTCGCGCTATCGTCCTTAATTCCCTTTACGATATCCTTCTTCTTTGGTTTCTGTTGTCATGAAGACTCTCCTGTCACGGTCTTCATCTTTAGTTGAGCTGGTAGCGGACTCTAGATGACAACTTGCTTTGGATTTGATTGAATATAGTCCAAAGCTCTCTTGAGGTCGTCCCAGGTTGTACTCCATCCTCCCTCTCCAGTGTAGGGATCTAGCTGAGAGATTGGCTTGGCCGAAATCATATTTATAGAACCTCTTGTAGGTTCTTTCAAATATTCTTTCGGGATTGTGATATTTCCTTCTTTATAGTTCTTTTCGACCTAATCCTTGAAAACAAAGCGTCCATCTATCGTGTGTCCAAGTAGCATGTGGTATAGACAATAGTTAGGCTGATCGCTTTTACCGACTTCTTCTGGCTTCTTGGACTCTGGTAGCTTGAACTCAAGCTTCTTCATCAAACTCTAAAACATCTTCTCCACGGCGTCATCTCTAAAGGAGTAGTTTCTGTTCAATCGTTCTGATATCCTTTGACGTGTATCTGCTCTAGGCTGTCTATGCTGGGAAGACTGCTTTGGACGGGGCTGGCCGTACTGTTGAGCTTATTGCGGAGGATGTTGAATGCACTGTTGAGTATGCTGAATATAGTGTTGAGGCTGATGTGGACTATACTGAGGTTGAGGAGGTTTACTGTACTGAGGTTGAGGCTCTGTCTGAATCCTCATCAGCTGCTTGCCTTTGTCAATTGTTGCTACCATGCCTGATTTATTCTCGAAAGCTTTGACCGGTCTCAATTTTTCTGTCTTCTTTGTAGGCTCCATGTGCTAGAGTTCTTTCTGAAGACTGCTCGCCTTGCTGAGTAGCTTCTCGAAGGATTTAATGGTTAAACCCTTAAACATGAACACTACTTGACCGTGGATACTTTTGAGTAGTATCTCAATTGCATGATGTTCCTGAAGCTGAGGCTCACATTTAATGCTTATGTTTCTCCATCTGAGGATATAATCAACTAGGGTCTCGTGGAGTTTCTGATGTTCCACTATGAGATCTGCTATGGTGACATGATGTTGTGCGCTGGCGAATCGCTTGACGAACATGTTTTTCATTTCTGCAAAGGTTTTTACCAATCCGTTGGGAAGTTCTGCATATCAGTCAAAGGCTATCCCTGACAACCTGCTAATGAACTATCTGAAGAGTAGTGCTTCACTCCCTCTTGTGTTGCAGCAACTGGCCCTGAAATGAGCGATGTGCTGGTGAGGATTTTCTGTGCCGTCGAATGTCTTGAAGGTCGGTGGTACGAAGCCCGTAGGGTAAGGTGCGACATCAAACTTTTCTGGGTAGGGTCTACCCTTGGAAATTGATGCACCGCCTTTAGATTGGGCTAAGGCCTCCCGAACTTTCTGCTCGATTCTCTGATCAACATCCTTTTGTGGCGGACTTGATGCTGGATCTTTCTTTTGTTATTCTTCTCCACTAGCGGAGGCAACTTCTCTTCTTTCATCTGTGATGTGAATTATCTCTGGCTAGTTGACCTCTGGATATGCTACGGGTAGTGACTGAGTCTGTCCGTGTAACGCGGCCATTGCTGTCATGGTGGCAGTCATTTCCTCCATTCGCTTCTCTAACTAAAGGATTTTTTCATCTCTTGCCTGGATGGATTTCTGAAGTTCTTCCGTGGTGCTTTCTTCGGGCTGAAGAGCTTCACACGCAGAAGTTGTGGCTCTAGTTTCCACCAGGTAAATGAATTCTTCCTCCATGTAGTCTGACAATTGAAATCTTCATTCTCGTCATCTAATCATCATTCTCTTGCTAGATCTTAAATCTCTTCTTGGAGTTTCTAAATCTTTTCTTCCATCGATTTTCCTTCTGTCATTGACTCTGAAGCGACAGAAGTAGTGGCGACAGGAATGTAAAACTCATGCTTTGTATTGTGGCTGTCGAACTTTTCCAATTGCACTGGTGCATCAACTTTCAGTATCCACACCTTTCTTTTAGATCTCAATGTCTTGAGGCAGGGTGCCTCGGCAGGGACATCGGAGTGGTAAGAGGAGGTGTGCTCCCTAGGGTGCGGACCAGGTGCGGAGGATCGCAATCCTGCTTCATTCTTGTCTGACGGGCATTTCCTTCGATTAGTAACAGGTGGTACTCTCGGACCTAGCTGAGACTTGACTACCCTGCATCTGACGGGTGTTGAAACTGGAGTAGTTGTGTCTGAAGTAGTAGTTGTGGCAACACGTCCTCACAGTCGGAGATTTGCTCGGTCATGGGCTAATAGTGGTTCAGACTTTTCTTTCCTTAATATTTCCTTTTTCATTCTAAGGGATACTGCACATCCCACCCTCTTGAGTATTTCAGAAATAGAACATCTCTCTCTTTCTACAAGTCTGTGGAACACGGTACGAACTTGGGTGACAATCAAGGGCTCCTGCCTCGGCTCGTCACGTCTGTAGGCGGGCAACGACGGTAATGTAGCACCAATTTGACAGAAAGTTTTATTCCTGGTAGTGTCAGCTAACGGGTGAAACCTGCTCCCTCGGAGAAGAGAGGCATTGGGTACACCGAGTTCCTCTTGGTGAGGAATCTCATCAACAACTGGCAGACTAGCAATTTTGGCCTTAGCGGCCCTTGAACTTCTACGGCGACGATTCCTCTTCTGAGTCTTGGAACATGAACCAACTTCGAAAACTGATGGTGTGAGGAAGTCTTCCTCAGTCTCTTCATACAGAACCTCTTTTCCCCTTGCAGTCGGGAAAGTAGGAGCGGTCACGGTGAATCCGGTGGGGGTAGGAGCGACAGTACTCCTAGGCACATATACGGTTGATTTGACGAGGGTAGGAACAACTTTCGTCTTCTTAAAGGCAGGGAAGTCATACTGTGAATTCAGGTTGAACTCTATAAAAGGTTCTTGACTCTCAGGGGCAGCAACTTTCACTGTGACGAACAGAGCTTTCCCCAAAATGACCTCGAACTGGTCGAAGCCGGCTCTAAACTGAATTTTAGGGGCAACCAGACGAGCCTCACGGGAGGTGGGTAAGTTGCAAGAAAGCATAAGCGTAGGGATCGATATTGTAACTCTCAATCAAAAAGGAAATTTCAAGTATTAGCAAGAGGACCAAAACCTCGTATTTATAATGTAAACATTACAAATTAACGAAGGTCAGTCTGTGAACTAGGTAAGTATGTTATATTTTGTTTTGTTTTCCTTTCTTCTTTTGTTTTGTTGTGTTGTATTGTAGGTGTTTTAGTTTTGTTTTTTTAGTTTCATTGTCTATTTAAAGAAGTTAAAGGTTCGGAAGGATTTCAGGATTCGGTTAAGAAATTTGAAGTTCAAGTTTGCCAAATGGCAAAGATTAGATTTGTAGGGTGAGAAGGATAGGTGAGATGTGGGACCCAATCCAGGATCCCTTATCTCGACGTTGTTTATCCTGGTGGAACTTGCTCACCGACACACCTATTGGGGGTCCGACCCGACAAAAAGATCAAAGTGAAAATCTTAAAGGCCCTGGACCCTTTCGTTTAAAAGGTGACTTAAATGGTCCTGAAGTCAAGGAGAGTCGATTGTACTTACCCATGAATGAAATGTGTGAGAGCATATCGACGAGAAAATGGTCATTTGGTCTATGGGGGACATAGACACATTACTGATGTGTAATAATAAGTTTCCTGATTTGTATGGAAAGAGAATCCTGTCCCCAAAGGAGTCACCAGAAGCTGTTGGCATTTAAAAGGGGAAAGTTGTGCTTTAGTTGGGGTTGCCCATTAGAAGATGTCGACTGCCGGAATCGGAATCCTGTTGCCCGCCTCGGAAGGACAGTTTTAATTTAATTATAAATTTAGTTTAGAAAAATATGAATTCAAACTGATCTCATATTTTTCACAGTTTAAATGAAAGAGCACTGTACCTCGAGACCTGATCTATTCTGAAGGATAAACACAAGACTTGAAGGTGAGTCTCGATCAAATAAACTATGAAAGTATATGACATTCGTTTGGTCTATGAAACCTGTGTATTAGCCAACAGGTTCCCCCATTTAATACAAAAGAGAATTAAATGGGGTTCATATTAATCTGGGGTCGTTTAGGATTCCTATAAGGGTAAGCCCCTATAGTTAATTACATCTTAGATAATTGGAATTACCTAAGAATACTTTAAAAAAAAATTAGGAAATATATTCTTACGACTTCAAGAGGATAAGCTTCTCTTTCAACAAAAGTGAGGAAAAGACTCAAATAGGTGAATGGTGCAAGTTTCGGAACATTTTTTATGAGAGCCCTAAGGAGTGAAGGCTAGGGGAAGACACGGATCTGAGAAGACTCCCGGTGACTTCCCAACCTATCCTAATGTTTGGCTTTAATTTAGAGAAGTTTTTTTTTTGTTTCATCCTGCCAATTTTAATTAAGTAGGGCTTACATTCACTTGATGTTGATCATGTGAATAGCCTGAAAGATTTGAGGATTTATGTCATGTTAAAATGACAACATTGGAATCCTAAGATGAGTTAGGGCATATATTACACTAGGTGCAAGGGCCTAAAGATGAGGTGAGGATTTATATCGTACTAGGCAAATACCTCGAAGTCCTATGGTTTGTTGTTATTTCTAAGGAATGACAGTTGCTGTTGTAGATTTGTTGTTTGCTCTCTCGAACATGTCCTTCCACATCCTAGATCGTGCTGCCCACGGTGTGTTGCTTCGAGTTCCTTGTTGTTGTTGTAGAAGTTTTAGTTTTAGAAGTGACAAATGTAAACGGTGAGAGAAGTAGTACGTCCTGGAAAGTTGAAAATTGAGGTGACTTAGTATATTATTTAAATAAATGTTAAAGTTGATTATAGCGCCACTGGTTAGGATCCCATGATTCCCTCATTCCGGTTACACTATTTCATCGAATTCGCTTAGTCCAAATGAATTTGCTAAACCCAACTTAATGAGTTCCACACTTTCATTTAGACCGGGGGAGATCTTGTTAGCAACACAGGTTAACTCCTCTAAGGGACTCCCGGTCATCCAATGATGTGTTTTAATTTAGTTGTAATTGCAATTTTGTTTTGTTTGTGATTAAACTTTGAATTGTCTTATATTTTGAAATGTTGTGAAGTAATTTGTTTTTTTATCCCAAGCAGGTATATTTGCAGTAATGTAGAGTACTGAAAAGTAAAACATTGGAAGGTAAAACACTAAGAGTAAAGTGCTGAAAACTGTAAAAGTGTACCTGAAGAGTCTTCACGTTCCTCCACCTGGAATTTTAGTTTTTTGCATGGCATGTATATATATAATTTTTGCAGAAATTAAAGTAGGAAAAGAGCTGGTAGAAAGTTGTGCCTACCAATTCTATGTCATAGTTTTGGTGAGTTTTGTTTGTTTGCTTTGAGGATAATTTCATTAAATGGTACATATTAAGTTTAGTAGAACTCCGAGGTATCCAAAAAGGGAGGAAAAGAGTGCAGGTCCTTGCACTATCTCACAGTCTTTTAAAAATTCCCTAGTCCACTTGAACGTATTATGTTGTTTAATGATTTTATTCTTTTGGAAATCCTAATGCTCAGTGAACATTAGGTGTCTCAATTATCCCTAGGAGCAGGGTAATTGTCACTTATCATTTTATTTAGGGATTATGGTTGTATGGGAACCTTGTGGGCAAGTTGAAGGATTTAACCCATCTTAATTTTGATTAGAGTTTATAAGGTCAAAAGTTATTAGAAGTTTATTTTAATTTTCCTACTCTAAACCTCATTAATCAAAGTTGATTAGACCTAAGTCACTATCAAGCCCTTAAGGTTTTAATGGGTAAGCTTGTTAATTTTGAAGAAAATTAATTTCATGTGAATGTAATTCTTTTCTAAGAATCATGTTGTCTTTTAATCATCCATTAAGGGTATCTAGATTAATGAATTTGCTAAATTCCATGTCCATACCCCTATCCCTAAGGACCCTTAATTTGATTTTCCTCCCAATTTTGAATTATTGATGAAATTGTGGATTTAAATGTGAAAATATTGAAGTGGGTTTCTACCATTCATCCCTTAATGATAGAATCACCTAACATGTAAATTAAGATTATGAACTACACATTTATTTTCCGTCCTAAATGTTTATTAGGGCTCAAATCCTAAAATTACCATTTTTGCCCCTAGGGCCTTATCACTTTATAATTCATTAAATTTAATGCAAGTGACTTTGGAATTTTTATCCAACTCCACTCATGGGTCAATTAAGACACCAGAGGAGAAAATTTAATTTTTTTAAAATTTAATTTAATTTATATATTTATTTTGATGCAAAAATGATGAGTTTTAATGAAAATTTCATAACCTGACCAAGACATATCCAAATCCTTTGAAATTTTTACTGGAGGTAGCCTTAAGCAAAGACACACTTGGAAGAAATTTCATGATTTTTTTATTTTAATTTATTTATGAAAATTAATTTACTTTCTGGAGTATTAATGCATTATAAAATATTTTAAAGGTAGGAAATTTGGTTTTGTATTTTTCTTAAATCCTTCTGAATTCAAGGAAGCCAGAGAAGAAAATTTCATATTTTTCTGATTTTTCTTTGATTTATTAGATTTATTTTGGTGGAAAGCTGTAAAAATTCATTTTTTAGTGTTAAAACAATTATTTTAAGCCTTTAAAAATTTATATTTTGAGTTAGAGACTTAGGAAAATTATGTGGATTGACCCTAAGTGATTAGTAAACCAAATGTGACAATTTATTGATTTTTAATATTTTTGTGATTTTCTTAATTTTTTAATTATTTAAATATTTAAAATATGGTTAAAAATGAAATTTTTACAAAAAATCCAATTTTAATTTTAGAAAATTCCTCTAATCACAGAGAACTCCCAAAACCATTTTTTGTAAATTTTTGAGTTATAATTTAATTACTAAAAATCATTTAAGTGCCAAAACTGATAATTATCTTGGAAAATTCCTTTGGGCAACAAAATGAACTCCAAAAGTCTTGAAATTTTTATAGGGAGTCATCTGATCCCTAAAGTGCAGTGGAGAGTGATTTTTGTGTAATTTTGATATTTAATTTGTTCAAATTAATTAAAGTTTAGTTTTAGGTTATCTTGACAATTAGGGTTACTGTGGATGTTTTAGTCGATGGAAATTTTTCTCTAGAGTGCTCTAACCATAGGGGACTTTCAATAATTTTCCTGGATTTTATGATCAACATGATAATTTTTATATTTAAAATATCCAAATAATGGACATTGAATTGGAAAATAGAGAACTCGGTCTAAAGGTCTCCTCTGACTTTGGAAAAATCAGGGGAGATCCCCCATGACAGAGGCCACAACATGCTAAAAATTCAAGCCATGATGATATGTGTAACAAAAAGAAGAGTTGAAATACTCAAATCAGTATTTAAATAATTAAAAATCATGAATGGATCAAATGACCCTAAAAATATGTCCACATGATTATCCTATATTCACTGAGCACTAGGATATTTTTCTTTTGTTTTTTAAATTTTTTAGGCTAAGATATGAATTTTTGAATTTGGGAGGCATTTTCTGAATATTTTAAGTTCCTATTTATCTACTTAAGTGACGCGGCGCCACACAATCCTACGGCGGCTCTGAAAGAACACACGGCGTGCTCCGATTCGACGCTACCATCTACGTGTGTGCTGACTCGGTCCGCACTTTATGTACCAAAGCGTTGTCCGGCTTCATTTGGATAATCCATCAGATACATGCACAATCGAACGACGGTCCTCCTTCGTCTTCATTTGGTTCATCCCCTGACCGCTCACCCTAAAACCATAGATTTCACTCATTTCTCAACCAAATGAGCTCGGGTTAGATCCTATCGATGCGTCTTGACTAGACGAACACATCCATACAGTAAACATGCCATGAAACTAACCCTAACTAAATTGAGAGTTAAAATGGTTCATGAGGGAGGTGAGGTTTATACCTTAGCTTTGAGAGGTGAGGCCTTGATCAGAGGAGCTTGAAACATTCGTAGAGGTCCGGCGAGCTCACGGATGAAACCTTGAAGCGTGTTGAAATGCCTAGACCCGAGTTCAACCAAACTCGATTTCGGGCGGTGATGGAAGTCCAGCGATGAGGCTCTGTGGTGGGGGGCATGTGTTGGGGATCTTCCTCATTTGGTCAGAGGAGTGTGAGGAGCAAGTTTGCTTGAGGTTTGGTGCACTGTGGTGGTGTGTGGGAAAGTGTCGTGGTTTCGACCAAAATGAGTTTGGAAATTACACTATGGCGAGGGAAAATAGGGCAGTGGGAAGGTTGGGTTACACTAAGGAAATCTCAGGGAAGCTCTAGGAGCAATTTAGGGGAGTTTGGTGGGAGTTTTTGCAACACTTCAAATTTGGCCGTGAGGAGAGGATTTTATAGCCCTCGCTGGAGAGTGGCTTCCAGGGGGTGGCTAAGGGTGGAAAATGCCGCTGAAGTGGAGGGATGAACGGCGCAAACATCTAATGGGAGTGAGCCAACTCAGGGGGTAAGTTGGGTGATATTTAGCTTGGGGGGCTTCTCGATTTTGGGTCCCTCCGGTGACTAGGCCAGCAAGCAAGGACGGCGGAGCTGGCTTGAGGTCAGGTATGCCAGTGGGAGGTCTTTAATGGTGATTAGGAGTTGTGGTGATGGCTTAGGGAAAGCTTTAGGGCAAGGCAATACGAGATTTAGCCATTTAGAGAAGGAGATCCCCCAAATTGAGGATCCCATGTTCCATGGCTCTATAGCTTGGGTTTATGTGGGTTTGGGTCAGTCCTAGAGGTCCTAGGTTGGCTGATGTGGAGTCAATTTGTTCACATTAGGTTTGATTTGGCTCATTTGGCTCATGGGTTCAATTTGGTCTATTTGGGTTCAAGTTGGGTTAGCTTAGGTTTGGGTTTGATTTTAGCCCAAGTGATTGAGCAACATGGTTTGTATGATTGTCATGAGTGGTTTAGAACAAGTTTAGGGTGATTTGGAGTTGGTTTGGTAGTTCAATTTAGAGAGATTTGGGCTTTTGGTCCATTTTGGGGACATTGAGCTAGCGTCGGTCTAGGTCGGGCTAGAGTTGGGCTAGGGTCCAATTCATTGTTGATATTTTTCTAGGAGGATGTGGTGAAGAGTTTTCAACATTACTTGGGTGTCAATTTGAGGTTTAGGTCAATCAATTTGGTGGATTTTGGAGCTGTGGGTAATTTAGACTAAAATGGGGAGACTTGGGTTCAAAAGGGTTTGGGTGGAGCTTGAGACCAAATTGGGGGCAATTGAATGTTCTATTTGATTTAAGGGAGTGTTAGGAAGAGTTTTGAACATTAATTTGAGGAAATTGTTTGACATTGGGCTCAATTTGGGAGCTTTAGGTCAAATGAGTCAATTTAAGGATTTTTTGGGTTTGGGTTCAAGTTGGTTTTAAATGTGGGTTTGATTGAACTTGAATTTGGTTTATATTGGTATTGAGGATGTTGAAATTTGGTTTGGAGTTGAATTTGGGCAAGATTGGGGTCAATTGGGTTGACATTGGGTTAAGTGAGCCAAGTTGAGATTTTGGGTTAAATGTGAGCCAAATTGGTAAAATTAGGTTATGTGGTAGTTGAACAAAATGAAATTGGGATATTTTGGAAGGTTTTGGGAAATTTTGAGAATTTTTTTGGAATTTTTGGAATTTTAGGGTATATGGGGATACAATGAGGGTATTTTGGTAATTTTCAGGACTTTGCGGTTCGTTTTGCAAAATTTTGGTAAATTTGAACAATTTAGGTTGATTTGGGTTGTGGTGGATGCGTTTTGGAGAATTTAGGTAATTTTGGGATTTTTGGGATATTTCGGGGGTAATTTGGTCATTTGGGGTGAATTTGGAGGCATGAGGTCAAAAATTGAAATTTTGGAAAAATTGACGGGGCTTTAAAAAAGGAAGAATGGAATCATTCTAGCTGAGCCATGGACCAAGGGAAACCTTCTTTTGGTCCTCTATGTGTTGGTCCTGACCACTTTAGCCATAGGCTTAGGGTTGGTGGGACCACCCACATGAGTTTTCAAAGATTTAGGGGATCCAAATAAAATGTGTTTGTGTTTAGTTTAGGTTTGTGAATGTAGGGTGTAAGTGTGGTGTGAATGTAGGGTGTAAGTGTGGTGTGAATGTAGGTGTGAGCTCCATACCTCTCAGGGTTAGTCCTAGGGCTTAGTCCATCTTATGGGGATTTCCCCTGAGCTTTCTCATGCTTGGTCTCTTCCACCCAAAAGGTTAGAGGTTAGGCCTTAAGCATATGAAAATTTCAGGTGAAGGAAGCAAGGTAGAATTTCTATGTGGTGGGTTTCATTTCTAGTCTTCTAAGAAAAGTCACTAGGAAGTCCTATGACTAGACCCTAGGTAGTCTAAGGAGAGACTAGACCTCAACCAAAAGTGAGTTCAATAAGTAGATCATGATTTTTATGTAATATTAAAATTTCTTGAGGACAAGTAATAGTTAAGTTTGGGGGATTTTAACCAAAGGAAAATATGTTGAGATTTTCATACCTGTTTTATACTGATTTTGATGATATTGCACTTTAAAGAAATGTATTTTTGATGTTTTGTTGCATGTATGTTGATATATGGCTATTGGAACGAAATGATGCAAAAAGGCACAAATTTGGAGCGAAAAGGACGTAAATATAAAAATTTGGCCTTGGGCGCCGACGGCAAGATCGCGCCGCCGACGGTGGATTTATCCTGAGAGTTTAAGTAATTAATTCAAGCAATCACGTCGACGGCGCCATCGAGGACGTCGACGGCGAACAGACGGTTATTCAACCCGATTCATTGAATGTGGACGATTTTTGGAGGGTTGCTTGGGCACCTTTTTGAGATTTCATTTCAAGAATTTAAAAGAGAAGTTGGAGGACAAAATTTAGAGTCCAAGTCAGTCTTTGTCAATAGGAGTCAGTCTTTGTAAGTCATAGTTTGTCTTAGTTTGTTAGTTTTAAGTGTTTTGAGTGTTTTCTAGGGTTAGGTTTTGTGAGCTTGTGTGAGGGATTCCCTTTAGGGATCGTAAGAGTGGAAGGAAAGTAAGAGATTTCTTTTTTCATGTTGTTTCAAAGGAGAGTTATGTGTGCTGTAAAGAAAGGAAGAGATTCAGAGGAACTTCAAAGAGTTTTCATGGGGAGGAATTCAAGATAAGTTGTATTTACTTACTGTGGTTTGTATAAATTTGTTTTTATATATGAAATCCAAGTTTTGTCGTATCTTCTCCATGAGTTCTGAGTAGTTTTCTCTGTCTTTATCCTTATTTTGAGAATTTGTGAAATGGTGATTTGAATTGGTTGTGCTAATGATATGTTAAAGAATTTTTTATGATCATTTACTTTGATCTTAATTTACTTTCAATCTGCTAATTGATTTGTTAAAATGTGTTGGGTTTCACAACAAAAGTGAAGATTACATCCAAATTTCATGGATGGTGAAGTTCATAAAATTTAGGTGCAAATAAATAGGGAAATATAAATCATTAGGCGTAGAATTCAAGATTTTAGAGTGACAAACTGAAATCCCCAATTCAGCCTTATTGTTTAAGTATTGAAGCGTAGACTATTAGACCTTAGGCGAAGGGAACGTGGGAGCTCCTAATTGAGAGCTGGTATCCTTCCAGCCTAACCACGGATTCAGTAAACAAGCATAGGATTAGTCAATATTATTGATGCACTTTGTATGAGGGTAAAGAATATGTATGCTCCTATTTGGCACAATATTGAACTAATCCAAATTATCTATTCACTTAATTCTCTCTACAAGGGGAAGGATGCTTTCTTATATATTGAACCTCGCATTACGAACTTTAGTAGTAGAATTAGTTTAATTAAGAGTTTAGTAAACTAACACCTTTTAGCACGTTAGAATATTAGTGACAATAGTAAATTGAACTGCATTGTTGTGATTCTGTATTAATTTTCTGTTCTAGTTCATAATCTCTAAATTTTTCCCGTGGGATTGATAACCAGGACTCCACTAGAGCCATGAATTACTTGAGTGATATGTATACTTGCGTTAATAAAAGTGACTTTGCTATTATTGAATATTTTATACACATCTTTATCACATTTACAAGCACGGATCAAGTTTTTGTTGCTGTTGTCGGGGATTTAAATCTTCTAGTGGTGGTATCAAATTCTTAAATTTTTAAGCATACAAAAGTTGCGGATCAGCAATCTCTTGGAAGAAGTCTTTCCCTAAGGACTGTAATTGACAAGTTTGTTGAGAATGGATTGATTATTTTATTTGAGCAATTCGATTTGGTTTGAAAGAGTTTGATTTGGATTATTTGATTTTGTTGATTGATTTTAGGTTAATTTTTTTATTAAAAAGAGATTGACTTGAATGATTCACTCGAGCTTAAAACTTGAGTTGGTTGGATTTTATTTTATTGAAAGGTTTGTTTTGAGTTAATCTATTTTGATTGATTAGAGTTTATTTTAAGTTATGAAAGTTGCTTGTCTAAATTGTATTGATAATATGTTTGTAACTTTGTTTGAAGATGCTCTGCTTGGATTAAGCGTGTTTGATTTTGTTTGTTTATGTTTGTTTATTTACATGTTCAAAGTTTATTAAGATTATTTGAAATTTATTTTTAATGTTAACTAAAATTATTTAATTAGTTTAACAGTCACTTAAAATTTATTTGGAGGTTGTTTAAACTTTTTTTGAGGTTTATTGAGGCTTTCAAAGTTTGTCTTAAAGCTGCTTGATTTGTTTTATGTTTATTAAAAGTTTGTTTAATTTGTTCTAAGTTCGTTAAAAGATGACTTTGAAATTATATGGAGTTTTATAAGGTTTCAAAGTTTGTTAAATTTTATACGTTTTGGTGAAATTTCATAAAGTTTGTTAAGTTGTTTAAATTTGTTTAAGATTGTTAAAATGGTTAATGTTTGTAAAATTTTAATAAAGTTAGTTAAGGTTTGTTATATTTTGTTAAAATTAGTTATTGTTTATTAAAGTTTGTTAAATTTTGTTGAAGTTTGATAAATTTGAGCTGATAGATTTTGAAAGTGGGTTTTTGGAGATTTAAGTTGTTTTAGTTAAAGTTGAGGGTTTGAAGTTAAGGCTTTGAAAGTTGAATATTTCAATTTAGAGTTTTGGAAATTGAGACTTTAGATTGGATTTCAAATGTTTAGACTTTATATTAGACCCCAAACTAAAGGGAAGGATAGGCTGAAGGGATTTGTAGATAGAGGTAAAACAAACCCAAAATAAACATAGACTATAAAAGAAGCTAAATGGATGTACAAACCCAAATTTTGGGATTAACACCTCCGGTCAAGATGTCAGTGACTTGTCACCATCTTGCTCCACACTTATCTCGAGACCCCTTTCCTTTCGAACTTATATATGGAGTCGATCTTGCTCCACACTGGTGCCGCTCCTAGATAACATCTTCGAGATTGCTCCTGATTTCCTCGAACTGTGTTGACTTCTCCGTTAGCTAGAAATTTGATAGCTATGTAATAAGTGGAGGCTACTACCCAATAGCTATTTAGTAGCAGTCGCCCAAAATAGTTATTGAACATTGGTGATGATTCACCCACTAAGAAGTCCTCTGCTTTGCAGAACTGTTTCTCCTACTTGCCTTAGGAGACACACAGAGCTATAACGCCCAGGGCTTTCTTCAGCTTGCTAGAGAAGCTGAATAATGAACCGACTGGTGGAGACAAGCGGTCAGTCTTTAACCTGATCTTATTGAACATTTTTTAAAGAAAATATTGACAGAACTTTCGGTATTAACAAGAATACTGCCAACCCAAAAGTTATTAATGAGCATCGTGACAATAATAGCATTGTTATGTTGATTTCCTTCAACAGTAAATCTGCGCCGGTGAATTTGATGAGTGAATGATTTTATTTTTGGATAGAGCCACGATGAGTACCTCTCCCGATCGAAGTCTTCTTTTATTAGCCCGATAGGATAATTCTCCTCCTCCAAAAAAACTAGAATGATCCCAACAATATATATTGAGTTTGCTCGGACTTGCTCGCCTGACTCCTGATCCATTATCATAATTCCATATCGTTGAGTGTTCGCTCTAACCACAACAAATTCCTTAAGTTTTCCGACACGGATCATGTCTTCTACTAGATTTCTCATTTGTCAACATTCTTCAGTATCATGTCCATGGTCCCAATGGTACATATAGTATTTGTTGGGGTTCCAAAGGGAAGCTCTGATTCTCATTGGTGTTGTTTCTTAAAATACTCCTTCGGGATGGCCTCCACCAATTCAGCCATCGAGACCCTCGGTGGGATCATTCCTTACATTTCATGGTACATATGTGGTCCCTCATAGTATCAAGCCTAGCTCCTCCGATCATTATTCCCACTCTGATCGTCTCAGCGGTTCCAGTTGTCCTCATACTATGCGTGATCAGAAGGTTGTTGGTTGCTCCTTTCCTTCCACGTTTCGCCCTAAGCAGCCGCTTTTCTTTGATTGTTGATCAGATATCTCTGTTTTTTGTTCAGAGAAACCGTTGACCTACTCCTTGGCAATAATATAATTTTTGGCCATCTCTAGCAATTTAGCAAACGTTTTGGGCTCACACAAACCCAAATCAAATTTGAACTGAGCCCCTCCTATTCCCTCAGTCAGGGCAGTCTATGCGATGACTGAGAATAAGTCCTAAACTTCCAGCATTGCTTTCTGGAAATGGGTGGTGTAAAAGCGAAGGCTTTCACTCTAACCTTAATAGGGCCTGAGATTTCTTCTTTGGTTTTTGGACGCTAACAAAGCGAGCAACGAACACTTTCTTGAATTCGTCAACAGAGGATACAGTCCTTAGTGGCATGTTATTGGACCACTTGAGGGCCATCACTTCTGGTTGGTTAAAAATAAATGACACTTCATGTTGTTATTAGTCCATAGCATTCTGATTGCTGATTCGAACGAAGCCACGTGATCATTGAATCTACCAAGAGAATAGATTTTCCGATGCTGAAGGTGCCTCACCTTGTGCCAGCCAGTTCCTCTCCACTAATGCAGACCCAGCGTCCTCATGCTCAGAATTTTCTGCTCACTAGTCACTCTCCGACCACTTGGAATTGGTAGTTCCTCTTGTAGTTGCTCCCCGTAAGGTTGAGTTCCACGAGACTCTTCGATCGGGGGAGGTAGTTGATCTCTCATTTGTGTGATTGCTTCTTGGAGGGCATTAAACTGACCAAACACCTGATTTTGTAACTCTTGCCTTTGTTGTTGAATTTTTTGTTGTATGAACTCCCGAGTGGATTCCATTGTTGCTTTGTCTCTCTGGCTAGTCTCACCTTTTTGTAGTGCTTTATTTCTCGTCTGTGGCATGTCCATGCTCACCGCACCACCTTTGAGGATGTTGAATTCTAAATAGTTGTAGTAGGCACACCCCGAGAGTTTATAGTACAAGAGAAGAAGATAGAAAAGAGATGACTCAAGACCAGATGAAATTTCGAAAATTGAGTGTGCAAAATTTATTCATAAAATAGCTTCTATTTATAACCATAGGTAGTTTGAGTATAGAATTACATTTTTATTCCCTTTTTCTCGACGATTAAGAGAACTTTCTTGTTTTTTCCTTAACCTTGGGTAATTAATTTAACTGTCTCTTTAATACTAATAATTGAATGGTAACACTTTCTAAAATGGTCACGTCCATTGAACATATTATATGGCTAAATGGATTTTACTTCTAAATGCCGATCGCCTCGCTCCTGATCGATTCTTTTCAATCGTCTGATTCAACCGATCATTCAAGTCCTACGGGATTACCGGTCTTTTGGCCAAGCGAGCTAAACTGGCCAATCGTTTAATAATCTTTGGCATGAAATTTTAAAGTCCTCTCAAACCATTTGATCTCTTTGGAATTTGTGCTGATCTTTTTCCCTTGTACACTATCGTAGAGTCATGATAAATTTATGTGATAAGTTGTATTCCTAATTTTGATAGAATGTGAAACATGTAAGTTGGTCCTCATTCTTAAACAACTATGCTTATTAATTTTATTTATTTATTTATTTATTTATTTTAATATTGTTAATCAATGAGTCTTACTCAGTTCTTAGCATTAATTTTGTTTAAAGTTTTGCGCACGTGCTAAATTTAGCAATGATAATTAGTTATATCATTAGGCCTGACTTTGATTGCAGGAAATTCGCGTCTAAATTATAATTATTTCCTTTATGTTTGTGTTTATAAAGATGAATTAAATCAATATATTACTAGTTTATCATATTTATAAATTATGTCTTTATTTATGAGTTTCTAATTCTTATATATCGAGATTTATATCACATTCTCTACATAATGTCTTAATTCCCAATTTTTACTGTTTTTTAAACCATGATTTACTGAACCTACATAACGTTTCAAATGAACAAAGCAATAAAGCAGACTGTCCATAGCCACATAATCACTTTTATCTTGAGAATGTACAAGTTATTGAAAAAACTTTCAGATAAGAAAAATATCTTGAGAATGTACGAGCTCGATTCAATTTTAAGCACTCAATACAAAACCTACACTAGAGGTTAGTGCTAGTGAAGAGAGAATAAAATATTCAAATCATTATCCATGTCTATGAGAATTATGGCACTAATGATTTTAATGGAATGGATAACATTGCACAATGAATCACCATATCAACCACAAAGAGATATGCTGTCTCTATGTCCGATCGACGATATGGAGAAAGCGCGCAGATCCACGGGCAAGTCTCACAGATCACCTCAGCTGGACCAACAACAATGGTTGTCAGCAATCATATAAGTTTGAATGGCCAGTTGAGTTAGTGTTTTATATAATTCGGGTAACTTACCATGAGAGGAAGGGAGGATGAGGGCGAGGGAGAGAAGAAGTGCTATCTGGATCGTGCGAGAAAAAGCCTTTTTTTTTTTTTTTGGTTTAGCTGAATTCCTTTTCTTCTTCTTCTGCAAGTACTGCTACTGCTGCTTCTTGATTATGTGGAGTTATAGGCTGGAGGAGATGGAGAGAAGCTTAAATAGGAGGGAGGGAGAGTAGAGGAAGGCGGACGGAAACTGTCGCAACGCGTTTCTAAGTCACCTAACGCCGCCTTTCTAGTTGATTTTTAATCACGCGTGGTTAGATAGCACTAACTCATTTTTTCAATTAGACATGTTCATAGCAAATGAATGCCTCCCCACGTTCTTGATGTACACAGTTAGGGCTGTCAAAAAAGCTCGTTGTTCGTGAATAATTCGTGTTCGGTTCGCCAAAAAGTTCGTGTTCGATTCGTTCGATATGCAAACGAGACGAACACGAACAATTTTTTTTGTTCGGTTTGTTAAACGAACAAAACACGAACAATGATGTGTTCGTTCGTGTTCGGTTCGTTATTGTTCGAAATATAAAATAATTTAAAATAATTATATATAAAAAATTTATTATATTTTAAAATAATTATATATTATTAAAATTTATCATATTTTAAGTAATTAAACTTCTATAAGTTATAATATTTGATAAATTATTAATAACAATAATAATATTATAGTATTCATTATATTAATATAAATATTATAATATTATAATTAATATACTATACTATCTATTAAAATAAAAACCTAATCAAAACCCTAGACGCCTTATTCAGTTTGCTTCATTTTGAGGAAGTATGGGTTACCTGATGTGTACGGAATACCTGCTCAATTTGTTAGGACTGTCAAAAAAGCTCGTTGTTCGCGAACAGTTCGTGTTCGGTTTGTCAGGAAGTTCGTGTTCGTTCGATAAGCAAACAAACCAAACACGAACAGTGATGTGTTCGAACATTTCGAACACGAACACTAGCTCTGTTATTTCGTGTTCGGTTCGTTTACACCCCTATACACAGTTCTATTCTTATGCATATACAAACATATATATATATATATATATATATACATACATACATACATACATACAACCATTCCGGACCCTCCTCTCGCGATAATTGAGAGAGAAATCAATGAAATATCCTCCTTGTCTCTTGTTTGCTCTGCACAAAAGCATAGTCGAGAAAATATTGCATAGAGAGATCCGAACGGGAGGAATTTAAGTCTCTTAATGGATAAAACTTTTTGGCATGATCACACGAAGCACCGGTACGACTATGCCAAATTGCAGCATAGTTATTAAACCGCCAGTTAATGTCCTGACTGGCATAGCTATGTTGGTATGGTATACATACGTTGCCTCTTCCCTTTCGCTCTGGGGTGTTCCTTTTAGGTTTCACCCTCAATTTGAGCTTAAGCTTGATTAGTTAATTCAGTTTGAGCATGATCACTGACAGGCTTATTTAAAATAAAATAGAAAAAAATAATATTAACTTAAGATAATATCATAACGACAATTAAAATTAATAATTAGTAGATATATATTAAGAAACCAATATCATTTTTTTTAATATTTATAATAATTTAAAGAAGAAATCTTAAAATTTTATATTAATATTTTTCGAACGAACAGGCTGAGAAGCTCACGAGTTGAGTCGAAGCTGGCTTGAGCTTCGCCTGTTAGCTCATCAAGCCCATCCGACGAGTACTTATCGAGCTGAGCCCATGCCAACTCACGAGTTAGCTCACTTACACCTTAAGAGGATTATGGCACAATTCTTGAAGGAGTAAAAGGCATTTAAACATTAAAACATCATAATTTCACACAAATTCCATTGGAAAAAAAATGTACACTTAAGAATAAACTTATGAGATAGAGAGTTGAAAATAATCATAAATTATTGAAAGTGTACCAATGACCTAAATATTAATATTTTACAAACCTACAATTAAGCCTATAAATGTTTAAGGGATATGCCTCCCTATTTGGTTACTATATCTTCACAAGTATGATGCTTTGATTAGTTAATTGGGTGAACAAAGAAAACTCTTTGTTGGCAAAACAATTATCATGTCTCTTGCGTTTATCAGTTAAGATTATTTTTTTAACTAAGGCTTTGTTTTATTAGGCTTTTTCTTTTATAGAAGTCTATTAAAAAGCTGTTTAAAAAACAACTTTTAAAGTTTAAAAAGAACAACGATTAAAAATAGCAAGGAAATAGAGTTTTTTTTTTTTTTCGAAAGCATTTTAAAAAAAGCATAAGCAAATAATTACCAAATAAATGAATGTTTTTTTTTTTTTTTGAAATGGAAAACATAATGGAAGTTTTCTCAATGAGACCTAGGTTGTGGCATTATTTTATTTACAATCCTCAATAATAATCAACATGTGGAAAATTTAATTTTGGATTTCCTCCACATGACCTCAAGGAAGATTGTTTATAGAGTTTCATGAGATGTCATTGCCACGGAAGGAAAGATAACTTGGTGACACGGACGACCCTCCCGCACTGATGCGGTACGTCCAAAGCAGAGGCAGGATTGCATCCTATGTGCAACACTTCTGCAACACAGATACAAGGGATGGGCCGCACAAACGACCCTGAATAGAGAACCAAGCAGCTTCCATTCTGATTTCTTTCAAATTTTCAATATGTTTCCTATAATACTTCATTCCTTTCTAATCCATTCCTATAATTATATATCTTGTATTAGGATTTGGAATGGTGTTTTGTCGAGTTTTTGTTTAGGACAGCCGTCAGCATTCCGCTTTCTCTCTTTTAGGGTTATATCCAAAAGTGAGTGGTGCTCCGATTGTAGCTCGTTTGAGGTGGTGATTCTCCTCAAAGATTCGAGTGGTGCTCCAACTGTATATCACTTCCGAGGTGGTATTTATCCAGCCCAAACTCTTTCGCATCCCTCCTGCTTGCTATCACACATCCCTCCTCACTGCAGGTCGTCCCAACAACAACCCTTTATTGCTCTTTCTGCAGTTCATGTATAACCATACTCCACGATAATGCACCCTTGGGAGCTAGAACAACCTTCCTCTTGCGCATTCCCCGTCACTGTCTCGGACATTCCCTCTCGCTGCAACAGCCTAGAAACAGTTGTTCCCAGTTGTTTTCTACTATTGGAGCTACACAGCCATCTGTTTCTTTCATTCCAGTTTGCTGACGTTGCCACAACTTCTCTTTGCTACCGCCACCCTTCTCCCTTGTTGTCGCAACCCAGGATAGCCCTTCATAGACGTTTTCCCACTGTACAACCCTCTCTTTCAAGCTACCACCGCCTAGGACAACAACCACACTTGTTTTTCCAACAGCTTCGCACCCCCCTTGCGGTTACCAACACACCTTTGCTGCCGCCACACCTTCCATCTCGTAATCCATTTTTTGCAACCTCTCCAGAGGACCAAATCCTTGTCGATCACCACTACCACCCTAAGATCCAGTTTATATTTATTGTGTCGAGTTTGTCGTTATTTCCATTTTTCTTTGTGAGATTGTATTCCTGGTTTTGAATTCGACAATAATATTTAATTTTTCTAGGATTATTTGGGTTAACTCTGGTATCACTTAGGCTAAGAAATGAGATGTGATTAGATGATACAAAATAATTGGGAGGGCAGAATTTTCTGAAAAGTGTAGGGATAGCTTGCAATGGAGAGAAAATGGGAGGAGTGAGTGGCCCTTTCCATACTCTGAATTATCAATTCTTGCCATGGTATTATTTTGGAAGATTTACATACATACCACTTTTCTATGTATTTACATGTTTAACAAATAAATACATGCACCTTAATTATGCATGAAAGGAAGTATTTTTCTTTAAATGGTAGTAATTTTGATGCCATACGAAATATTTGGGTGGTATAAATGTAAAAAATAAAGTTTTAAGTGTTAGTTACATAAAATCATAGGAATTAGGTGGCATGTAAATGCCCCCTTTCCTTTAGAACTTTACATCCATACCACTAGCTTATACATATACATATCTAGCACCCAAATTTTGATATTTCGATTTATAGTAATAAGCTGTCATAAATATTTGCATGAAAGTAGTGTAGTGTATTTTACTTTTTAAAAAATTAGTAATTACAATATTTTTGACGTGATGTTAAAGATTTGAATAACATGTATGTAAATATAAAAGTTCAGGTGTTAGATATGCAAATGCTTTGTGTGGTATGTACGTAAATGCCCTTATTCTTTTGGCTGAGGAATCTATATAATTATGATAACTCATAAGATTAAACATATTAGAGCATGGGGATTAGCCAGACCGTAATTTTTAACACAGTTCTATAAGGTTTAGATGACTATAGAATTGTTAGCATTGCATATTAAAGAGTTATTTTAACCATAGGTTGTAGATTACAATAGAAGTGTAAGCATCCAAATGAGCATCATAAGGAAATCTCTAATGCTTTTGAGTGTGGCATAATCTTTCGATATGATCCTTAGCATGTTGGTTGATTATCTTCTCTAACATTCTTGATGAATAATAGAAACAAAGGGCGATCAGAGGTAATGTCTAATAACATTCATGATAAATTCATGATAAATAATAGAACAAACAGTAAGGCATAACTCAAAAATAAGATGCCTCAAATTCTGTCAAAGAATTAAAGCAATAGAAAGAATGGAGCAGACACAGGAGGTTAGAATCTACCGCTTTAGCAGAAGATTAACAGAAATTAGAAATCCAAATTTTCATGTCCTGTTTGCTCATCATATTCACAGAAGGAGCAAAAAAATCACCTACCAGAAAAATAAAATAAATCCAGTTAGAGAATCTGAAGCATCTGCTGTTATGAATTTCAGGGCAGAAATGACACAAATATAGAAGAAGAACACAGAGATTTAATGAGGTTCGACAAAGATGCCTACGTTCTCGGGAGCAGAGCGGCGAATTTACTATTTCAGAGGAGTCCAAATACATACACAAGAGTTACACATATTTATAGATAAACCAACCCACTAAATATGAAGAGATACACCTCTTCACCAAGAGAAATGCCTCTTCACTCCAAGAGACGCACCTCTTCACCCAAGAGACTCCAACTTCTGGTTTATGAGCCATACCTAACATCTGCAGACGGTCAAGAAGAGAATCTGCCTTGCGCTTTGCCCTCTCTGTACCACTCTTCGAAATTTTTCTTAAAGTAATATTGGCGCCCATCCTCCCAACAAGAGCAAGGTTTTCAGAGTCCTTCTTACATAGCGCAAGCAATATAGCCGTTGCATTTTCCTTATTGCGTGGTTGCCCATTTCTTAAGAGATCAATAAGAACTGGTATTGTATCTGATTGCGACATTGCTAGCTTTACTTCTCTGTTGCTCACAAGAACGGACAAAACAGTCAACACTTCATCCACCATGCCACTGCTCGAAGAATCCCTAAGCATCTTCAGTAAAGGTCTTACAATACCAGCTCTCACAGCTCGCGATTTGTTTCTTTGGTAAATACACAAGTTGAACAGAGCCATTGCAGCATCCTTCTTCCCCCTAGCGCTTCCGCTGTAAAGCAATTCCACAAGCGCTTTTATGACTCCGGGTGTCCCACCAATGATTATTTTGTTCTCATCCAAAAGAGACAAACTAAAAATAGTAGCTGAAGCCTTCTCCCTCGCCTCCATACTTCCCTCTCTTAGCACATGAACGATTGGAAGAAGTGCTCCGGCAATCATTATTTCTTCTTTGTAGTTATCGTAGATAGAAAGGTTGAGAAGATATGTCAACGCACGCTCTTGTGTCTCCTTGTCATCGACCAACATGAGGCTAACGCTTAAAGGAATGTTTCCTGCTTTGGAAATCAGTTTTCTGATACTCATTCTTTGCTTTGAGAGTGATTGTAACTCAGAAACATGGATCTTGTAAGCCTCACACCATTTCATGATGAGACTTCTTAGCACATAGTTAGGAGTCAGCGTATGGTTCTGAAGCTTCAGTTGAGTCTTGGGGCATGTACCGTGACCGCCATCTATCCATCTCTGAATGGAAGAACGTTCATATGTCTGAATGTATGACGAGTAAAAAGTCAATACTAGGATACGAATAATTTAATGGAGAAATAAATATGTTTGTCTGAAACATAAAACAAAGTTGAGTGTTTTTGAGATGAGAATGCTTAGATGGCTGAGTGGCCTGATATTTAGAGATAATGCAAAATGAGTATATTTTTGATGGAGTTGGTGCAGCTCCATTAACAAACAAGATTACAGAGAATTGTTTCAGATGTTTTGGTCACATTAAACAATGAAAATCTGATGATCTGGTGAGAAGAGTAGATGTTTTAGATCCGACTTATGTTAAGAAAGACAAAGACAGACCTAAAAAGACTAGGGCATATTGTATAAAATATGATCTCAATCTATTAGAATTAAATAAAAAAATGACACTCAATAGGGACTTAACGGAGAAAAAGGATTCATGTATCTGACCCCACATAGTGGTATAAAGGCTTGTTGTTATTGTTGTTGTATTAAAGATATAGGGCGGTTGTAGGGACATTTGTTCATGCATGATAGGATATAGTTTCGCCTTTATTAAAAAAATAAAAAATAAAAAAAGTTTTCTAGTTCGATTAAACTTTCATGAATATTCTCTACAGTTGTCCTGCAGCCTCCTCTAAATGATAATTTATAGCAAAATGGCTAAGAACTACAAAATACCTGTCCTGTTGAGACAATAACAGGATCTGTCATGAGCTCAAGCGATATTGGACACAGAAAATCCTTTGGAATCTCGAGAGAATCAAGTCGCTTATCATCACCCGATCTGCTTTCCGAATTATTTGACCTGATTCCGGTTTTGACATCTTTAAACAGATCAACTTGACTAGTCCTTTTAAGCCTATCCATCAATTTGAGCGTCATTCTTACAGTGTCATAATTATATTTTCCATTGACTTCTGCAAGAGCTATAACCATGTCTCTCAGCTTCCTATCAACAATGCAAGTCGCGCCCTTGTCTGCTCTTTGCAGTTTAAATGAACGCGTTAGTTTAAATTCCTCAACATTTTTGGAGGACAACATGATATGAATTTCTTGGAAAATAATCAATTTTTCTGCTCCAAGCTTTTCAATCTCCCTCCTCAGCTGTGCAAGAACCAATTCAAACTGGCGACAATGACATTCACAAAGTCAGCATTTTTTATGAATTTTCTCATATAATAAGACCAACTAGAAGATATACAAATCGCTTGACATACCTCCTGCTGGACTTCGTCAGATATCTGAAAATGCTCATAAGAAATTTTTCCTATGACTTTATCCAATTGCCATGTCACATACTGGTACTCGATTGCCAACTTCTCAGTCACCAAATCCTAAGATCATGCAACATGTAGATTAATCAGCAACATTTAATGGTCTGCTTTTGTTCATCAAATCATATCTTTTTTTTTTTTTTTTCCGTTTCAGGGTGAAAAGAATTTAGAGGCTTGAACCAATGAACAGTGTTTTGAATAAAGTGAAAATGCACAAATAATTATGAATTACTCCAAGTTATAAAGACATTGATCACTGAAAGCAGAATCATACATCAAATTCAATAAAAACTTGATACCACCAAAGAAGAAGGAAATCTCAAGACTCACCAGACTGAAATTCTTTCCAGCATTCTTCCATGCAGAAAACAATAAAAAGTTCTTCACCGCTCGAAGCGCAAGTTTCAGATCCGCCAAGCAGGAAAATAGCAAGGACCCCGCAGACGAAGTTGACTCCACCTTGCCACCATGGCAGGTAGAAAAGTCCCTCATTTCCTCAAGAAGGTGGATGAAAGGAACCAGCTTTCGCGCAAGATGAATGCTTTCTTCCAACGAATGCTTTGGCGCAAGACGAATGCTTTGTGCCGACAAGGATGTTCCCATGGTGGCGATCTCACGAGCAAGGCTGAGAAGCTCTTCTGCCATCGTGTAAAACTGAGGAGATGAAAGCGCGAGCCAAAGACGAGCCTTTTCAGGCAACAGAGACGGTCTAATGGATGAAAGGAACCAGCTTATGGGTTCTGAAACGCAAATATGGAGGGGGGAAGGGATGGTTATGGGGAGGAGAGGGGAGGGGACGGGAGGGGAGGGTAAGAAGCTTGATTTAATGAAGATTGAGATACAGTTGGGCACCATCCGATTAAATGAGGAAGGATGATTATGAGGAGGGGAGAGTTCGACGCTGCACGGTCCGATTTAAGAGATCAGCAGTATTAGTAAAATGCTTCCCCTAATTAAACTTAAAACTAAGAAGCCTAAAATGAGATTTCCAACCGCTCAGCTTATCTTAAAAATGTCTAAACATAGAATAATAAATATTTATTTTATTTAATATTTATTTGTATTATTTATTAATTTATTAATAAAAAAATTTAGTATTTTTTTTCTAAAAAAAAAATTATTGGAATTTAAAATATATTATATAACAATAAATTATAGGATGCTTATCTTTTATTCAAAATATTGCAACAAAAAATAAAATTTGATTTCACAGTCAACTTAGCTCCATGTTGATTCAGCCAAATATAGTTTTTAATACAATAGAATTGTATGAACACTTCAAAAAATAAAAGCTTATGTTTCACTTGCCATGAGAGATTTTGAAAATTATAGTGAAAATTTGACTAACGTATAGCCTTTGATCAGAATAATTCAATAAAATAAGTTTTAGGCCAAGTAAATATAGTTAGATATTAAAGTCTATATTTTTCTACCAATTAAAAGTAAAATAAAACATTTATCTGATGGGGGTATTCAATTATTTGATGAAGCGTGAAAGTAATAATAACGTATATATCATAACAGTCAGCATGAATCTAAAAGTATCCGAACAGCCAAGATAACGGTCGGACAACCAAGGTGCCATACTGCCCTACTGCTCACCGTGTGGTCGAGAATCGATTGACACACCATTGCGAGAGACTGGAGCGATAGACATGACAAACACTTATTTTAAAAAGCATAATTGTCACTCAGTCGATCGTCTCAGTCAGCCAATTTCAAGCAAGCCGGGCAACCAATTACCGTCATGTTAAAATACAAATCTTAAATACATATATGATATGAAATTCATATATTAATAACAGCATACATTGTATTAAGGGTAGTTTTCATAACAATTCCCTCATTTCCGTAATTGTACAAAATATTCTCCTATAAATAGGAGGCAAAAACATGAATACAGAGACCTCTTTTCCTGCCTCTCTCGATAGGGAATTCTAAACTTATTTTTCTCTCTCCCTCTCTCCCCTACTTTGATCGGCCCTAACACTCAAGGTGTATTCACAAAGAATAAATAAGGATCCAACATCCTAAAAAGTGGTGCGGTGAGCGTGGATATGAGACAGACGAGAAGTGGGAAGGACTACGAAGGAGGAGCTTCCTGAAGAGAAATAACACACATGGAACTAAAAAGCGATACTAGAAAACCGGATGCCCATGCACAAGTTTATGGCTTACAAGCCTAAATGATCCTAATGATGGAGCAATTCGAGATCCTCCGGGCAGTAATCATCTAGAGGAACGATCAACCACCAACTTTTGAGGCGGAACCTCTCGCCCACAAAGTCCCCACCGGCAAACCAGCATAATTTGGACAACCAAGTGAGCAACCAATGGATGGAGGGACAAGGTGAGTCCCAACACACTGACACCGGAGCATCTGAACAAGCACTCACAGTAGGCACATTTACTCGTCAAGTCAGAGAAGTGATACCTTTACCCAAGCCATGGATTCCTTGTATGGATTTTTACAAAAGGAGGACTGACCCGATCGTTCACATTGCATTGGTCAAATCATCCATCGGTCTGGTCCAGATCAACGACCCTACAATGTGCCATCACTTCTTAACCATCCTTAAGAAATTGGCCCTATGGTGGTTCAACGGTCTGCAACCGATACCATCCCAAGTTAGTACTAGTTTAAGAGATTATTCGCTCTACACTTCTAAACGTGCAGAAGTGGAGGAAAGACTCAGACACTCTACTCGACCTTAAGCAAGAGAAAATGAGAGCCTGTGAGCCTACATCACCTACTTCCAGATAGAGATGCTCGAGGTTAGAGATTTGAAGCCTGATATAGTTGAAGCAACGTCGAAACAAGTAATCTGAAGCAAGCAGTTCAGGTATGACCTGAACATATTTAAACGCACTACTTTTGTAGAAGAATTGGAGATGGAGAACGAGCACATGATCACCGAAGAAGATCTCTAGGAATCTTTGAAGGGTATGCCAAAATCATCCGACCATCCCTCGAAGAAGCGGAAAGAGTGGGGGGGGGGAACCATAGAAGGCAAGGGACAATTAGTACTCTACTGGTCACCAAAATGATCTCTCAGTCTCGAAATAAGCAAGGAAATGACCAAGGGAATCATGACCGGAAATGATATTCTAACCAACGGTCAGCCAAGTATTATAAATGGCCACATGTCTACTGGGAAACATGGGGGTTGACACCCCTTATAATGTCAATGACTGAAATAGTCTATAACATCTAGAACAAAGACTATTTCAAACTAGCCACACCACTAAAGGCGACCCCAGCCCAAAGAGGTACTGCCAGTACCATGACGACTATGAACATGACAAGGAGGAATGTCATCACCTCTGAAACATGATTGAGTAGCTCATCTGCTCCAGGAAGCCCAAAGAGTTTTTCGTTGGTGCACATACACAGAGGTAGGGAAAGGTTGTGGTAAGAGAACCTTCAGATGGACCTATCCGGGCCAATGAGGTCCATGTAGCCGAGATAATCCCAAACTTTTTAGGGGAGGACCCCGACCCTCTATGGGAAGTGATAGAATTGGAAAGAGGTATGCTCCGTCATCCGATATATATGTATCCATTTATCAATTATCCTTACAGATGCAGATGCCCCACCGAAGGGGAACCCCTACAATGCAGCGATTGTCATCACAACACGAATCAACAACTACTAGGTGGGTAACAATCTTGTTGATACAGAGAGTTCAGTCAACATTGACGGTGATGGAAGCGTGTGTGATGGATCATGTCGTAATGTCGATGATAGATGTCTGGTTTTTTTTATTCATCTTATGGCACGATGTCGGGATGAGTAAAATGGTATGATGTCGAGGGTTTTGCCCGTTGTCGTCAATTCCTTTATGTTATGTCGATTGTCAAGGAGTCGCCACTCTCTCTCTCTACTTATTTCCCTAATTTATATTCTTCCTAGACTCTGGTGTCGAAAGTCTTAAAGGAAGGAAAAGGGATCTTGATTTCAATAGAGATTGAGAGAAATAAAATGAGGTTCACATAAGAAACTCATCTGACGATTTTGACAAACCAGAGTTCCAGGTTCTGTGGTTTCCTATAAGGGCAAGCCCCTATAGTTAATTACATCTTAGATAACTATTTAAGAAAACTTCTGATTACTGTTAATTTACTTGTTTATTTGAAAAGGATGTTTCTAGGAATAAGGGATAGAATATCAATATTCAATTCTGGATTTCCTAAAAGAATGTCAATGTCACTGATTTTGTTTGATATTATGACAAAATCAATAATTTTGGTTTTCAAATGTCATGTCGATTTTTATGTCATTATTTATGATTTAATGTCAGTTTGTTATCATTTTGTTCTGTCCTTTTTGTTTTGGTGATTTTAGGTTTAATGGCTATCCTAAAAGTCCTGGTTTTATTGTCTTTTGTTTGTATGTCGTTTTTGTTTTGGAGGTTTTAGGTTTTATGGCTATCCTAAAAGTCCTGATTTTGTTTTGTTTATGTCATGTTTTGTCGTCGACGTCTTGCAAAATAGAGTTAGCACACCCTATAACATGCAAAGAAAATTTAAATGAAACTTGTGTCGTCATTCCGTCTTGATTATCCTGGAAAACAGAGTCAACACATCCTATAACATGCACAGAAAATTTGATGCGAAATAATTTCGCAATGATAAGAATGTTTGTCGTTGAAATGTTGAAACTATTCAATATCAATTTGAGTTAATGAAGATCAAGATTTATGTCAATTTAAATCTTAAATGTCGATGGGGTTAAATTTGAGTTTGATTTGATTTGAGTCGGATTAAGATTTGATGTCAAATTATGTCAAATAATGTCAATTTAAGTTTGATTTGGGTCAGATTTAGATTTGATGTCAAATTATATCAAATAATGTCAATTTATTTTTGATTTGGGTCGAGCTTAAATTTGATGTCGAATTATGTCCAATAATATCGATTTAAGTTTGATTTGGGTTGAAATGTCTAATTATGTCGAATAATGTCGAATTAAGTTTGATTTAGGTCGAACTTAGATTTGATGTCAGATTATGTCGGATAATGTTTGGAATGTTGATTAACATTATTAATGTCGAATTATGTTTTTGAAATGTTGATTAATGTCAAATTTTGTTTAATTATGTTTAAAATGTCAATTACCGTCGAATTATGTTAAATTATGTCTAGAATGTCGATTAATGTCAAATCATGTTTGGAATATCGATTAATGTCGAATTATTATGTTTGAAATGTCGATTAATGTTAATTTATGTCGATTTATGTTTGAAATGTTGATTTATGTCGAATTTGTGTTAATTTTTATTTAAAATGTTGATTTTTGTTTGAAATTCGATTTATGTCAAATTTTGTCAGAAATGTCAATTTATGTTGATTCATGTTAAATTTTGCATAAAATTTTGATTTATGTTGGATTATGTCAGGATATGTTGATTTGAGTTCAATTTTGTCGATCCTAAGGATTATGTCGATTTAGATTCAATTTTGTCGATTTAGGTTCAATTTATCGATATAAGTTCAATTTGGGTTGAACCAAAAGTTTATATTGATTTAGATTCAATTTGGATTGAACGAAGGTTTATGTCGATTTAGGTTCAATTTGGGTTGAACCTAAGGTTTATGTCGATTTAGGTTCAATTTTGGTTGAACCTAAAGTTTATGTCGATTTAGGTTCAATTTGGGTTGAACATAAGGTTTATGTCGACTTTTGTCTGTTTAAATTTGGTTTCGGGGTTTGATCTTGATTTGAGTTTGGTTTTGGGTTTTATGTCGATTTGGGTTTGGTTTTGGGATTTATGTCGATTTGAGTTTAGTTTTGAGTTTTATGTCGATTTGAGTTTGGTTAGGTTCATTGTCAGTTGAACCTAAGATTTATGTCCAGTTGAATTTAGTTAGTTGTCATTTGAACCTAAGGTTTATGTCGAGTTGAGTTGAGTAAGGTTCATTGTCAGTTGAACCTAAGGTTTAGATTTAAACTTAAGTTCAATATGGGTTGAACTTAAGTTAGGTTTTGATTTAGATTCAAGTTAAGTTGAACCTAAGATTTAAGTTTGGACTTAAGTTTGATGTGGATTGAACTTAAGTTTGGTTTTGGTTTTGGTTTTGGTTCAAGTTAGTTTGAACCTAAGATTTATGTTTGGACTCAAGTTTAATATGAGTTAAATTTAAGCTTGGTTTTGGTTTAGGTTCGAGTTAAGGTTTAGGTTTGGACATAAGTTTAATATGTGTTAAACTTAAGTTAGGTTTAGGTTAGAATTAGGTTCATGTCGGGTTGAACCTAAGTGTTGTTTGACTTGAGTCTAATATGAGTTAGACTTAAGTTAGGTTTAAGTTAGACTTAAGGTCATGTCAGGTTTGAACCTATGTATGGTTTGACTTAAGTCTAATATAGGTTAGACTTAAGTTGGGTTTGGGTTAGACATAGGTTCACGTCAGGTTGAACCTAAGTTAGGTTTGACACAAGTCTAATATGGGCTAGACTTAAGTAGGGTTTGGTTTAGACTTAGGTTCATGTTAGGTTGAACCTAAGTATGGTTTGACTTAAGTCTAATATGGATTAGACTTAAGTTAGGTTTAGGTTAGACTTAGGTTCATTTCAGGTTGATCCTAAATATGGTTTAACTTAAGTCTAATATGGGTTAGACTTAAGTTATGTTTGGGTTAAACTTAGGTTCATGTCAGGTTGAACCTAAGTTAGGTTTGACTCAAGTTTACTATGGGCTAGACTTAAGTTGGGTTTGGGTTAGACTTAGGTTCATGTCAGGTTGAATCTAAGTATGGTTTGACTTAAGTCTAATATGGGTTAGACTTAAGTTAGGTTCAAGTTAGACTTAGGTTCATGTCAGGTTTTGACTTAAATGTGGTTTGACTTAAGTCTAATATGGGCTAGACTTAAGTTAGGTTTAGGTTTAAGTAGGATTTCAAGTTAATTAAACCTTAATGATGTAAGGTTTAATTGAATTGATTAGACCTAATTAGATTTTGGTTTAATTAGAGTTTAAAGTTTAATTAAACCTTATTATGTAATGTTTAATTAAATTAATTAGATTTAATTAGGGTTAAGTCTAATTAGAGTTTAGGTTTTAATTAAACCTTGTTATGTAAGTTTTAATTAGGTTAATTAGACTTAATTGGGGCTAAGTCTAATTAGGGTTTATGGTTTAATTAAACCTTGCTATGTAAGGTTTAGTTAGATTAATTAGACTTAATCGGAGTTAAGTCTAATTAGGGTTTAATTAAGTTTAATTTGTCTTTAAACCTAATTAAGGGTTTTTATGTCTTAAACCCAATGTGATTAGGGTTTAAATGGTTAATTAAGTTTAATTTGTCTTTAAACTTAATTAAGGGTTGTTTATGTTTTAAACTCAATGTAATTAGGGGTTAATTAGTTAAACCTAATGTGATTAAGGTCAAACTTGGTTTTGTTAAGTCTAATTTGTCATCTTAGAATTAATTATGGTTTAATCAGTTAAACATAATGTGATTAAGGTATAACATTGATTAATTAAGTCTAAATGGTATCTTAGACCTAATTAGGATTTTATTAAATTTAATTTGTCATCTTACACTTAATTATGGTTTATTTAGTTAAACCTAATAAGATTAAGGTATAACTTTGATTAATTAAGTCTAAATGGTGTCTTAGACCTAATTAGGCTTTTATTAAGTCTAATTTGTCATCTTAGACTTAATTATGGTTTATTTAGTTAAACCTAATGTGATTAAGGTATAACTTTGATTAATTAGGTCTAAATGGTGTCTTAGACCTAATTAGGGTTTTATTAAGTCTAATTTGTCATCTTAGACTTAATTATGGTTTATTTAGTTAAACCTAATGTGATTCAGGTCTAAATTGGTTTTGTTAAGTCTAATTTGTCATCTTAGACTTAATTATGGTTTAATTAGTTAAACTTAATGTGATTAAAGTCTAACTTGGATTTATCAAGTCTAATTTGTCATCTTAGACTTAATTAAGGTTTTATTATCGGTTTATTGTGAGTTAGACTCATTTTGAACCTAGTATATTATGGAATAGGCTAAGTGAAAAGAGATTTGCAAATTTTAGGGTTAAATTTGTTATATAATAAATTTGAACCCTATTTTTGAAAATGCCTTTTAAAATTGTCTAATGGTCTAAAAATGTCATTTTAAGGTTATTGTCTGTCACCTTAAATTTTCTAACCATTTTCCAATTTTATTTCTCTTAATTTTCATTTTTTATAATTATTATTTAAAATATTTACAAAATGTCCTGAAAATTATAAAAAGGTGGTCTTAAAGGGGTTTTCTTTCCTAGGAAAAATCAAATAAGATCCCTAATGGCATGAAGATAAATTCCCCAGAGTTTCAGATTTTTCTGATTTGTAAATAATTTTTAACAATTAAAATACTCTAGAGAGTATTTAATTATTTAAAAATTAAATACAGAGAATAAAATTATGATTTTAATTTCATAATTTTCTCCTCTTTAAGAGCTTTTCGGAGGTATTTTTATTTATTTTGAGGAGCTTTGTGTAAAAAGATATGCATTTTCGATTATTTTAAGGTTGTTTGGAATTAAAATGGCTCCAGAATTACTGGAGGGTCCCAAGTGTCCTCGTACCGTCGAACGGCGGGAAGATCCGCTGCGCGGATCCGGACACCAAACACGGCGCCTTTTGATCAGCGCCGTCCGTTCCAAAGCACGGGAACGGATGGCTGAGAATTAATCCCATTAATTTGGAAAATTTTCGAGCCATCAAACTTCTAGGGTCAATATCTCACTCATTTCTCCTAGAATTGAGTGATTAAATAATGAATATTTGTCTTATTTTATGACTTTTTAATTTAATTTGTATTTTAATTAATTATGTCATTAATTAAAATATTTAAAATTAAATTATTAGTCAATTAATTAATCAAAATAATTTGTAAATTAATTATTTGACTAATTTTATTATTTTTAATCAAAATTGTGCATTTTATTATTTTCATGGTTTTTAATTTAGTTTTTTCATTTTAATTAATTATGTCATTAATTAAAATATTAAAAATTAAATTATTGGTCAATTAATTAATCAAAATAATTTTGAAATTAATTTTTTGATTAATTTTGTCATTTTTATTTCATTTTGGTGTATTTTTTCATTTTAAGACTTTTAATTTAATTTTCATCTTAATTAATTATGACATTAATTAAAATACTGAAAAATTAAATTATTAGTCAATTTAAATAATCAAAATAATTTTGAAATTAATTATTTGATTAATTTTGTCATTTTTATTTTATTTTGGTGTACTTTTTCATTTTTTATCACTTTTTTTATCATTTTTTGTTCAAAATTGTGTGTTTTGACCAAAATTGATAAATGTTGACCATGGTTGACCAATGTTGACCTAAGTTAACCTAAATTGGTCAATTTTAGTTTCAAGATCTCTAATGTGACTTTTTCAACCTTGTCATGGTTGATTTGATTACAATATTTATGATTTTGTCATTTTAGGGTCAAAATAGGTCATGTTGACCCAATTTAGGGTTTAGACTAATTCAAAGGTCAATGTGGTGACTTTTGAATTAGAGTTTTATTGATTTTGATCAATGTCGATTTGATCATGTCAACATTTGTCTTTAAGTCAATTTTGTGGTCAAGAAGATTTTGTCAAGGTTTTACCCTAGGACTTAGGGTTTATTGTCTTTAGGAGGTCAATATAGGTATACTTCCTTTCAAGGTGTTTGGTGAATGATCCTCACAGAAAGTAAGGTCAATAAACATTTTTGTTTTAAATGGTGTTTGATAAGATCAGCCTAAAACTCGACTGGTTTACAACACTGGTCGGTCCTTTGTTCGGATTTTCTAGCAAAAGGAAGGAGGCACTGGGTGTCTTCGTCCGATCCATCTCATAAGGAAAACCTGGGAAGCAATACAATGATATAGAGGACTTTCTCTTGGTGGAATCCCTCTCAACCTACAATGCCATCTTCGGTCGCACACTCCTAAACAACTACCGGGCGGTGACCTCCACCTAACATGGGTTCTCAAGCGATGAGAAGGTTATCACGGTTCGGGAAAACTTGGAGTTGTTCATAAGCTACTATTTTCAAGTAGTTTCAAACTTTTACCATGAACCACTCGACATCTGGATCTTGAGAGAAGGTGGGCTCAAAACTAGCGAGACCATCCCTCAGGTACCTGCTTCCGATGAAGAACCACATAAGGTTTTCCTAATTAGTGAACATTTTGATACAGATTTTAAGAAATATCTGATACAAAAACTTCCTAAGCACCGTGTGTTGTTGGCTTGGACTGCAACAGAGATGCCAGCGTTAAACATCAACCACTACTCTTGGTCGATCCTGTAGAAGATCCAGTCAACTGTCAAGACTTTGGTCGAACCAATAGTGGCAGAGGTGCAGACAAACGTGTTGTGGCAGATGAAGTCTAGTACCCAACTTGGCTCTTCAACATCTTCATGATATAAAAAACAAACGTGTTGTGGCAGATGTGCATCAACTTCAGCCATCTCGACGTCGCTTGCCCAAATCACACCTACCATCTGTCGAAGATTAAAACCTTGGTAGACACAGTTATCATATACTCAGTCATGAGCTTCCTCGATGCTTAGTCTGGCTAACACCAAATAGATATGCACCCTTTAGATGTGAAAAACAACCTTTATTACTAAAAAATGCATACTCTATTTTAATGTAATGCTCTTCAGGCTTAAAAATGTTGGGGCGACCTATCAATGCTTTATGAATGTATTTTTTGCTAATAAAAAAGAAAATAAACATTGTGGTGTATGTCGACGACATTCTAGTTAAGAGTAAATCACTTAAATAGTACATCGAAGATCTAAAAGAGACCTTTATAACACTAAAAAAAATCAATACGATATTGAACCCATCCAAGTGCACCTTCAACACATTGACTGAGAATTTCCTTTGCTTCCAATTAACTCCCAAAGGATTGAAAACCAATCCTGAGAAAGTGCAAGAAATCCTAGACATGCCACATCCATGGATCAGTAAGGAAATTCACAGACTAAATGATCAGATTGTCAGACTCAGTCGTTTCATCTCTAATTCAAGTGATAAATGCGCGAAATTCTTTAAAGCGCTAAGAAAAAATCAATGTTTTGAATGGATGATCAAAAGTGAGGAAGTGTTCAATAGCTTGAAAAACTCTTTATCATCACCACCACTGCTTCAAAGCTTGAAGCCGAAAAAAAACTATCAATGTAAATTGGAGTAGGATGAGAGATTGTCATGTCAGTTCTGATCCAAGTGGAGTCAGTAAGGCAGTACCCAATCTACTACATGAGTTGAGTGCTCCATGGCGCCAAAACTAGGTACACGATTATGGAAAAACTAATCTTCACTTTAATTATTTATGCTTGTAGGCTTTCATTGTATTTTAGGATGCATTCGATCCGGATGGTCATGGACCATCTATTGAAGTCCGTGCTCACACACCCAAGGCACTTCAATCGACTGCTAAAATGAGTTGTAGAGCTCGGCGAATTCAACATCACTTACGTTCCTCACACGACAGTCAAAGCTCGGGCAATTGCAGACTTCCTGGCTGATTTTTTCTTGGTAGGGGAGTGATAAGAAGGAATTGTCACCAAAGACATGAAATGGACTCTATATGTTGATGGATCCTCCAAGCAGGTGATAGTAGAATTGGTTTGGCTCTGAATAGCCCGGCCAGAGAGCATTTCTACTAGTTAATCTTGATAGAGTTTGACATCACAAATAATTAGACAAATTATTATGCATTGATCTTCAGACTCCTCCCAGCCTATGAAATAGGTGCTCGAGACCTCATTGCAAGGCCCAACTCCTTGTTGATTGTGAATCGAGTTAATGGGGAATTCAAATCCAGAGACGAGCTAATGGTCAGATACCTCGCCAAGATAAAGATGGAAATTGGGAGATTCAAGAGCTTTCATATCAAGCACATCAGTTGGGATGAAAATCAAGTTGTCGATACCCTCTCCAAACATATATGTTTGGGAGGAAGGCCCATAAAACTTACCAGACTAATGATCGATGAACCATAAGCCAAGGAGATGGCAAGCAATGGGATGAAAAGCTTGGTGGATCCATGCATCCACTACCTGAAGACTGGGTAAATAGAGGAAATTATCAAAGATTCAAAGTGATTTAAAATTAAAGCCTCCTTATACATGTTAATCGACATAAAGTTGTTCTAGAGATAGGTTACCTCGGTGTATCCGAGGTGCTTGAAAGTGGATGAGGTCTAAGATGTGCTTCGGGAGGTGCTTCGGAGAATGTGGCAACCACTCAAGAGGGAAAACATTGGCCTACCGCACGTAACGTCAATGATACTTTTGGAAAACGCTCCTGAAAGATGACATAAAATTATCAAGAAGAAGCAAACTGTATTAAAAATACACACCCCTACATCATTAGCTGACTTGAAAACTACAACTGATAGTCAACCCTAGGCTGTTCACCATGTGGGAGCTAGACATTCTCGGGCCTTTTGCTCCGTCGAAAGTGCCAAGGAAGTTCCTCTTGGTGTCCATTGATCCACTGAAAATTTGATATCTTTTTAATGCCTATTTCATATCTATTTTTGATGATATTTCACTTTAAAGAAGGGTATTTTTCATGATTTCATGCAGGTACGAAGATTTTAGGCCTTTAGAGCAAAAATAAGAAAAAAGAGTGAATTCGGAGTGAAAGGAGGCAAATTGTGCAAGTTGAACTAGGGTCGGACGACACTGGTTCCATTGTCGGATCGCGCTCAAAGATAAAGAGTTTGACCAGAACGGCGGACAATAGCGCCGTACGGCTCCCTATCGAGCGTCAGACCATGCCCTATCGTGAATCAAACTAGATTCAATGTATTTGGCTGGATTTTGGAAGAATGCATGAGGAAACTCTTGGGAAAGTTGGTTACATCCGAATTTAAACTGATTTGGAGAGTCTTTCCACTGTCTTTTCCAAGTCTTTGAAGTTAGAGAGTGTTCTTCTCTTTTCTTTAGAGTGTGGGGAGTCCATTAGAGTGTATAGGGTTTGTGTTATTCTCTTCTACGGAGTGTAGGAGGAGAGGAAAAGTGAGAGATTTCTTCGTCCTTACTCATCTAAAGAGAGAGTAGTGTGTTGTTGTAAAGAAAGAAGAGGAGTCAAAGGAATTTCAAGAGGTTCACTTGGGGAAGAATTTGAGATAAGTTGTATTTACTTTTCTTTGTTTGTTTGACGTTGCTTATATATATATATATATAAAATCCATCTTTTGTCGTACTTTCCTCATGGATCTTGAGTATATTTATTTTTCTTCCTCCTTTTAATGTGATGCGGTGGAAATGATGTGCCAATTTTATGTTGAGAAATTGTGACGACCTTTTTACTTTGCACTTCATTTACTTTTGATCTGGCCAATTGATTTGTTAAAACTTATTGTGAAATATACGTTCCGAAAGTACTACAAGTTCTACAATAAAAGTGAAGGTCAAATTCAATGTCCATGAATGAGTGATGTAGTTCATGAGGGTTGAGTGCAAATAAATAGGGAAAAATATTTTGATGGTCGTACAATTGAAGATTTCAGAGTGACAGACTAAAATCTCCAATTTGGTAGGGTTTGGAAACTAAAGCGAGAGTTAGCCCTCAGGTGAGGGGATTGTGAGAGCTCCGTAGTGACAGTCGGTATCCTCCCAGCCTAACCACATATTTAGGAACTGAACTTTGGATTAGCCAATATTCTTTATGATGCTCGGAAGAGGGTAAAGAATAAGAATGCTCTTATTTAGCACAATACAGTTGCATCACTGATCTTTATCACTAAATCATTTCATTAGCATTGAAAAGGAGGAGGATTCTTTCTTACATTTGAACTTTCGTTATAAATCTAGTCTTGTGTTAGTTAACTGTGTTAGAAAAGTAGAACGTGCTTTAGTAGAATTAGTAACTACAACTGTCTGAAAATCTTAATATTGTGAGTACTTGCTGCAATTGTGATTGATTCGAGCAGTAATTTCTATGCTCTATTATAGAATTTACAGTCCTCCTCGTGGGATTGATAACCATGACTCAACTAGAGCCCTGCATTACTTGAGTGATACGTATACTTGCGTTTTAAATTTGTGACTCATCATTAATCTGTATCAATATATAAATCTGGGTTCATAAATTCTAAAAATTAAAATAGTCACATGAATTTTTTGACACTACTCTTGTGGGTTAAAATCTTAAGGTAGTGGAGTCAACAACGTAAATTATTGCATTTAAAAATCATGCATCAAGTTTTTGGTGTCGATGCTCGGAGGTAACAACAAAGGTAACAAGTAAAAGTAAATTTGGTAGTATTTGAAAACTTATATTCGAATCACAAGTCATAATTGTGTGTGCTTGCTTAACTAGCGTGCTTATTGCAATTGTGTATGCGCAGATTTGGAATTGAAAATTTAATACCTTACGATTATGAGTTGGAATGTACTGTCAAAAAGATTCAAAAGCAAATGAGAGAATTTAGAAATTTAAATCAAATGACGAACAATTTAAACAATCATAGAGTTGAAAATTAAAACCAACCGAGACCTTTAAGAGATTACACTAATCCTACATTAGATGAAATTCACTTAACTATGATGTGGTTGCTAATTCATTCAAACTTAAAGCTGCTATTATCCAAATGGTACAAAACAATCAATTCAGTGGAACATTGAATGAAGATCCTAATTTACATCTTGCGAGCTTTCTAGAACTATGTGCAACATTTAATTATGACGGAGTGTCAAACGACGTTGTCAGACTCAAATTTTTTTCTTTTTCACTAAGGGACAAGGCTAAGGCATGGTTAAATGCATTAGCACCTGGACCTATTAGAACTTGGGGAGAACTTTCACAAAAATTCTTACCAAAGTATTTCCACCATCAAAGACTGCTAAGCTTAGAAATGATATAACATCTTTCAGTCAATTTAAAAGAGAATCGATATATGAGTCTTGGGAAAGATTTAAAGATCTTCTTAGGAAATGTTCATATCATGCTTTACCAGATTGGTTAATAATTCAAACATTTTACAATGGATTGGTAGGATCTCTTAGATCAATTATAGATGCTTGCTTCTTGATGGATATTTAATGTCAAAACCTTTTGAAGAGGCTTGTGCTTTAATCGAAGTAATGATCACCAATAATTATCAATGACCCGCTGAAAGGGTAAATCCTACGAAAGTAGCTAGTATTCATTATTATGATGCTATAACTATGATAGTTTCTAAAATTGTTGTTCTTTAAAAAAAAAGATCAATACGAAATGAATTATCCTCAAACGCCGCCGGTGTTAGAAGAAAATTTATTAAGACAAATCGTAGGTGCTCAATCTTCATATGAAACCTTAAATGCTATAAATAAAAGACAGAGCAACCCTTATTCAAACTATTACAATCCTGGTTGGAAGAATCACCCAAATTTAAACTGAATAACAATAATAATGCTAATACTGCCAGTGAACCCAATAGGAAACTTGAACAACAAGGGAAACATGAATTATAAAACTTCTCATCCTCCGGGCTTTTATAACAATCAATAAATTTTAGGAAAAGAAAGTTGTGCTATGGAAGAAATAGTTACGAACATGGGACTCAACTACAAAGTCAAGGAGCTGTAATTAAAAACATAGAAAATCAATTAGGGAATATTGCTACTGCACTTAGCAATAGACCTTCAGGAACTATCTCTAGCAATATTGAAGTAAATCCGAAAGATCAAGGTAAAGAACAAATCAAGGCTATTCAATTAAGAAGTGAAAAAGAATTGGAAACAAGGTACCAAAAAGAAACTAAAGTTGAAAAAGAAAAGGTGGAACCCTGGGGGCAAGTTGAAGGATTTAGCCCATCTTAGTTTTGATTAGAGCTTATAGTGTCAAAAATTATTAGAAGTTTATTTTAATTTTCCTTCTTTAAACCTCCTTAATCAAAGCTGATTAGACCTAAGTCACTATCAAGCCCTTAAGTTTTTAATGGGTAAGGTTGTTAATTTTGAAGAGATTTAATTTCCTGTGAATGTAATTCTTTTATATGAATCATGTTGTTTTTTAATCATCCATTAAGGGTATCTAGATTAATGAATTTATTAACTTCCAAGTCCATACCCCTATCCCTAAGGATCCTTAATTTGATTTTCCTCCCAATATTGAATTATTGAAGAAATTGTGGATTTAAATGTGACAATATTGAAGTGGATTTCTACCATTCATCCTTTAATGATGGAATCACCTAACAAGTAAATTAGGATTATGAACTACACATTTTTTCCCTTAGGGCCTCAAATCCTAAAATTACCATTTTTGCCCCTCGGGCCTTATTACTTCATAATTCGTTAAATTTAATCCAAGTGACTTTGGAATTTTTATCCAACTCGACTCATGGGTCAATTAAGACACCAGAGGAGAAAATGTAATTTTTCAAATTTTAATTTAAATTATATATTTATTTTGATGCAAAAATGATGAGTTTTAATGAAAATTCCATAACCTGACCAAGACATATCCAAATCCTTTGAAATTTTTATTGGAGGTAGCATTAAGTGAGGGACACACATGGACAAAAGTTCATAATTTTTTAGTTTTATATTATTCATGAAAAATAATTTACTTTCTGTAGTATTAATGCATTATAAAATATTTTAAAGGTGGGAAATTTGGTTTTGTATTTTTCTTAAATCAGTCCAAGTTCAAGGAATCTAGAGGATAAAATTTCATATTTTTCTGATTTTTCTTTGATTTATGAGATTTATTTTGGTGAAAAATTGTAAAAATTCATTTTTTAGTGTTAAAACAATTATTCAAGGCTTTAAAAATTTATATTTTAACTTAGAGACTTAGGAAAATTATGTGGATGACCCTTAAGTGATTAGGAAACCAAATGTGATAATTTAGTGATTTTTAACATTTTTGGGATTTTCTTATTTTTTTTATTATTTAAATATTCAAAATATTGTTAAAAATGAAAATTTTACAAAAATTCAAATTTTATTTTTTAGAAAACTCCTCTAATCATAGAGAACTCCCAAAACAATTTTTTGTAATTTTTTTGAGTTATATTTTAATTATTAAAAATCATTTAAGTGCCAAAAGTGATAATTAACTTGGAAAATTCATTTGGGCAACCAAATAAACTCCAAAAGTCTTGAAATTTTTATGGACAGTCCTCTGATCCCTAAAATGTAGTGGAGAGTGATTTTTGTGTAATTTTGATATTTAATTTGTTCAAATTATTTAAAATTTAGTTTTAGGTTATCTTGACAATTAGGGTTACTGTGGAAGTTTTAGTCCATGGAAATTTTACCCGAGTAATCGACCGTAGGGGACTTACAATAATTTTTCTGGATTTTTACGATCAACATGCTAATTTTTATATTTAAAATATCAAAATAATGGACATTAACTTGAAAAAAAGAGAACTTTGTCTAGAGGTCTTGTCTGACTTTGGAAAAATCAGTAGAGATCCCCCATGACAAAGGCAACAACATGCTAAAAACTCAAGCCATGATGATATGTGTAACAAAATGAAGAATTGAAATACTCAAATAAGTATTTAATTAATTAAATATCATGCATGCATCAAATGACCCTAAAATATGTCCACATGATTCTCCTATGTTCATTGAGCACTATAATATTTTTATTTTATTTTTCTGATTTTTCTAGGTCAAGATATAAATTTTTGAAATTTGGAGGCATTTTCTAAATTATTTAAATTCCTATTTATCTACTTAAGTGACACGTCGCCATGCAATCCTACGTCGGCTCCAAAAGAACAGGTGGCGCGCTCCGATTCGACGCCGCCATCCACGTGTGTGTTGACTTGGTGCGCGCTTTATGTATCGAAGTGTTGTCCGGCTTCATCTGGATCATCCATCGGATACACGCACGATCGAACGACGCTCCTTCGTCTTCATTTGGTTCATCCCGTGACCGCTCGCCCTAAAACCCTAAGATCTCACTCATTTCTCAACCAAATGAGCTCTGGTTGGATCCTATCGACGCGTCTTTACTAGACAAACACATCCATACGGTAAACATATCATGTAACTAACCCTAAACAAATTGAGAGTTAAAATGGCTCGAGAAGGAGGTGAGGTTTATACCTTAGCTCTGATAGGTGAGGCCTCAATTAGAGGAGCTTGAAATGTTTGTAGAGGTCCGAGGAGCTCACAGATGAAACCTTGAAGCGTGGTGAAACGCCTAGACCCAAGTTCAACCAAACTCGATTTCGGGAGGTGGTGGAAGTCCGGCGAGGAGGCTTTGTGGTTAGGGGAATGTGTTGAGGATCTTCCTCGTTTGGTCAAGGGAGTGTGAGGAGCAAGTTTGCTTGAGGTTTGGTGCACTGTGGTGGTGTGTGGGGAAGTGTCCTGGTTCCAGCCGAAATGAGCTTGGAAATTGCACTCCAGCGAGGGAAATTAGGGCAGAGGGAAAGTTGGGTTGCACTGAGGAGGTCTCAGGGAAGCTCTAGGAGCAATTTAGGGGAGTTTAGTGGGAGTTTTTGCAACACTTCAAATTTGGCCGTGAGGGGAGGATTTTATAGCCCTCGCCGGAGAGTGGCTTCCAGGGGATGGCTAAGGGTGGAATATGCTGCTGAGGTGGAGGGATGAATGGAGCAAACATCCAATGGGAGTGAGCCAACTCAGGGGGTGAGTTTGGGTGAGATTTGGCTTAGGGGGCTTCTCGATTTTGGCTCCCTCTGGTGAGTAGGCTGGCCTGCAAGGATGGGGAGCTGGCCTTAGGTCAGATGAGCTAGTGGGAGGTCTTTAATGGTGATTAGGAGTTGTGGTGATGGCTTAAGGAAAGCTTTTGGGGAAGGCAATAGAAGATTTAGCCATTTATGGAAGGAGATCCACCAAATTGGGGATCCCTTGGTCGATGGCTCTTTAGCTTGGGTTTAGGTGGGTTTGGGTCAATCCTAGGGGTCCTAGGTTGGCTAATGTGGAGTCAATTTAGTCACATTGTGTTTGATTGGGCTAATTTAGCTCATGGGTTCAATTTGGTCTATTTGGGTTCAAGTTGGGCTAGCTTCGGTTTGGATTTGATATTAGCCCAAGTGATTGAGCAAAATGGTGTGTATGATTGTCATGAGTGGTTTAGAACAAGTTTGGGGTGATTTGGAGTTGGTTTGGTAGTTCAATTTGGGGAGATTTCGTCATTTGATCCATTTTGGGGACATTGGGCTAGCTTGGTTCTAGGTTGGGCTAAAGTTTGGCTAGGGTCCAATTGATTGTTGATAAATGTCTAGGGGGATTTGGTGAAGAGTTTTCAACATTACTTGGGTGCCATTTTGAGGTTTAGGTCAACCAATTTGGTGGATTTTGGAGATGTGGCTAATTTACGCTAAAATGGGGAGACTTGGGTTCAAAAGGGTTTGGGTGGAGCTTGAAACCAAATTGGGGGCAATTGAATGTTGTATTTGATCTAAGGGAGTGTTAGGAGGAGTTTTCAACATTAATTTGAGGGAATTGTTTCACATTGGGCTCAATTTAGGAGCTTTGGGTCAAATAAGTCAATTTAAAGGTTTTTTGGGTTTGGGTTCAAATTGGGTTTAAATGTGGGTTTGATTGAACATGAATTTGGTTTAGATTGGTATTGAGGATGTTGAATTTTGGTTTTGAGTTGAATTTAGGCAAGATTGGGGTAAATTGGGTTGACATTGGGTTAAGTGAGCCAAGTTGAGATTTTGGGTTAAATGTGGGTCAAATTGGTACACTTAGGTCATGTGGTAGTTAAACAAAATGAAATTGGAAATTTTTGGAAGGTTTTGGAAAATTTTGAGAATTTTTTTGAGTTTTTGGAATTTTAGGGTATATGGGGGGTACTAGGAGGGTATTTTAGTAATTTTCAAGACTTTGGGTTCTTTTTGCAAAATTTTGGTAAATTTGAACAATTTAGGTTGATTTGGGTAGTGGGGAATGAGTTTTGGAGAATTTGAGTAATTTTAGGATTTTTGGGATATTTCGGGTGTAATTTGGTCATTTAGGCTAAATTTGGGGGTAAGGGGTCAAAAATTGAAATTTTGGAAAAATTGAGAGTGCTTTAAAACATGAAGATTGGAATCATTCTAGTTGAGGCATGGACCAAGGGAAACCTTTTTTTGGTCCTCTATGTGTTGGTCCTGACCACTTTAGCCATAGGCTAAGGGATGGTGGGACCACCCACATGCGTTTCTAAAGTTTTTGGGATCCAAGCATATTGTGTTTGTGTTTAGTTTAGGTTTTTGAATGTAGGGCGTAAGTGTGGTGTGAATGTAGGGTGTAAGTGTGGTGTGAATTTAGGTGTGAGCTCCAGACCTCCCAGGGTTTGTCCTAGGGCTTAGTCCATCTTATGGGGATTCCCCCTTGGCTTCCTCATGCTTGGTCTCTTCCATCCAAAAGGTTGGAGGTTAGGCCTTAAGCCTATGAAAATTCCAGGTGAAGGAAGCAAGGTAGAATTTCTATGTGGTAGGTTCCATTGCTAGTCTTCTAAGAAAAGTCCCGAGGAAGTCCTATGGCTAGACTCTATGCAATCTAAGGAGAGACTAGACCTCAAGAAAAAGTGAGATCAACAAATGGTGTGGTGTGCAGAAAGAGCACACGGCACGTATTGGTGTTGACTGACGAGATCAACAAAACCAACACAGTTATTTGAGTGAAAACTACAGATATGACGAAGTATCTAGAGAGGAAGTATCTGTTGGGGATTGATTTTCTGCTTGGGAATGGTGGGTAGAGATCCTTCAAAATAAAGATGCGAGTTCAGGCTTTCACATCTTGAAGAGAATCCAGTCTGAGCGATGTTTAGAATTTGATATGGGAATTTGGAGTTTGAGTGGAATTTGGATTTTGATTTGAAGTGATTTTGGAATTTTAATTTAACTTTGGTTTTGGATTTTATTTTAATTTCGTCAATTTTGAGATTTTATTTAATTTTGATTTTGAGGTTTATGAGGATCTTAAATTTTCAGTAAAGTAAGGTAAACCAAGAGTTGGTAGGTAAAGGACGCGCTTGAAGGCGCAAGTGAGAGTTGGTAGGTAACAGACGACCTCGAAAGAGTAAGTGAGAGTCGGTAGGTAACGAACGACCTCGAAAGAGTAAGTGAGAGTTGTTAGGAAACAGAGAACCTCGAAAGAGTAAGTGTAGGGGAGTATTTGTAGGTGATGACCAATCTTAGAGGTGAGTGAGAATTGGTAGGTAACGGAAGACCTCGAAAGAGTAAGTGAGAGTCGGTACGTAACGGACGACCTCGGAAGAGTAAGAGTAGGGGAGTATTGGTAGGTGACGACCAATCTCAGAGGTGAGTGAGAATTATTAGGTAACGACCAATCTCAAAAAGGGAGTCGACAGGTGACGATCGATGAGAGCTAACAGGTAACGATCAATTTCGAATGAGAATCGACAGGTGACGATCGATGAGAGTTGACAGGTAACGATCAATCTCGAGTGAGAATCGACAGGTGATGATCGGTTTTGAATGAGAATCGACAGGTGACGGTCAATGAGATTTGACAGGTAACGATCAATCTCAAATGAGAATCGACAAGTGACTATCAATCTAAAAAAGGAATCGACAGGTGACAGTCGATGAGAATTGACAGGTAACGATCAATCTCGAATGATAATCGATAGGTGACGATCGATCTCAAAAAGGAATCGACAGGTGAAGTTCGATGAGAGTTGACAGGTAAAAGTGAATCAGTAGGTGATGCCCGATCTCAAAAAGTAGATGAGAATTGACATGTAACAATCGATCTCGAATGAGAATCGACAGGTGACGATCGATCTCGAATGAGAATCGACAGGTGACGGTCAGTCTCAAAAAGTAATCGACAGGTGACGATCGATCTCAAAAAGGGTAAATGAGTATTGGTAGGTGACGACCAATCTTAAAAAGGTAAATGAGTATTGGTAGGTGACGACCAATCTCAAAGGTAAATGAGAATCGACAGGTGAAGATCGATCTCGAAAAGTAATTGACAGGTGACAGTCGATGCGAGTTGACAGGTAACGATCAATCTCGAATGAGAATCGACAGGTGACGATCGATCTCAAAAAGGGTAAATGAGTATTGGTAGGTGACGACCAATCTCAAAAAGGTAAATGAGTATTGGTAGGTGAAGACCGATCTCAAAAAGGGTAAATGAGAATGAATACTTGTGATTCCGTAGGATTCAATGTGTGAGATTTTGTCATTTGTGGGAAGTGTCGTTGGATAGAGTACAAAAGATCGCTAAGTGCTTTTTGAGGTACAAAGTTTCAAAAAGAGGAAGAGGTTTGATATTTCGAGGGGAACTCGAGTCTGGATTTTAATATATATTTTCTTAATTTTTATTTTGTTAATTTGTATTTCTTTTTATCATGTTTTCACTTATTCTACTTGGTTTGTTTTGTAAATTTCTTAATTAATTTGGTTTCTTTTCATTTTATGTTGTTCTTTGTTCATGTTAGTGTGGGGCTCAGGTATGGCCCTGCGGCTTATTGACCATTGCGCAGAAAGGAATATTCTGAAAGCTTCGTGAGCTGAAAAAATCTTCATTCATTTACTAAAAATGTTGATACAACTGATCTCATGCCAACATGCATCTCAAAGTATATCTAATACGTGTATCCAAAAGATGTAGCTGAAATGTCTGACAAACCGGTGCTGGAGTAGTGTCTACTATCATATGCTGGTGTAAGAAGTTAGTAGAGATCCTGCTGAAGACTCGTACTGGCGATGACCAAAGCTGCTCAGAATTGTCTTGCGGTCCGGCCAACCTCTCAAAGGCTAAGCTCTGGGATAGAAGTCGCTTTGCTATCACCCAGAGGTACGGCCTGTCAATGGCAGCGGTCGGTAGCTTTCTAGCTCAGGATCAGGTTCATAGTAGAACGACGCTTTATCTTCATCCATCCTCCTGAATGTGACCGAGATCCTTTTGCCCCTAACTCCCGGGATGCAGTGTTTAGCCAAGTTCACCCCATTTCCTTGGAGCACTAAAACTGATCCAACCGGTAAAGTAATATTTGTTGTACCTTTGAATTCCCCGTCTCCGACAATCTGTATCTCTCATCCGAACAAGAAGTCACTTTCACTTACAAATGAGACCGTGCAGAAGGGCCTCAAGAAGTCATGATGGTCGATATGCGGCGGTATGCAATCTCCATCCTTGTAAATATTGATGATGGAGCTATTCGGCGTGCAACTTGCTGGCAGTATATGCCATTCAATCATCCTTTTAATCATCTTCTTGATTTTTGGTGGTATTGCATCCATCTCATCGTGCTGTAAAATCCCTGGAGGATTACCTTGTTTGTCCTTGGCGAAGTTGTAACAATAACCTCATTGAATGGTAACCCATTTACCTCTTCTCAATTTTGTCGGTGTTGTGTATGTCCTCAGCCTCAGACGACCTCTTTTTCCTAAAGTCTTGTGTGCTTTAATGCATCGCAGAATCATCTCCTGATCACTTGGTGAGAATACATTAGTGTACAACTCAAGGCCTTCTACAATGTTAACAGCCTTTCCTTAGATGATTTCATAGCCATAATGTAATCCAGCATTGGCGGCGGAGGCGGCTGTTGAACATACTCCGGGATGTATGGCTTGACATCAGGTCGTTCTCCAACTTGTCTTTTTAGTAAGGCAGCTGCATATTCCTCGAAGGTCCCGTACTCTTCCAAATGGAGTACATTGCAGTCCGGGCATACTGAAAATGCCCCTGAAGTGGAAGGGAGCCTGGGTATCTCCGAGTTACATGTCGGGCATCCCGTGAAAATTTCCTTTAAAACATCCATCGGTGCGGGCTCCTCAGTAATGTCCAGCTCCGGCTCTGTGTCGGTCCTTGGCGAACTATTGTCTGTTTCTTTCATGTCTGCTTTGTAGAAATTTTCGGGAATCATTGCTAGCTCGGCAGCTGCCTCTCGAGCCTGTCTCCTTTCCATCCTGTCCTTGGCCTCTTCGGAGCTTCCTTTCGTGTCGATATCGATTGTTGGCTTTATTCGTTCAACAGTCTGGTAAGTTCTCTTTCATCCACATCCCCGGCCTCGACCTCGGATGTGTGGACTAGAAGAACCTTCACCGCCTCACTGTAAGGGAGTGGTGGGAGACTGTCGGAGCGGACTGTATGGTCTCGTCTCTGTGGTCTTTCTTAATCTTCAATTTTTTTTTGTCACAACGTCTGTGGAGAAAACTATTTTCTTTGGCGGAGCGTATAGGCGGCGTCCTCATGGATGTCTACTTCATGTATTAAGAACGACTTTAGATCTCCTTTGAAGCAATTTTCTTGTCCTTTTTTGTAGTATTTTATATACTGATGTAGAGATAATGGAACCATGTTGTACTCGTGAAGCCATAGTCGACTGAGTAGAGTATTGAACAAAGTTTCCGCATCAATGACATGAAATTTTGCAGTTATTATTAGATCTCCAACTTTCATCTGTAGCGTAATTGACCCCAGGGCTCTTTCTCCTTTCTGATTAAAGCCTCTTAACATCATATTGTCCGTACAGGGCTCCCGTGTGTCGATATCCAAGTATGCTAATGTCTGTAAACTCATTATGTTGAGCGACGAGCCTGGATCAACTAAAACTATGGAAAGTACGTATCTGCCGATGTTGACGGAGATGTAGAGTAGAAGGTTGTGATCAGTTGTACCAAGTAGTAAGTCGTCGTCGGTGAAGATCATACCGGGTTGTTCTCCCAATATACAAACTCCATCTATGGTTAGGCTAGAGTGAGCGAAGCAGATTTTTGGGTCGAGCAAAGCCCTAACCAGATTTTCTCTCATCTCCTTGGACAGGATCAGAGTGTCATAGATGCTTAGCTTAGCAGACAAATTCCTAAGATGTGCTAGTACATTGTAATCGACTTGATTCAAATTTCTATTTTCTTCTCGAACTTTTATTTCTTCCAGTTCTTTGGAGGAGGGTCTTCTCGAGTGGTGATCTGTTTTCCTTTCTCTGCCGGAGTTGCTCTAAGAGGCAATACTTTTCCACTTCTGAGGTATACTTCAGTAATTTCCTCCTCTTCTAGACCCAGAGGTTGTCCTAGCATTGTGATTGGTTCTTCTTGTATTGATTCTGTGTCTGAACAATCCAGGTTGACCGGAGTTCCTTTGCATTCGAGAGTTGGCTCCTCACCCTCTGAATGATCGTACTGGTATTGTCGATGTCTTCTTCTTTGTTGATGTTCTCGTTGGAAGCTATGTGATTTGAGGATCAGTTTGGGAATTGAAATTGAGGCTAGATTGGTCGTGGTTAGTTACGTTATCAGTAGAAACAACCAAAACATAACCGAAATCAAAATCATTAGATTCACAAGAGCCAGAAGGGGCGTAGAGATAATGGTACAGTGTCAAGGGTTCGAGGGATTTGACCCACGAATCTGAAACAACCAAGCTAACAGGGGCAGCCCCTATCTTACCCTTCGCGCTATCGTCCTTAATTCCCTTTATGAGATCCTTCTTCTTTGGTTTCTGTTGTCATGAAGACTCTCCTATCACGGTATTCATCTTTAGTTGAGCTGGTAGCGGACTCTGGATGGCAACTTGCTTTGGATTTGATTGAATATAGTCCAAAGCTCTCTTGAGGTCATCCCAGGTTGTACTCCATCCTCCCTCTCCAGTGTAGGGATCCAGCTGAGAGATTGGCTTGGCCGAAATCATATTTATAGAACCTCTGGTAGGTTCTTTCAAATATTCTTTCGGTATGGTGATATTTCCCTCTTTACAGTTCTTCTCGAGCCAGTCCTTGAAAACAAAGCATCCATCTATCGTGTGTCCAAGTAGCATGTGGTATAGATAGTAGTTAGGCTGAACGCTTTTACCGACTTCTTCTGGCTTCTTGGACTCTGGTAGGTTGAACTCAAGCTTCTTCATCAAACTCTAGAACATTTTTTCACGGGTCATCTCTAAAAGAGTAGTTTTTGTTCAATCGTTCTGATATCGTTTGACGTGTATCTGCTCTAGGCTGTCTATACTGGGAAGACTGCTTTGGACGGGGCTGGCCGTACTGTTGAGCGTATTGTGGAGGATGTTGAATGCACTGTTGAGGATGCTGAATGTACTGTTGAGGCTGATGTGGACTGTATGCGAGGTTGAGGAGGTTTACTGTACTGAGGTTGAGGCTCTATCTGAATCCTCATCAGCTGCTTGCCTTTGTCAATTGTTGCTACCATGCCTGATTTATTCTCGAAAGCTTTGACCAGTCTCAATTTCTCTATCTTCTTTGTAGGCTCCATGTGCTAGAGTTCTTCCAGAAGACTGCTCGCCTTGCTGAGTAGCTTCTTGAAGGATTTAATGGTTAAACCCTTAAGCATGAACACTACTTGACCGTGGATACTTTTGAGTAGTATCTCGATTGCATGCTGTTCCTGTAGCTGAGGCTCACATTTAATGCTTAGGTTTCTCCATCTGAGGATATAATCAACTAGGGTCTCGTGGGGTTTATGATGTTCCACTATGAGATCTGCTATGGTGACATGATGTTGTGCGCCGGTGAATCGCTTGACGAACATGTTTTTCATTTCTGCAAAGGTTTTTACCAATCCGTTGGGAAGTTCTGCATATCAGTCAAAGGTTATCCCTGACAAACTGCTAATGAACTATCTAAAGAGTAGTGCTTCACTCCCTCTTGTGTTGCAGCAACTAGCCCTGAAATGAGCGATGTGTCTTGAAGGTCGGTGGTACGAAGCCCTTAGGGTAAGGTACGGCATCAAACTTTTCTAGGTAGGGTCTACCCTTGGAAATTGATGCACCGCCTTTAGATTGGGCTAAGGCCTCCCGAACTTTCTGCTCGATTCTCTGATCAACATCCTTTTGTGGCGGACTTGATGCTGGATCTTTCTTTTGTTATTCTTCTCCACTAGCGGAGGCAACTTCTCTTCTTTCATCTGTGATGTGAATTATCTCTGGCTAGTTGACCTCTGGATATGCTATGGGTCGTGACTGAGTCTGTCCGTGTAACGCGGCCATTGCTGTCATGGTGGCAATCATTTCCTCCATTCGCTTCTCTAACTAAAGGATTTGTTCATCTGTTGCCTGGATGGATTTCTGAAGTTCTTCCGTGGCGCTTTCTTCGGGCTGAAAAGCTTCACACACAGAAGTTGTGGCTCTAGTTTCCACCATGTAAATGAATTCTTCCTCCATGTAGTCTGACAAGTGAAATCTTCATTCTCGTCATCTAAACGTCATTCTCTAGATCTTAAATCTCTTCTTGGAGTTTCTAAATCTTTTCTTCCATCGATTTTCCTTCTGTCATTGACTCTGAAGCGACAGAAGTAGTGGCGATAGGAATGTATAACTCATGGTCTGTATTGTGGTTGTCGAACTTTTTCGATTGCACTGGTGCATCAACTTTCAGTCTCCACACCTTTCTTTTAGATCCCAATGTCTTGAGGCAGGGTGCCTCGGCAGGGACATCGGAGTGGTAAGAGGAGGTGTGCTCCCTAGGGTGCGGACCAGGTACGGAGTATCGCAATCCTGCTTCATTCTTGTCTGACGGGCATTTCCTTTGATGAGTAACAGGTGGTACTCTCAGAGCTAGCTGAGACTTGACTGCTCTGCATCTGACAGGTGTTGAAACTGGAGTAGTTGTGTCTGAAGTAGTAGTCGTAGCAACACGTCCTCCCAGTCGGAGCTTCGCTCGGTCATGGGCTGATAGTGGTTCAGACTTTTCCTTCCTTAATATTTCCTTTTTCATTCTAAGGGATACTGCGCATCCCACCCTCTTGCGTAATTCATAAACAGAACATCTCTCTCTTTCTGCAAGTCTGTGGAACAGGGTACGGACTTGGGTGACAATCAAGGGCTCCTGCCTCGGCTAGTCACGTTTGTAGGCGGGCAACGACGGTAATGTAGCACCAATTTGACAGAAAGTTTTATTCCTGGTAGTGTCAGCTAGCGGGTTAAACCTGCTCCCTCGGAGAAGAGAGGCATTGGGTACACTGAGTTCCTCTTGGTGAGGAATCTCATCAACAACTGGCAGACTGGCAATTTTGGCATTAGTGGCCCTTGAACTTCTACGGTGACGATTCCTCTTCTGAGTCTTGGAACATGAATCAACTTCGAAAACTGACGGTGTGAGGAAGTCTTCCTTAGTCTCTTCATACAGAACCTTTTTTCCCCTTGCAGTCGGGAAAGTAGGAGCGGTCACGGTGAATCCGGTGGGGGTAGGAGCGACAGTACTTCTAGGCACATATACGGTTGATTTGATGAGGGTAGGAATAACTTTCGTCTTCTTGAAGGCAGGGAAGTCATACTCGTGAATTCGAGTCGAACTCTATAAAAGGTTCTTGACTCTCGGGGGCAACAACTTTCATCGTGATGAACGAGCTTTCCCCAAAATGACCTCGAAGCCGGCTCCAAACCGAATTTTAGGGGCAACCGGACGAGCCTCACGGGAGATGGGTAATTTGCAAGAAAGCGTAAGCGTAGGGATCAACATTGTAACTCTCAATTAAAAAGGAAATTTCAAGTATTAGCAAGAGGACCAAAACCTCGTATTCGTAATTTAAACATTACAAATTAACGAAGGTCAGTCTGTGAACTAGGTAAGTATGTTATATTTTGTTTTGTTTTCCTTTCTTCTTTTGTTTTGTTGTGTTGTATTGTAGGTGTTTTAGTTTTGCTTTTTTAGTTTTATTGTCTATTTAAAGAATTTAAAGGTTCAGATGGATTTCAGGATTCAGTTAAGAAATTTGAAGTTCAAGTTTGCCAAATGGGTGAGAAGGATAGGTGAGAAGTGGGACCCAATCCAGGATCCATTATCTCGACGTAGTTTATCCTGGTGGTACTTGCTCACCGACACACCTATTGGGGGTCCGACCCGACAAAAACATCAAAGAGAAAATCTTAAAGCCCCTGGACCCTTTCATTTAAAAGGTGACTTTAATGGTCCTGAAGTCAAGGAGAGTCGATTGTACTTACCCAAGAAAGAAATGTGTGAGAGCATATCGACGAGAAAATGGTCATTTGGTCTATGGGGGACAAAGACACATTACTGATGTGTAATAATAAGTTTCCAGATTGGTATGGAAACAGAATCCTGTCCCCAGTGGAGTCACCAGAAGTCGTTGGCATTTAAAAGGAGAAAGTTGTGCTCTAGTTGGGGTTGCCCATTAGAAGATGTCGACTGCCAGAATCGGAATCCTGTTGCCCGCCTCAGAAGGACAGTTTTAATTTAATTATAAATTTAGTTTAGAAAAATATGAATTCAAACTGATCTCATATTTTTCACATTTTAAATGAAAGAGCACTGTACCTCGAGACCTGATCTATTCTGAAGGATAAACACAAGACTTGAGGGTGAGTCTCGATCAAATAAACTATGAAAGTATATGACATTCGTTTGGTCTATGAAACCTGCGTATTAGCCAACAGGTTCCCCCATTTAATACAAAAGAGAATTAAATGCGGTTCGTATTAATCTGGGGTCGTTTAGGATTCCTATAAGAGCAAGCCCCTATAGTTAATTACATATTAGATAATTAGAATTACCTAAGAATACTTTCAATAAAAATCAGGAAATATATTCTTACGACTTCAAGAGGATAAGCTTCTCTTTCAACGAAAGTGAGGAAAAGAGTCAAATAGGTGAATGGTGCAAGTTTCAGAACATTTTTTATGAGAGCCTTAAGGAGTGAAGGCTAGGGGAAGACACGGATCTGAGAAGACTCCCGGTGACTTCCCAATCTATCCTAATGTTTAGCTTTAATTTAGAGAAGTTTTTTTTGTTTCATCCTGCCAATTTTAATTAAGTAGGGCTTACATTCACTTGATGTTTGTCATGTGAATAGCCTGGAAGATGTGAGGATTTATGTCATGTTAAAATGACAACCTTGGAATCTTAAGACGAGTTAGGGCATATATTACACTAGGTGCAAGGGCCTAAAGATGAGGTAAGGATTTATATCGTACTAGGCCAATACCTCGAAGTCCTATGGTTTGTTCTTATTTCTAAGGAATGACAGTTGTTGTTGTAGATTCATTGTTTGCTCTCTCGAACATGTCCTTCCACATCCTAGATCGTGCTGCCCATGGTGTGTTGCTTCGAGTTCCTTGTTGTTGCAGAAGTTTTAATTTTAAAAGTGACAAATGTAAAGGGCGAGAGAAGTAGTACGTCTTCGAACGTTGAAAATTGAGGTGACTTAATATTTTATTTAAACAATTGTTAAAGTTGATTATAGCGCCACTGGTTAGGATCACATGATTCGCTCATTCCGGTTACACTATTTCATCAGATTCACTTAGTCCAAATGAATTTGCTAAACCCAACTTAATGAGTTCCACACTTTCATTTAGACCGGGGGGGGGGGGATCTCGTTAGCAACACATAGGTTAACTCCTCTGAGGGACTCCCGGTTATCCAATGATGTGTTTTAATTTAGTTGTAATTGTAATTTTGTTTTGTTTGTGATTAAACTTTGAATTGTCTTATATTTTGAAATGTTGTGAAGTGATTTTTTTTTATCCCAAGCAGGTATATTTGCAGTAATGTAGAGTACTGAAAAGTAAAACGTAGGAAGGTAAAACACTAAGAGTAAAGTGCTGAAAACTGTAAAAGTGTACCTGGCGAGTCTTCACGTTCCTCCACCTGAAATTTTGGTTTTTTGCATGGCATGTATATATATAATTTTTGCAAAAATTAAAGTAGGAAAAGAGCAGGTAGAAAGTTGTGCCTACCAATTCTATGTCATAGTTTTGGTGAGTTTTGTTTGTTTGCTTTGAGGATAATTTCATTAAATGGTACATATTAAGTTTAGTAGAACTCCGAGGTATCCAAAAAGGGAGGAAAAGAGTGCAGGTCCTTGCACTATCTCACAGTCTTTTAAAAATTCCCTAGTCCACTTGAACGTATTATGTTGTTTAATGATTTTATTCTTTTGGAAATCCTAATGCTCAGTGAACATTAGGTGTCTCTTATCAATTCCCTAGAATCACCTAACATTAGGTGTCTCTTAATTTCAATTCCCAAACTGATCCTCAAATCACATAGCTTCCACAATGTAAATTAAAATTATGAACTACACATTTATTTTCCATCCTAAATGTTTATTAGGGTTCAAATCCTAAAATTACCATTTTTGCCCCTAGGGCCTAATCACTTCATAATTCATTAAATTTAATGCAAGTGACTTTGGAATTTTTATCCAACTCCACTCATGGGTCAATTAAGACACCAGACGAGAAAATTTAATTTTTTAAATTTTAATTTAATTTATATATTTATTTTGATGCAAAAACGATGAGTTTTAATGAAAATTTCATAACCTGACCAAGACACATCCAAATCCTTTGAAATTTTTACTGGATGTAGCCTTAAGCAAATACACACTTGGACGAAATTTCATGATTTTTTTCATTTTAATTTATTTATAAAAATTAATTTACTTTGTGGAGTAATGCATTATAAAATATTTTAAAGGTAGGAAATTTGGTTTTGTATTTTTCTTAAATCCTTTTGAATTCAAGGAATCCAGAGGAGAAAATTTCATATTTTTCTGATTTTTCTTTGATTTATTAGATTTATTTTGGTGGAAAACTGTAAAAATTCATTTTTTAGTGTTAAAACAATTATTTTAAGCCTTTAAAAATTTATATTTTGAGTTAGAGACTTAGGAAAATTATGTGGATTGCCCCTAAGTGATTAGTAAACCAAATGTGACAATTTATTGATTTTTAATATTTTTGTGATTTTCTTAATTTTTAATTATTTAAATATTTATAATCTTGTTAAAAATGGAATTTTTACAAAAAAATCCAATTTTAATTTAAGGAAATAACTCTAATCACAGAGAACTCCCAAAACAATTTTTTGTAATTTTTTGAGTTATATTTTAATTACTAAAAATCATTTAAGTGCCAAAACTGATAATTATCTTGGAAAATTCCTTTGGGCAACTAAATGAACTCCAAAAGTCTTGAAATTTTTATAGGGAGTCATATGATCCCTAAAGTGCAATGGAGAGTGATTTTTGTGTAATTTTGATATTTACTTTGTTCAAATTAATTAAAATTTAGTTTTAGGTTATCTTGACAATTAGGGTTACTGTGGATGTTTTAGTCGATGGAAATTTTACTCTAGAGTGCTCTGACTACAGGGAACTTTCAATAATTTTCTTGGATTTTTATGATCAACATGATAATTTTTATATTTAAAATATCCAAATAATGGACATTGACTTGGAAAATAGAGAACTCAGTCTAGAGGTCTCCTCTGACTTTGGAAAAATCAGGGGAGATCCCCCATGACAGAGGCAACAACATGCTAAAAATTTAAGCCATGATGATATGTGTAACAAAAATAAGAGTTGAAATACTCAAATCCGTATTTAAATAATTAAAAATCATGAATGGATCAAATGACCCTAAAAATATGTCCACATGATTATCCTATATTCACTGAGCACTGGGATATTTTTATTTTATTTTTATTTTTGATTTTTTTTAGGCCAAGATATGAATTTTTGAATTTGAGAGGCATTTTATGAATTATTTAAATTCCTATTTATCTGCTTAAGTGACGCGGCGCCACGCAATCCTACGGCGGCTCTGAAAGAACACACAGCGTGCTCCGATTCGACGCCACCATCTACGTGTGTGCTAACTCGGTCCGCACTTTATGTACCAAAGCGTTGTCCGGCTTCATCTGGATAATCCATCAGATACATGCACAATCGAACAACGATCCTCCTTCGTCTTCATTTGGTTCATCCCGTGACCGCTCACCCTAAAACCATAGATATCACTCATTGCTCAACCAAATGAGTTCGGGTTGGATCCTATCGATGCGTCTTGACTAGACGAGCATATCCATACGGTAAACATGCCATGAAACTAACCCTAACTAAATTGAGAGTTCAAAATGGCTCATGAGCGAGGTTAGGTTTATACCTTAGCTTTGTGAGTTGAGGCCTTGATCATAGGAGCTTGAAATGTTCGTAGAGGTCCGGCGAGCTCACGGATGAAATCTTGAAGCGTGTTGAAAGCCTAGACCCGAGTTCAACCAAACTCGATTTCGAGCTGTGATGGAAGTCCAGCGATGAGGCTCTGTAGTGGGGGGCATGTGTTGGGGATCTTCCTCATTTGGTTAGGGGAGTGTGAGGAGAAAGTTTGCTTGAGGTTTGATGCACTGTGGTGGTGTGTGGGAAAGTGTCGTGGTTCCGACCAAAATGAGTTTGGAAATTACACTCTGGCGAGGGAAATTAGGGCGGGGGAAGGTTGGGTTGCCTAAGGAAATCTCGGGGAAGCTCTAGGAGCAATTTAGGGGAGTTTGGTGGGAGTTTTTGCAACACTTCAAATTTGTCCGTGAGGGGAGGATTTTATAGCCCTCACTGGAGAGTGGCTTCCAGGGGGTAGCTAAGGGTGGAAAATGCCGCTGAAGTGGAGGGATGAACGGCGCAAACATCTAATGGGAGTGAGCCAACTCAGGGGTAAGTTGGGTGATATTTGGCTTGGGGGGCTTCTCGGTTTTGGGTCCCTCCGGTGACTAGGCCAGCAGGCAAGGACGGGGGAGCTGGGCTGAGGTCAGGTAAGCCGGTGGGAGGTCTTTAATGGTGATTATGAGTTGTGGTGATGGCTTAGGGAAAGCTTTAGGGCAAGGCAATATGAGATTTAGCCATTTAGAGAAGGAGATCCCCCAAATTGGGGATCCCATGTTCCATGGCTCTACAGCTTGGGTTTATGTTGGTTTGGGTCAATCCTAGGGGTCCTAGGTTGGCTGATGTGGAGTCAATTTATTCACATTAGGTTTGATTTGGCTAATTTGGCTCATGGGTTCAATTTGGTCTATTTGGGTTCAAGTTGGGCTAGCTTAGGTTTGGGTTTGATTTAAGCGCAAGTGATTGAGCAACATGGTTTGTTTGATTGCCATGAGTGGTTTAGAACAAGTTTATGGTGATTTGGAGTTGGTTTGGTAGTTCAATTTAGAGATATTTGGGCTTTTGGTCCATTTTGGGGACATTGGGCTAGCGTCGGTCTAGGTTGGGCTAGAGTTGGGCTAGGGTCCAATTCATTGTTGATATTTTTCTAGGAGGATGTGGTGAAGAGTTTTCAACATTACTTGGGTGTCAATTTGAGGTTTAGGTCAATCAATTTGGTGGATTTTGGAGCTGTGGGTAATTTAAACTAAAATGGGGAAACTTGGGTTCAAAAGGGTTTGGGTGGAGCTTGAGACCAAATTGGGGGCAATTAAATGTTTTATTTGATTTAAGGGAGTGTTAGGAAGAGTTTTGAACATTAATTTGAGGAAATTGTTTGACATTGGGCTCAATTTGGGAGCTTTGGGTCAAATGAGTCAATTTAAGGATTTTTTGGGTTTGGGTTCAGTTTGGGTTTAAATGTGGGTTTGATTGAACTTGAATTTGGTTTAGATTGGTATTGAGGATGTTGAAATTTGGTTTGGAGTTGAATTTGGGCAAGATTGGGGTCAATTGGGTTGACATTGAGTTAAGTGAGCCAAGTTGAGATTTTGGGTTAAATGTGAGCCAAATTGGTAAAATTAGGTTATGTGGTAGTTGAACAAAATGAAATTGGGTTATTTTGGAAGGTTTTGGGAAATTTTGGGAATTTTTTGGAATTTTTGGAATTTTAGGGTATATGGGGGTACAATGAGGGTATTTTGGTAATTTTCAGGACTTTGCGGTTCTTTTTGCAAGATTTTGGTAAATTTGAACAATTTAGGTTGATTTGGGTTGTGGGGGATGAGTTTTGAAGAATTTGGGTAATTTTGGGATTTTTGGGATATTTCGGAGGTAATTTGGTCATTTGGGGTGAATTTGGAGGCATGAGGTCAAAAATTGAAATTTTGGAAAAATTGACGGGGCTTTAAAAAAGGAAGAATGGAATCATTCTAGCTGAGCCATGGACCAAGGGAAACCTTCTTTTGGTCCTCTATGTGTTGGTCCTGACCACTTCAGTCATAGGCTTAGGGTTGGTGGGACCACCCACATGAGTTTCCTAAGATTTAGGGGATCCAAATAAAATGTGTTTGTGTTTAGTTTAGGTTTGTGAATGTAGGGTGTAAGTGTGGTGTGAATGTAGGGTGTAAGTGTGGTGTGAATGTAGGTGTGAGCTCCATACCTCCCAGGGTTAGTCCTAGGGCTTAGTCCATCTTATGGGGATTTCCCCTGAGCTTCCTCATGCTTGGTCTCTTCCACCCAAAAGTTTGGAGGTTAGGCCTTAAGCATATGAAAATTTCGAAGTGAAGGAAGCAAGGTAATTCTAGTAGAAAAGTCACTAGGAAGTCCTATGACTAGACCACTAGGTAGTCTAAGGAGAGATTAGACCTCAACCAAAAGTGAGTTCAATAAGTAGATCATGATTTTTATGTAATATTAAAATTTCTTGAGGACAAGTAATAGTTAAGTTTGGGAGATTTTAACCAAAGGAAAATATGTTGAGATTTTCATACATGTTTTATACTGATTTTGATGATATTGCACTTTAAAGAAATGTATTTTTGATGTTTTGTTGCACGTATGTTGATTTATGGCTATTGGAACAAAATGATGCAAAAAGGCACAAATTTGGAGCAAAAAGGACCTAAATATGAAAATTTGGCCTTGGGCGCCGACGGCAAGATCGCGCTGCTGACGGTGGATTTATCCTGAGAGTTTAAGTAATTAATTCAAGCAATCACGTCGACGGCGCCATCGAGGCCGTCGACGGCGAACAGACGGTTATTCAACCCGATTCATTGAATGTAGACGATTTTTGGAGGGTTGCTTGGGCACCTTTTTGAGATTTCAATTCAAGAATTTAAAAGAGAAGTTGGGGAACGAAATTTAGAGTCCAAGTCAGTCTTTGTCAGTAGGAGTCAGTCTTTGTAAGTCATAGTTTGTCTTAGTTAGTTAGTTTTAAGTGTTTTGAGTGTTTTCTAGGGTTAGGTTTTGTGAGCTTGTGTGAGGGATTCCCTTTAGGGATCGTAAGAGTGGAAGGAAAGTAAGAGATTTCTTTTTTCATGTTGTTTCAAAGGAGAGTTATGTGTGCTGTAAAGAAAGGAAGAGATTCAGAGGAACTTCAAAGAGTTTTCATGGGGAGGAATTCAAGATAAGTTGTATTTAATTACTGTGGTTTGTATAAATTTGTTTTTATATATGAAATCCAAGTTTTGTCGTATCTTCTCCTTGAGTTCTGAGTAGTTTTCTCTATCTTTCTCCTTATTTTGAGAATTTTTGAAATGGTGATTTGAATTGGTTGTGCTAATGATATGTTAAAGAATTTTTTATGATCCTTTACTTTGATCATAATTTACTTTCAATCTGGCTAATTGATTTGTTAAAATGTGTTGGGTTTCACAACAAAAGTGAAGATTACATCCAAATTTCATGGATGGTGAAGTTCATAAAATTTAGGTGCAAATAAATAGGGAAATATAAATCATTAGGCGTAGAAATCAAGATTTTAGAGTGACAGACTGAAATCCCCAATTCAGCCTTATTGTTTAAGTATTGAAGCGTAGACTGTTAGCCCTTAGGCGAGGGGAACGTGGGAGCTCCTAATTGAGAGCTGGTATCCTTCCAGCCTAACCACGAATTCAGTAAACAAGCATAGGATTAGTCAATGTTATTGATGCACTTTGTATGAGGGTAAAGAATAGGTATGCTCCTATTTGGCACAATATTGAACTAATCCAAATTATCTATTCACTTAATTCTCTCTACAAGGGGAAGGATGCTTTCTTATATATTGAACCTCGCATTACGAACTTTAGTAGTAGAATTAGTTTAATTAAGAGTTTAGTAAACTTACACCTTTTAGCACGTTAGAATATTAGTGACAATAGTAAATTGAACTGCATTGTTGTGATTCTGTATTAATTTTCTATTCTAGTTCATAATCTCTAAATTTTTCCCGTGGGATTGATAACCAGGACTCCACTAGAGCCCTGAATTACTTGAGTGATATGTATACTTGCGTTAATAAAAGTGACTTTGCTATTATTGAATATTTTATACACATCATTATCACATCTACAAGCACGGATCAAGTTTTTGGTGCTGTTGTCGGGGATTTATATCTTTTAGTGGTGGTATCAAATTCTTACATTTTTAATCATACAAAAGTTGCGGATCAGCAATCTCTTGGAAGAAGTCTTTCCCTAAGGACTGTAATTGACAAGTTTGTTGAGAATGGATTGATTATTTTATTTGAACAATTAGATTTGGTTTGAAAGAGTTTGATTTGGATTATTTGATTTTGTTGATTGATTTTAGGTTAATTTTTTTATTAAAAAGAGATTGACTTGAATGATTCACTCGAGCTTAAAACTTGAGTTGGTTGGATTTTATTTTATTGAAAGGTTTGTTTTGAGTTAATTTATTTTGATTGATTAGAGTTTATTTTAAGTTATGAAAGTTGCTTGTCTAAATTGTATTGATAATATGTTTGTAACTTTGTTTGAAGATGCTCTCCTTGGATTAAGCATGTTTGATTTTATTTGTTTATGTTTGTTTATTTACATGTTCGAAGTTTATTAAGATTATTTGAAATTTATTTTTAATGTTAACTAAAATTATTTAATTAGTTTAACAGTCACTTAAAATTTATTTGGAGGTTGTTTAAACTTTTTTTGAGGTTTATTGAGGCTTTCAAAGTTTGTCTTAAAGCTGCTTGATTTGTTTTATGTTTATTAAAAGTTTGTTTAATTTGTTCTAAGTTTGTTAAAAGTTGACTATGAAATTATATGGAGTTTTTTAAGGTTTCAATGTTTGTTAAATTTTATACGTTTTGGTGAAATTTCATTAAGTTTGTTAGGTTGTTTAAATTTGTTCAAGATTGTTAAAATGGTTAATGTTTGTAAAATTTTAATAAAGTTCGTTAAGGTTTGTTACATTTTGTTAAAATTAGTTATTGTTTATTAAAGTTTGTTAAATTTTGTTGAAGTTTGATAAATTTGAGCTGATAGATTTTGAAAGTGGGTTTTTGGAGATTTTAGTTGTTTTAGTTAAAGTTGAGGGTTTGAAGTTAAGGCTTTGAAAGTTGAATATTTCAATTTAGAGTTTTGGAAATTGGGACTTTAGATTGGATTTCAAATGTTTAGACTTTATATTAGACCCCAAACTAAAGGGAAGGATAGGTTGGAGGGATTTGTAGATAAAGGTAAAACTAACCCAAAATAAACATAGACTATAAAAGAAGCTAAATGGATGTACAAACCCAAATTTTGGGATTAACACCTCCGGTCAAGATGTCAGTGACTTGTCACCATCTTGCTCCACACTGATCTCGAGACCCCTTTCCTTTCGAACTTATATATGGAGTTGATCTTGCTCCACACTGGTGCCGCTCCTAGATAACATCTTCGAGATTGCTCCTGATTTCCTCGAACTGTGTTGACTTCTCCGTTAGCTAGAAATTTGATGGCTATGTAATAAGTGGAGGCTACTACCCAATAGCTATTTAGTAGCAGTTGACCAAAATAGTTATTGAACATCGGTGATGATTCACCCACTAAGAAGTCCTTTGGTTTGCAGAATTGTTTCTCCTACTTGCCTTTGGAGACACACAGAGCTATAACGCCCAAGGCTTTCTTCAGCTTGCCAGAGAAGCTGAATAATGAACTGACTGGTGGAGACAAGCTGTCAGTCTTTAACCTGATCTTATTGAACATTTTTTTAAAGAGAATATTGACAGAACTTTCGGTATTAACAAGAATACTGCCAACCTAAATGTTATTAATGAGCATCATGACAATAATAGCATTGTTATGTTGATTTCCTTCAACGATAAATCTGCGCCGGTGAATTTGATGAGTGAATGATTTTATTTTTGGATAAAGCCACGATGAGTACCTCTCCCGATCGAAGTCTTCTTTGATTAGCCCGATAGGATAATTCTCCTCCTCCAAAAATAACTAGAATGATCCCAACAATATATATTAAGTTTGCTCGGACTAGCTCGCCTGACTCCTGATCCATTATCACAATTCCATATCGCTGAGTGTTTGCTCTAACCACAACAAATTCCTTAAGTTTTCCGACACGGATCATGTCTTCTACTGGATTTCTCATTTGTCAACATTCTTCAGTATCATGTCCATGGTCCCAATGGTACATATAGTATTTGTTAGGGTTCCAAAGGGAAGCTCTGATTCTCATTGGTGTTGTTTCTTAAAATACTCCTTCGGGATGGCCTCCACCAATTCGACCATCGAGACCCTCGGTGGGATCATTCCTTACATTTCATGGTACATATGTGGTCGCTCATAGTATCAAGCCTAGCTCCTCCGATCGTTATTCCCTCTCTGATAGTCTCAGCGGTTCCAGTTGTCCTCACACTATGCATGATCAGAAGGTTGTTGGTTGCTCCTTTCCTTCCACGTTTCGCCCTAAGCGACCGCTTTTCTTTGATTGTTGATCAGATATCTCTGTTTTTTGTTCAAAGAAACCGTTGACCTACTCCTTGACAATAATATAATTTTTGGCCATCTCTAGCAATTTAGCAAACGTTTTGGGCTCACACAAACCCAAATCAAATTTGAACTGAGCCCCTCCTATTCCCTCAGTCAGGGCAGTCTATGCGATGACTGTGAATAAGTCCTAAACTTCCAGCATTGCTTTCTGGAAATGGGTGGTGTAAGAGCGAAGGCTTTCACTCTAACCTTAATAGGGCCTGAGATTTCTTCTTTGGTTTTTGGACGCTAGCAAAGCGAGCAACAAACACTTTCTTGAATTCGACAAAAGAGGATACAGTCCTTAGTGGCATTTTATTGGACCACTTGAGGGCCATCACCTTCAAGGTGGTTAAAAATAAATGACACTTCATGTTGTTATTAATCCATAGCATTCTGTTTGCTGATTTGAACGAAGCTACGTGATCATTGAATCTACCAAGAGAATGGATTTTCCGACGCTGAAGGTGCCTCACCTTGCGCCAGCCAGTTCCTCTCAACTAATGCAGACCCAGCGTCCTCATGCTCAGAATTTTCTGCTCACTAGTCACTCTCCGACCACTTGGAATTGGTAGTTCCTCTTGTAGTTGCTCCCCGTAAGGTTGAGTTCCACGAGACTCTTCGATCGGGGGAGGTAGTTGATCTCTCATTTGTGTGATTGCTTCTTGGAGTGGGGGGAACCATAGAAGGCAAGGGGCAATTAGTACTATACTGGTCACCGAAATGATCTCTCATTCTCGAAATCAGCAAGGAAATGACCAAGGGAATCATGACCGGAAATGATATTTTGACCAACGGTCAGCGAAGTATTATAAATGGCCACATGTCTACTGGGAAACGTGGGGGTTGACACCACTTATAATGTCAATGACTGAATAAGTCTATAACATCTAGAACAAAGACTATTTCAAACTAGCCACACCACTAAAGGCAACCCCAGCCCAAAGAGGTACTGCCAGTACCATGACGACTATGAACATGACAAGGAGGAATGTCATCACCTCTGAAACATGATTGAGTAGCTCATCTGCTCCAGGAAGCCCAAAGAGTTTTTCGTTGGTGCACATACACAGAGGTAGGGAAGGTTGTGGTAAGAGAACCTTCAGATGGACCTATCCGGGCCAATGAGGTCCATGTAGCCGAGATAATCCCAACCTTTTTAGGGGAGGACCCCGACCCTCTATGGGAAGTGATAGAATTGGAAAGAGGTATGCTCCGTCATCAGATATATATGTATCCATTTATCAATTATCGTTACAGATGCAGATGCCCCACCGAAGGGGAACCCCTACAATGCAGCGATTGTTATCACAACACGAATCAACAACTACTAGGTGGGTAACAATCTTGTTGATACGAGAGTTCGATCAACATTGACGGCGACGGAAGTGTGTGTGATGGATCATGTCGTAATGTCGATTATATATGTCTGGTTTTTTTATTCATCTTATGACACGATGTCGAGATGAGTAAAATGGTATGATGTCGAGGGTTTTGCCCGTTGTCGTCAATTCCTTTATGTTATGTCGATTGTCAAGGAGTCGCCACTCTCTCTCTCTACTTATTTTCTTAATTTATATTCTTCCTAGACTCTGATGTCAAAAGTCTTAAAGGAAGGAAAAGGGATCTTGATTTCAATAGAGATTGAGAGAAAGAAAATGAGGTTCACATAAGAAACTCATATGACGATTTTGACTAACCAGAGTTCCAAGTTCTGTGGTTTCCTATAAAGGCAAGCCCCTATAGTTAATTACATATTAGATAACTATTTAAGAAAACTTCTGATTACTGTTAATTTACTTGTTTCTTTGAAGTTTTTTAAACCATGATTTACTAGCCTACATAACGTTTCAAATGAACAAAGCAATAAAGCAGACTGTCCATACATACATAATCACTTTTATCTTGAGAATGTACAAGTTATTGAAAAAACTTTCAGATAAGAAAAATATCTTGAGAATGTACGAGCTCGATTCAATTTTAAGCACTCAATACAAAACCTACACTAGAGGTTAGTGCTAGTGAAGAGAGAATAAAATATTCAAATCATTATCCATGTCTATGAGAATTATGGCGCCAATGATTTTAATGGAATGGATAACATTGCACAATGAATCACCATATCAACCACAAAGAGATATGCTGTCTCTATGTCCGATCGACGATATGGAGAAAGCGCGCAGATCCACGGGCAAAAGTCACAGATCACCTCAGCTGGACCAACAACAATGGTTGTCAGCAATCATATAAATTTGAATGGCCAGTTGAGTTAGTGTTTTATATAATTCGGGTAACTTACCATGTGAGAGGGAAGGGAGGATGAGGGGCGAGGGAGAAGAAGTGCTATCTGGATCGTGCGAGAAAAAGCCTTTTTTTTTTTTTGGTTTAGCTGAATTCCTTTCTTCTTCTTCTGCAAGTACTGCTACTGCTGCTTCTTGATTATGTGGAGTTATAGGCTGGAGGAGATGGAGAGAAGCTTAAATAGGAGGGAGGAAGTAGAGGAAGGCGGACGGAAACTGTCGCAACGCGTTTCTAAGTCACCTAACGCCGCCTTTCTAGTTGATTTTTAATCACGCGTGGTTAGATAGCACTAACTCATTTTTCAATTAGACATGTTCATAGCAAATGAATGCCTCACGTTCTTGATGTACACAGTTAGGGCTGTCGAAAAAGCTCGTTGTTGAATAGTCGTGTTCGGTTAATGAAAAGTTCGTGTTCGATTCGTTCGATATGCGAACGAGACGAACACGACGATTTTTTTGTTCGGTTTGTTAAGCAGAGCAAAACGCGACGATGATGTGTTCGTTCGTGTTCGGTTAAGTTATTGTTAAATATAAAATAATTTAAAATAATTATATATAAAAAATTTATTATATTTTAAAATAATTATATATTATTAAAATTTATCGTATTTTAAGTAATTAAAAACATAAGTTATAATATTTGATAAATTATTAATAACAATAATAATATTATAGTATTCGTTATATTAATATAAATATTATAATATTATAATTAATATCTTATCTTTTATCTGATAAAATAAAAAATATAATCGAAACGCAGACGCGCTTTATTGAGTTTGCTTCATTTTGAGGAAGTATGGGTTACACGTGTATGCGGAATACACCTCGATTTGTTGGAATTTGTCAAAAGAAGCTCGTTGTTCGCGAACGAGTTCGTGTTCGGTTTGTCGAGAAGTTCGTGTTCGTTCGATAAACGAAGCAAGCCGGCAACGAGCAGTGATGTGTTGACATTTCGAACACGAACAATGCCCAAACACGATTATTTCGTGTTCGGTTCGTTTCGCACATCATGGAGTTATTCTTATGCATATACAAACATATATATATATATATATATATACGCACATACGTACGTACATACAACCATTCCGGACCCTCCTCTCGCGATGGTGAGAGAGAAATCAATGAGAAATATCCCTCCTTGTCTCTTGTTTGCTGCGCACAAAAGCATAGTCGAGAAAATATTGCATAGAGAGATCCGAACGGGAGGAATTTAAATCTCTTAATGGATAAAACTTTTGGCATGATCACACGAAGCACCGGTACGACTATGCCAAATTGCAGCATAGTTATTAAACCGCCAGTTAATGTCACAGCTGGCATAGCTATGTTAGTATGGTATACATACGTTACTTGCCTCTTCCCTTTCGCTCTGGGAGTGTTCCTTTTAGGTTTCACCCTCAATTTGAGCTTAAGCTTGATTAGTTAATTCAGTTTGAGCATGATCACTGACAGGCTTATTTAAAATAAAATAGAAAAAAATAATATTAACTTAAGATAATATCATAACGACAATTAAAATTAATAATTAGTAGATATATATTAAAAAACCAATATATTTTTTTTTAATATTTATAATAATTTAAAGAAGAAATCTTAAAATTTTATATTAATATTTTTCGAACGAACAGGCTGAGAAGCTCACGGTTGAGTCGAAGCTGAGCGAAACCTTTGTTAGCTCATCAAGCCCATCCGACGAGTACTTATCGAGCTGAGCCCATGCCAACTCACGAGTTAGCTCACTTACACCTTAAGAGGATTATGGCACAATTCTTGAAGGAGTAAAAGGCATTTAAACATTAAAACATCATAATTTCACACAATTCCATTGGAAAAAAAATGTACACTTAAGAATAAACTTATGAGATAGAGAGTTGAAAATAATCATAAATTATTGAAAGTGTACCAATGACCTAAATATTAATATTTTACAAACCTACAATTAAGCCTATAAATGTTGAGGATATGCCTCCCTATTTGGTTACTATATCTTCTGATATGATGCTTTGATTAGTTAATTGGGTGAACAAAGAAAACTCTTTGTTGGCAAAACAATTATCATGTCTCTTGCGTTTATCAGTTAAGATTATTTTTTTAACTAAGGCTTTGTTTTATTAGGCTTTTTCTTTTAGAAGTCTATTAAAAAGCTGTTTAAAAAATGTTTCAAGTTAAAAAGAACGGCAATTAAAAATAGCGAAATAGGAAGTTTTTTTTTTCGAAAGCATTTTAAAAAAAGCATAAGCAAAAATAATTGCATAAATGAATGTTTTTTTTTTTGAAATGGAAAACATAATGGAAGTTTTCTCAATGAGACCCACCTAGGTTGTGGCATTATTTTATTTACAATCCTCAATAATAATCAACATGTGGAAAATTTAATTTTGGATTTCCTCCATGACCTCAAGGAAGATTATTTATAGAGTTTCATGAGATGTCATTGCCACGGAAGGAAAGATAACTTGGTGACACGGACGACCCTCCGCACTGATGCGGTACGTCAAAACGAGAGGCAGGATTGCATCCTATGTGCAACACTTCTGCAACACGGATACAAGGGATGGGCCGCACAAACGACCCTGAATAGAGAACCAAGCAGCTTCCATTCTGAACAAATTTTCAATATGTTTCCTATAATACTTCATTCCTTTCTAATCCATTCCTATAATTATATATCTTGTATTAGGATTTGGAATGGTGTTTGTCAGTTTGTTTAGGACAGCCGTCGACGTTCCTTTCTCTCTTTTAGGGTTATATCAAAAGTGAGTGGTGCTCCGATTGTAGCTCGTTTGAGGTGGTGATTCTCATCAAAGATTCGAGTGGTGCTCCAACTGTATATCACTTCCGAGAGGTGGTATTTATCAGCCCAAACTCTGCATCCCTCCTGCTTGCTATCACACATCCCTCTCACTGCGGTCGTCCCAACAACAACCCTTTATTGCTCTTTACGCAGTTCATGTATAACCATACTCCACGATAATGCACCCTTGGGAGCTAGAACAACCTTCCTCTTGCGCATTCCCCGTCACTGTCTCGGACATTCCCTCTCGCTGCAACAGCCTAGAAACAGTTGTTCCCAGTTGTTTTCTGCTACTATTGGAGCTACACGGCCATCTGTTTCTTTCATTCCAGTTGCGCGTTGCCACAACTTCTCTTTGCTACCGCCACCTTCTCCCTTGTTGTCGCAACCCAGGATAGCCCTTCATAGACGTTTTCCCCCTTTGTACAACCCTCTCTTTCAAGCTACCACCGCCTAGGACAACAACCACTTGTTTTTCCAGCGCGCTTCGCACCCCCTTGCGGTTACCAACACACCTTTGCTGCCGCCACCTTCCATCTCGTAATCCATTTTTGCAACCTCTCCAGGAGGACAGAATCCTTGTCGATCACCACTACCACCCTAAGATCAGTTATATTTATTGTGTCGAGTTTGTCGTTATTTCCATTTTCTTTGTGAGATTGTATTCCTGGTTTTGAATTCGACAATAATATTTAATTTTTCTAGGATTATTTGGGTTAACTCTGGTATCACTTAGGCTAAGAAATGAGATGTGATTAGATGATACAAAATAATTGGGAGGGCAGAATTTTTCTGAAAAGTGTAGGGATAGCTTGCAATGGAGAGAAAAATGGGAGGAGTGAGTGGCCCTTTCCATACTCTGAATTATCAATTCTTGCCATGGTATTATTTTGGAAGATTTACATACATACCACTTTTCTATGTATTTACATGTTTAACAAATAAATACATGCACCTTAATTATGCATGAAAGGAAGTATTTTTCTTTAAATGGTAGTAATTTTGATGCCATACGAAATATTTGGGTGGTATAAATGTAAAAAATAAAGTTTTAAGTGTTAGTTACATAAAATCATAGGAATTAGGTGGCATGTAAATGCCCCCTTTCCTTTAGAACATCCATATACTAGCTTATACATATACATATCTAGCACCCAAATTTTGATATTTCGATTTATAGTAATAAGCTGTCATAAATATTTGCATGAAAGTAGTGTAGTGTATTTTACTTTTTAAAAAATTAGTAATTACAATATTTTTGACGTGATGTTAAAGATTTGAATAACATGTATGTAAATATAAAAGTTCAGGTGTTAGATATGCAAATGCTTTGTGTGGTATGTACGTAAATGCCCTTATTCTTTTGGCTGAGGAATCTATATAATTATGATAACTCATAAGATTAAACATATTAAGAGCATGGGGATTAGCCAGACCGTAGTGCAACACAGTTCTATAAGGTTTAGATGACTATAGAATTGTTAGCATTGCATATTAAAGAGTTATTTTAACCATAGGTTGTAGATTACAATAGAAGTGTAAGCATCCAAATGAGCATCATAAGGAAATCTCTAATGCTTTTGAGTGTGGCATAATCTTTCGATATGATCCTTAGCATGTTGGTTGATTATCTTCTCTAACATTCTTGATGAATAATAGAAACAAAGAGGCGATCAGAGGTAATGTCTAATAACATTCATGATAAATTCATGATAAATAATAGAACAAACAGTAAGGCATAACTCAAAAATAAGATGCCTCAAATTCTGTCAAAGAATTAAAGCAATAGAAAGAATGGAGCAGACACAGGAGGTTAAGAATCTACCGCTTTAGCGAGAAGATTAACGAGAAATTAGAGAAATCCAAATTTTCATGTCCTGTTTGCTCATCATATTCACAGAAGGAGCAAAAAAATCACCTACCAGAAAAATAAAATAAATCCGATTAGAGAATACGAAGCATGTAACATTATGAATTTCGGGGGCAGAAATGACACGAATATAGAAGAAGAACGCGAGAGATTTAATGAGGTTCGACGAATGCACTTACGTTCTGCCAAGGGAGCGGGCGGCGAATTCTGACCCCAGAGGAGTCGAGAATACGTACACGAGAGTTACACATATTTATAGATAAATAGGCGCCTAAACACGAAGGCCACACCTCTTCACCAAGAGAAATGCCTCTTCATAAAAGACGCCTTGCTCTTCACCAAGAGACTCCGACTTAAGTTTTATGAGCCATACCTAACATGCGGACGGTCGAAGAGAATCGCAGCACGCTTTGCCTCTCACATGCCACTCTTCGGGGAGTTTTTCTTAAAGTAATATTGGCGCCCATCCTCCCAACAAGAGCAAGGTTTTCAAGAGTCCTTCTTACATAGCGCAAGCAATATAGCCGTTGCATTTTCCTTATTGCGTAGTTGCCCATTTCTTAAGAGATCAATAAGAACTGGTATTGTATCCGATTGCGACATTGCTAGCTTTACTTCTCACACATTGCTCACAAGAACGGACAAAACGAGTCAACCTTTCATCCACCATACCCTTTGCTCGAAGAATCCCTAAGCATCTTCGGTAAAGGTCTTCACAATACCAGCTCTCTGACTCGCGATTTGTTTCTTTGGTAAATACCTGAAGTTGAACGAGCCATTGCGGCATCCTTCTTCCCCCTGACGCTTCCGCTGTAAAGCAATTCCACAAGCGCTTTTATGACTCCGGGTGGCCACCAATGATTATTTTGTTCTCATCCAAAAGAGACAAACTAAAAATAGTAAACCGAAGCCTTCTCCCTCGCCTCCATACTTCCCTCTCTTAGCACATGAACGATTGGGAAGAAGTGCTCGGCAATCATTATTTCTTCTTTGTAGTTATCGTAGATAGAAGGACTGAAAGATATGTCAACGCACGCTCTTGTGTCTCCTTGTCATCGACCAACATGAGGCTAACGCTTAAAGGAATGTTTCCTGCTTTGGAAATCAGTTTTCTGATACTCATTCTTTGCTTTGAGAGTGATTGTAACTCAGAAACATGGATCTTGTAAGCCTCACACCATTTCATGATGAGACTTCTTAGCACATAGTTAGGAGTCAGCGTATGGTTCTGAAGCTTCGATTGAGTCTTGGGGCATGTACCGTGACCGCCATCTATCCATCTGCGAATGGAAGAACGTTCATATATGCGAATGTATGACGGGTAAAAGTCAATACTAGGATACGAATAATTTAATGGAAAATAAATATGTTTGTCTGAAACATAAAACAAAGTTAGTGTTTTTTGAGATGAGAATGCTTAGATGGCTGAGTGGCCTGATATTTAGAGATAATGCAAAATGAGTATATTTTTGATGGAGTTGGTGCAGCTCCATTAACAAACAAGATTACAGAGAATTGTTTCAGATGTTTTGGTCACGTTAAAACGATGAAAATCTGATGATCTGGTGAGAAGGAAATGAATGTTTGAATCCGACTTATGTTAAGAAAGACAAAGACAGACCTAAAAAGACTAGGGCATATTGTATAAAATATGATCTCAATCTATTAGAATTAAATAAAAAAATGACACTCAATAGGGACTTAACGGAGAAAAAGGATTCATGTATCTGACCCCACATAGTGGTATAAAAGGCTTGTTGTTATTGTTGTTGTATTAAAGATATAGGGCGGTTGTAGGGACATTTGTTCATGCATGATAGGATATAGTTTAGCCTTTATTAAAAAAATAAAAAATAAAAAAAGTTTTCTAGTTCGATTAAACTTTCATGAATATTCTCTACGGTTGTCCTGCAACCTCCTCTAAATGATAATTTATAGCAAAATGGCTAAGAACTACAAAATACCTGTCCTGTTGAGACAATAACAGGATCTGTCATGAGCTCAAGCGATATTGGACACAGAAAATCCTTTGGAATCTCGAGAGAATCAAGTCGCTTATCATCACCCGATCTGCTTTCCGAATTATTTGACCTGATTCCGGTTTTGACATCTTTTTAAACAGATCGACTTGACTAGTCCTTTTAAGCCTATCCATCAATTTGAGCGTCATTCTTACGATGTCATAATTATATTTTCCATTGACTTCTGCAAGAGCTATAACCATGTCTCTCAGCTTCCTATCAACAATGCAAGTCGCGCCCTTGTCTGCTCTTTGCAGTTTAAATGAACGCGTTAGTTGAAATTCATAACATTTTGGAGGACAACATGATATGAATTTCTTGGAAAATAATCAATTTTTCTGCTCCAAGCTTTTCAATCTCCCTCCTCAGCTGTGCAAGAACCAATTCAAACTGGCGACAATGACATTCACAAAGTCAGCATTTTTTATGAATTTTCTCATATAATAAGACCAACTAGAAGATATACAAATCGCTTGACATACCTCCTGTGGACTTCGTCAGATATCTGAAAATGCTCATAAGAAATTTTTCCTATGACTTTATCCAATTGCCATGTCACATACTGGTACTCGATTGCCAACTTCTCAGTCACCAAATCCTAGATCATGCAACATGTAGATTAATCAGCAACATTTAATGGTCTGCTTTTGTTCATCAAATCATATCTTTTTCCGTTTCAGGAATTGAAAAGAATTTAGAAGCTTGAACCAATGAACAGTGTTTTGAATAAAGTGAAAATGCACAAATAATTATGAATTACTCCAAGTTATAAAGACATTGATCACTGAAAGCAGAATCATACATCAAATTCAATAAAAACTTGATACCACCAAAGAAGAAGGAAATCTCAAGACTCACCAGACTGAAATTCTTTCCAGCATTCTTCCATGCAGAAAACAATAAAAAGTTCTTCACCGCTCGAAGCGCAAGTTTCAGATCCGCCAAGCGGGAAAATGGCAAGGACCCCGCAGACGAAGTTGACTCCACCTTGCCACCATGGCAGGTAGAAAAGTCCCTCATTTCCTCAAGAAGGTGGATGAAAGGAACCAGCTTTCGCGCAAGATGAATGCTTTCTTCCAACGAATGCTTTGGCGCAAGACGAATGCTGTGCCGACAAGGATGTTCCCATGAGTGGCGATCTCACGAGCAAGGCTGAAGCTCTTCTGCCATCGTGTAAAACTGAGAGATGAAAGCGCAGGCAAAGACGAGCCTTTTCAGGCAACAGAGACGGTCTAATGGATAGAAAAACATGGGTTCTGAAACGCAAATATGGAGGGGGAAGGGATGGTTATGGGAGGAGAGGAGGGGACAGGAGGGGAGGGTAAGAAGCTTGATTTAATGAAGATTGAGATACAGTTGGGCACCATCCGATTAAATGAGGAAGGATGATTATGAGGAGGGAAGTTCGACGCTGCACAGTCCGATTTGAGAGATCAGCAGTATTAGTAAAATGCTTCCCCTAATTAAACTTAAAACTAAGAAGCCTAAAATGAGATTTCCAACCGCTCAGCTTATCTTAAAAAATGTCTAAACATAGAATAATAAATATTTATTTTTATTTAATATTTATTTGTATTATTTATTAATTTATTAATAAAAAATTTAGTATTTTTCTAAAAAAAAATTATTGGAGATTTAAAATATATTATATAACAATAAATTATAGGATGCTTATCTTTTATTCAAAATATTGCAACAAAAAATAAAATTTGATTTCTGATCAACTTAGCTCCATGTTGATTCAGCCAAATATAGTTTTTAATACAATGGAATTGTATGAACACTTCAAAAAATAAAAGCTTATGTTTCACTTGCCATGAGAGATTTTGAAAATTATAGTGAAAATTTGACTAACGTATAGCCTTTGATCAGAATAATTCAATAAAATAAGTTTTAGGCCAAGTAAATATAGTTAGATATTAAAGTCTAAATTTTTCTACCAATTAAAAGTAAAATAAAACATTTATCCGATAGAGGGTATTCAATTATTTGATGAAGCGTGAAAGTAATAATAACGTATATATCATAACGGTGACATGAATCTAAAAGTATCCGAAACTGACCAAGATAACGGTCGGACAACCAAGGTGCCATGCGCCCACTGTTTGCTCACCGTGTGGTCGAGAATCGATTGACACCATTGCGAGAGGCGGGCGATAGACATGACAAACACATATTTTAAAAGCGTAATTGTCGCTCGGTCGATCGTCTCGGTCGGCCAATTTCAAGCAAGCCGGAACGACGATTACCGTATTAAAATACAAATCTTAAATACATATATGATATGAAATTCATATATTAATAACATCATACGTTGTATTAAGGGTAGTTTTCATGTGATTATAGATTTAAAGTAGTCTATGTACGAAAATATTCTCTAGCAAATAGGAGGCAAAAACATGAATACAGAGACCTCTTTTCACCTCTCTCGATAGGGAATTCTAAACTTATTTCTCTCTCCCTCTCTCCCCTACTTTGATCGGCCCTAACACTCGAGTGTATTCACAAAGAATAAATAAGGATCAACATCCTAAAAAGTGGTGCGGTGAGCGTGGATATGAGACGGACGAAGTGGGAAGGGCTACGAAGGAGGAGCTTCTGATAACACACATGGAACTAAAAAGCGATACTAGAAAACCGGATGCCCATGCACAAGTTTATGGCTTACAAGCCTAAATGATCTAATGATGGAGCAATTCGAAGTCCTCCCGGCCAGAGTAATCATCTAGAGGAACGATCAACCACCAACTTTTGAGGCGGAACCTCTCGCCCTGAAAGTCTGCAAACCAAACCGGCATAATTTGGACGACCAAGTGACGACCAATGGATGGAGGGACAGGTGAGTCCAGACGCCTGCCCGACACGGGAGCATGCGAACGAAGCACTCGCGAGTAGGCACATTTACTCGTCGAGTCGGAGAAGTGATACCTTTACACGGAAAGCCATGGATTCCTTGTATGGATTTTTACAAAAGGAGGAGTAGAGCCCGATCGTTCACATTGCATTGGTCAAATCAGCCAACGCCAGTCACAGTCCGGATCAGCGACCCTACAATGTGCCATCACTTCTTAACCATCCTTAAGAAATTGGCCTATGGTGGTTGACGGTACTTATTGATACCATCCCGAGTTAGTACTAGTTTAAGAGATTATTCGCTACCCACACTTCTAAACGTGCGAGAAGTGGAGGAAAGACTGAGACACTCTACTCGACCTTAAGCAAAGGAAAATGAGAACGTGACCTACATCACCTACTTGAGATAGAGATGCTCGAGGTTAGAGATTTGAAGCACGATATAGTTGAGCAACGTCGAAACAAGTAATGCGAAGCAAGCGGTTCGGTATGGCTTTGAACATGTTCAACGCACTACTTTTGTAGAAGAGGTGGAGATGGAGAACGAGCACATGATCACCGAAGAAGATCTACAGGAATCTTTGAAGGGTATGCAGAAATCATCCGACCATCCCTCGAAGAAGCGGAAAAAGTGGGGGGGAACCATGAAGGCAAGGGACAATTAGTACTCTCTGCGAGTCACCAAAATGATCTGCGAGTCTCGAAATAGCGAGAAATGACCAAGGGAATCATGACCGGAAATGATATTCTAACCAACGGTCAGCCAAGTATTATAAATGGCCACATGTCTGGGAAACATGGGGTTGACACCCCTTATAATGTCGATGGCGGAAATAGTCTATAACATCTAGAACAAAGACTATTTCAAACTAGCCACACCACTTCTGGCGGCCCCCGGCCCCGAAAGTGCGCGAGTGCCATGACGACTATGAACATGACAAGGAGGAATGTCATCACCTACGACATGATTGAGTAGCTCATACGCTCCGAGGAAGCCCAAAGAGTTTTTCGTTGGTGCATACAGTGAGAAGGTTGTGGTAAGGGCAACGGATGGACCTATCCGGGCCAATGAGGTCCATGTAGCCGAGATAATCTGACCTTTTGGGGAGGACACGACCTCTGGAGGTGATAGGGTGGAAGAGGTATGCTCCGTCATCCGATATATATGTATCCATTTATCAATTATCCTTACGGATACGGATACCCACCGAAGGAACCCTACAATGCGGCGATTATCATCACAACACGAATCAACAACTACTAGGTGGGTAACAATCTTGTTGATACAGAGAGTTCAGTCAACGTGACGGTGATGGAAGCGTGTGTGATGGATCATGTCGTAATGTCGATGATAGATGTACGGTTTTTTTTTATTCATCTTTATGGCACGATGTCGGGATGAGTAAAATGGTATGATGTCGAGGGTTTTTGCCGTTGTCGTCGGTCACTTTATGTTGTATCGATTGTCGAGTCGCCATTCTCTCTCTCTTATTTCCCTAATTTATATTCTTCCTAGACTCTGGTGTGAAAGTCTTAAAGGAAGGAAAAGGGATCTTGATTTCAATAGAAGTTGAGAGAAATAAAATGAAAGTTCATAAAACTCATGCGATTTTGACAAACCGAGTTAGGGTTCTGTGGTTTTGTATAAGAAATGACACTTATGGTTAATTAAATATTTGAATGCTTATTTAAGAAAACACGATTACTGTTAATTTACTTGTTTTAACACAGAAAAGGAGGTTTAGGAATAAGGGATAGAATATCGATATTGATTACGGATTTCCTAAAAGAATGTCGATATCATGATTTTGTTTGATATTATGACAAAATCAATAATTTTCAGTTTTCAAATGTCATGTCGATTTTTATGTCATTATTTATGATTTAATGTCAGTTTGTTATCATTTTGTTCTGTCCTTTTTGTTTTTGGTGATTTTAGGTTTAATGGCTATCATAAAAGTGCGGTTTTATTGTCTTTTGTTTGTATGTCGTTTTTTTGTTTTGGAGGTTTTAGGTTTTATGGTATCATAAAAGTACGATTTTATTTTGTTTATGTCGTATTTTGTCGTCTCGACGTCTTTATGAGAAAATAGAGTTCGCATATAACGTACGAAGAAAATTTAAATGAAGCTTGTGTCGTCATTAAAATCTTGATTATCTTGGAAAGCGAGTCGACACGTCACATAACGTACCTGCCAGAGAAAATTTGATGCGAAATAATTTGTGATGATAAGAATGTTTGTCGTTGAAATGTTGAAACTATTCAATATCGATTTGAGTTAATGAAGATCAAGATTTATGTCAATTTAAATCTTAAATGTCGATGGGGTTAAATTTGAGTTTGATTTGATTTGAGTCGGATTAAGATTTGATGTCAAATTATGTCAAATAATGTCGATTTAAGTTTGATTTGGGTCAGATTTAGATTTGATGTCAAATTATATCGAATAATGTCAATTTATTTTTGATTTGGGTCGAGCTTCGTTGATGTCGAATTATATCGATAATATCGATTTAAGTTTGATTTGGGTTGAAATATGCAATTATGTCGAAAATGTCGAATTAAGTTTGGTTAGGTCGAACTTAGATTTGATGTCAGATTATGTCGGATAATGTTTGGAATGATGATTAACATTATTAATGTCGAATTATGTTTTTGAAATGTTGATTAATGTCAAATTTTGTTTAATTATATTTAAAATGTCAATTACCGTCGAATTATGTTAAATTATGTCTAGAATGTCGATTAATGTCGAATCATGTTTTGGAATATCGATTAATGTCGAATTATTATATTTGAAATGTCGATTAATGTTAATTTATGTCGATTTATGTTTGAAATGTTGATTTATGTCGAATTTGTGTTAATTTTTATTTAAAATGTTGATTTTTGTTTGAAATTCGATTTATGTCGAATTTTGTCGAGAAATGTCAATTTATGTTGATTCATGTTAAATTTTGCATAAAATTTTGATTTATGTTGGATTATGTCAGGATATGTTGATTTGAGTTCGATTTTGTCGATCTAAGGATTATGTCGATTTAGATTCAATTTTGTCGATTTAGGTTCAATTTATCGATATAAGTTAGATTTGGGTTGAGCCAAAGTTTATATTGATTTAGATTGATTTTGGATTGAACGAAGGTTTATCGATTTAGGTTCGATTTGGGTTGAACCTAAGGTTTATGTCGTTGGAGTTCGATTTTGGTTGAGCATAAAGTTTATGTCGATTTAGGTTCAATTTGGGTTGAACATAAGGTTTATGTCGACTTTTGTATGCATTTAGGGTGGTTTCGGGGGTTTGATCTTGATTTTTTTTTGAGTTTGGTTTTGGGTTTTATGTCGATTTGGGTTTGGTTTTGGGATTTATGTCGATTTGAGTTTAGTTTTGAGTTTTTATGTCGTTGAGTTTGGTTAGGTTCATTGTCGATTTGAACCTAAGATTTATGTCGATTGAATTTAGTTAGTTGTCATTTGAACCTAGGTTTATGTAGTTGAGTTGAGTAAGTTCATTGTCAGTTGAACCTAAGGTTTAGATTTAAACTTAAGTTCAATATGGGTTGAACCTAAGTTAGGTTTTGATTTAGATTCAAGTTAAGTTGAACCTAAGATTTAAGTTTGGACTTAAGTTTGATGTGGATTGAACTTAAGTTTGGTTTGGTTTTGGTTTTGGTTCGATTAGTTTGAACCTAAGATTTATGTTTGGACTCGAGTTTAATATGAGTTAAATTTAAGCTTGGTTTTGGTTTTAGGTTCGAGTTAAGGTTTAGGTTTGGACATAAGTTTAATGTGTTAAACTTAAGTTAGGTTTAGGTTAAATTAGGTTCATGTCGGGTTGAACCTAAGTGTTGTTTGACTTGAGTCTATTATGAGTTAGACTTAAGTTAGGTTTAATTTAGACTTAAGGTCATGTGGGGTTTGAACATGTATGGTTTGACTTAAGTCTAATATGTGTTAGACTTAAGTTGGGTTTGGGTTAGACATAGGTTCACGTCGGAGTTGAACCTAAGTTAGGTTGACACGAATTACAATATAGATAGACTTAAGTAGGGTTTGGTTTAGACTTAGGTTCATGTTAGGTTGAACCTAAGTATGGTTCAAACTTAAGTCTATTATGGATTAGACTTAAGTTAGGTTTAGGTTAGACTTAGGTTCATTTCAGGTTGATCCTAAATATGGTTTAACTTAAGTCGGCAATATGGGTTAGACTTAAGTTATGTTTGGGTTAAACTTAGGTTCATGTCAGGTTGAACCTAAAGTTAGGTTTGACTCGAGTTTACGGTAAATTTAGACTTAAGTTGGGTTTGGGTTAGACTTAGGTTCATAATAGGGTTGAATCTAAGTATGGTTGACTTAAATCCAATATGTGTTTAGACTTAAGTTGGGATTCAGTTAGACTTAGGTTCATGTAGTTTTGACTTAAATGTAGTTTGACTTAAATCCCAATATGAAATTTGAACTTAAGTTAGGTTTAGGTTTAAGTGGGATTTCAAGTTAATTAAACCTTAATGATATAAGGTTATTGAACCAGTTAGACACAATTAGATTTTGGTTTAATTAGAGTTTAAAGTTTAATTAAACCTTATTATGTAATGTTTAATTAAATTAATTAGATTTAATTAGGGTTAAGTCTAATTAGAGTTTAGGTTTTAATTAAACCTTGTTATGTAAGTTTTAATTAGGTTAATTAGACTTAATTGGGGCTAAGTCCCAATTAGGGTTTATGGTTTAATTAAAACCTTGTATGTAAGGTTTAGTTAGATTAATTAGACTTAATCGGAGTTAGAGATACAATTAGGGTTTAATTAAGTTTAATTTGTCTTTAAACCTAATTAAGGGTTTTTATGTCTTAAACCCAGTATGATTAGGTTTAAATGGTTAATTAAGTTTAATTTGTCTTTAAACTTAATTAAGGGTTGTTTATGTTTAAACCTAATTAAGGTTAATTAGTTAAACCTAATGTGATTAAATTGAAACTTGAATTTATTAAGTATTTAATTTGTCATCTTAGAATTAATTATGGTTTAATCGGTTAAACCTAATGTGATTAAGGTATAACATTGATTAATTAAGTCTAAATGGTATCTTGAACCTAATTAGGATTTTATTAAATTTAATTTGTCATCTGCTTAATTATGGTTTATTTAGTTAGCTTCAATAAGATTAAGGTATAACTTTCATTAATTAAGTCTAAATGGTGTCTTAGACCTAATTAGGCTTTTATTAAGTCTAATTTGTCATCTTGAACAGTATGGTTTATTTAGTTAACCACAATGTGATTAAGGTATAACTTTGATTAATTGGGTCTAATGATTGTCTTAGACCTAATTAGGGTTTTATTAAGTCTAATTTGTCATCTTAGACTTAATTATAAGGATTCTATTGGTCAGCTTAATGTGATTCGAGTCTAAATTGGTTTTGTTAAAGTCTAATTTGTCATCTTAGACTTAATTATGGTTTTAATTAGTTAAACTTAATGTGATTAAAGTCTAACTTGGATTTATCAAAGTCTAATTTGTCATCTTAGACTTAATTAAGGTTTTATTATCGGTTTATTGTGAGTTAGACTCATTTTAGACCTAGTATATTATGGAATAGGCTAAGTGAAAAGAGATTTGCAAATTTTAGGGTTAAATTTGTTATATAATAAATTTGAACCCTATTTTTGAAAATACCTTTTAAAATTGTCTAATGGTAAAAATGTCATTTAAGGTTATTGTCTGTCACCTTAAATTTTCTAACCATTTTCCAATTTTATTTCTCTTAATTTTCATTTTTTATAATTATTATTTAAAATATTTACAAAATGTCCTGAAAATTATATAAAAGGTGGTCTTAAAGGGTTTCTTTCCTAGGAAAAATCAAATAAGATCCCGCGCAGATAAATTCGAGTTTCGATTTTTCGGTTGTAAATAATTTTATGATTAAAATACTGAAAGTATTTAATTATTTAAAAATTAAATACGAAGAATAAAATTATGATTTTAATTTTCATAATTTTCTCCTCTTCTAAGAGCTTTTCAGAGGTATTTTTATTTATTTTGAGGAGCTTTGTGTAAAAAGATATGCATTTTCGATTATTTTAAGGTTGTTTGGAATTAAAATGGCTCCGGAATTGCGGAGGGTCCCGAGTGTCCTCGTACGCGTCGAGCCGGCGGCGGAAGATCCATTGCGCGGATCCGGACATAGAGCTCTGAGCGCCTTCCCAGGTGGCGCCGTCCGTTCCAAAGCACGGGAACGGTTAATTTTGAGAATTAATCCGAATTAATTTGGAAAATTTTCGAGCCATCGAACTTGAGGTCGATATCTCCTCATTTCTCCTAGAATTGAGTGATTAAATAATGAATATTTGTCTTATTTTATGACTTTTTAATTTAATTTGTATTTTAATTAATTATGTCATTAGTAAAACATTTAAAATTAAATTATTGATCAGTCATTAATCGAAATAATTTGTAAATTAATTATTTGACTAATTTTTATTATTTTTAATCAAAATTGTTGCATTTATTATTTTCATGGTTTTTAATTTAGTTTTTTTCATTTTTAATTAATTATGTCATTAATTAAAATATTAAAAATTAAATTATTAGTCAATTAATTAATCAAAATAATTTTGAAATTAATTTTTGATTAATTTTGTCATTTTTATTTCATTTTGGTGTATTTTTTCATTTTAAGACTTTTAATTTAATTTCATCTTAATTAATTATGACATTAATTAATCACAGAAAAATTAAATTATTAATCCAATTAAATAATCAAAATAATTTTTGAAATTAATTATTTGATTAATTTTGTCATTTTATTTTATTTTGGTGTACTTTTTCATTTTTTATCACTTTTTTTATCATTTTTTGGGCAAAATTGTGTGTTTTGACCCAAAATTGATAAATGTTGACCATAGTTGACCAATGTTGACCTAAGTTAACCTAAATTGGTCAATTTTAGTTTCAAGATCTGTGTGACTTTTTTGACCTTGTCATGGTTGATTTGATTACAATATTTATGATTTTGTCATTTAGGGTCAAAATAGGTCATGTTATTGATTTAGGGTTTAGACTAATTCAAAGGTCAATGTGGTGACTTTTGAATTAGAGTTTTATTGATTTTTGATCAATGTCGATTTGATCGTATCGACATTGTCTTTAAGTCGATTTTGTGGTCAAGAAGATTTTGTCGAGTTTTACCTAGGACTTAGGGTTTATTGTCTTTAGGAAATTGATATGGGTATACTTCCTTTCAAGGTGTTTGGTGAATGATCCTCATGAAAAGGAAAGTAGAATCAATCAACATTTTGTTTTAAATGGTGTTTGATAAGATCGGCTAAAACTCGGCCAAGTTTTACAACAACACAAGGTCGGTCCTTTGTTGGATTCCCAGCAAAAGGAAGGAAGTACTGGGTGTCTTCGTCCGATCCATCTCATAAGGAAAACCTGGGAAGCAATACGATGATATAGAGGACTTTCTCTTGGTGGAATCCCTCTCGACCTACGATGCCATCTTCGGTCGCACCTCCTGTGACTACGTGGTGACCTCACCTAACATGGGTTCTCGACGATGAGAAGGTTATCGCAGTTCGGGAAAACTTGGAACATTCGCCATTACTATTTTAGTAGTTTCAAACTTTTACCATGAACCACTCGACATCTGGATCTTGAGAGAAGGTGGAGCTCAAAACTAGCGAGACCATCCCTCGGGTACATAGGTGAAGAACCACATAAGGTTTTCCTAATTAGTGAACATTTTGATACGATTTCAGAAATATCTGATGCAAAACTTCATGCCGTGTGTTGTTGGCTTGGACTGCGAGCGGAGATGCCGGCGTTAAACATCGGCCACTACTCTTAGTGGAGTGCGCAGAAGATCCGGTCGGCTGTCGAAGACTTTGGTCGAACCAATAGTGGCGGAGGTGCGGTCAGCGTGTTGTGGCGGATGATCTAGTACTTGACTTGGCTCTTGACATCTTCGTGATATAAAAAACAAGCGTGTTGTGGCGGATGTGCATCGGCCCGGCCATCTCGACGTCGGCACCCCGAATCTTTCTTAATACGTAGAGATTAAAACCTTGGTAGACACGGTTATCGTATACTCGATCATGAGCTTCACCGATGCTTAGTACGGCTAACACCGAATAGATATGCACCCTTTAGATGTGAAAAACAACCTTTATTACTAAAAAATGCATACTCTATTTTAATGTAATGCTCTTCGAGGCTTAAAAATGTTGGGGGGCGACTGTCAATGCTTTATGAATGTATTTTTTGCTAATAAAAAAGAAAATAAACATTGTGGTGTATGTCGACGACATTCTGGTTAAGAGTAAATCACTTAAATAGTACATCGAAGATCTAAAAGAGACCTTTATAACACTAAAAAAATCAATACGATATTGAACCCATCCAAGTGCACCTTGACACATTGTTGAGAATTTCCTTTGCTTCCAATTAACTCCCGAAAAGGATTGAAAACCAATCTGAAAGTGCGAAATCTGAACATGCCACATCCGTGGATGCGATGGAAATTCACGGACTAAATGATCGGATTGTCGGACTCGGTCGTTTTCATCTCGAATTAGTGATAAATGCGCGAAATTCTTTAAAGCGCTAAGAAAAAATCAATGTTTTGAATGGATGATCAAAAGTGAGGAAGTGTTCAATAGCGAAAAACTCTTTATCATCACCACCAGCAGCGAAGCTTGAAGCCGAAAAAAACATCGATGTAAATTGGAGTAGGATGAGAGATTGTCATGTCGGTTCGATCCAGTGGAGTCGGTAAGGCGAGTACCCAATCTACTACATGAGTTAGTGCTCCATGGCGCCAAAACTAGGTACACGATTATGGAAAAACTAATCTTCACTTTAATTATTTATGCTTGTAGGCTTTCATTGTATTTTAGGATGCATTCGATCCTGATGGTCATGGACCATCGGCCAAATCCGTGCTCGCACACCCAAGGCACTTCAATCGGCGCAAAATGAGATTTGTAGAGCTCGCGTTCAACATCACTTACGTCCTGCACGACGATCGAAAGCTCGAAGCGATTGTAGACTTCACAGCTGATTTTTTTTGTGGGAGTGATAGAAGGAATTGTCACCAAAGACATGGAAATGGACTCTGCTATGTTGATGGATCCTCCAGCGAGGTGATAGTAGGGTGGTTTGGCTGCGAATAGCCCGGCCGAGAGGAAGCATTTCTACTAGTTAATCTTGATAGAGTTTGACATCACAAATAATTAGACAAATTATTATGCATTGATCTTGAGACTCCTCTGTTATGAAATAGGTGCTCGAGACCTCATTGCGAGGCCCAACTCCTTGTTGATTGTGAATCGAGTTAATGGGGAATTCAAATCCAGAGACGAGCTAATGAGTGAGATACCTCGCCAAGATAAAGATGAAATTGGGGAGATTCAGAGCTTCCATATCGAAGCACATCAGTTGGGATGAAAATCAAGTTGTCGATACCTCTCCAAACATATACGTTTGGGAGGAAGGCCCATAAAACTTACCGGAACTAATGATCGATGAGCCATAAGCCAAGGAGATGGCAACGGGATATGAAAAGCTTGGTGGATCCATGCATCCACTACTGAGGCGGGTAAATAGAGGAAATTATCGAAGATTCGAAGTGATTTAAAATTAAGCCTCCTAATACATGTTAATCGACATAAAGTTGTTCTAGAGATAGGTTACCTCAGTGTATCTGAGGTGCTTGAAAGTGGATGAGGTCTAAGATGTGCTTGGAGGTGTGGAGAATGTGGCAACCACTCGAGAGGAAAACATTGGCTGCCGCACGTAACGTGATGATACTTTTGGAAAACGCTCTGAAAGATGACATAAAATTATCAAGAAGAAGCAAACTGTATTAAAATACACCCTACATCGTGGGCGGCTTGAAAGCTACAGCGTGGTGACCCTGGGGCTGTTCACCATCAGCGGAAGGCTAGACATTCTCGGGCCTTTTAACAAAATCGAAGACACGAGGAAGTTCCTCTTGGTGTCCATTGATCCACTGAAAAATTTGATAGCTTTTGAATGCCTATTTCATATCTATTTTTTGATGATATTTCACTTTAAAAGAAGGTATTTTTCATGATTTCATGCGAATACGAAGATTTTAGGCCTTTAGAGCAAAATAAGAAAAAATTGAATTCGGAGTGAAAGGAGGCAAATTGTGCAAGTTGAACTAGGGTCGGACGACACTGGTTCCCGTGTCGGATCAGCGCTCGAAGATAAAGAGTTTGACCGAACGACGGACAATAGCGCCGTACGGCTCCCTGTCGGCGTCGGACCATGCCACATCGTGAATCAAACTAGATTCGATGTATTTGGCTGGATTTTGGAAGAATGCATGAGGAAACTCTTGGGAAAGTTGGTTACATCCGAATTTAGAAAACTGATTTGGAGGGAATCTTTCTTGTCTTTCCAGTGCTTTTGAAGTTAGAGAAGTGTTCTTCTCTTTCTTTAGAGTGTGGGGAGTCCATTAGAGTGTATAGGGTTTGTGTTATTCTCATACACGGAGTGTAGGAGGAGAGGAAAAGTGAGAGATTTCTTCGTCCTTACTCATCTAAAGAGAGAGTAGTGTGTTGTTGTAAAGAAGAAGAGTCGAAGAATTTCAAGAGGTTCACTTGGGGAAGAATTTGAGATAAGTTGTATTTACTTTTGCTGTTTGTTTGACGTTCTTTATATATATATATATAAAATCCATCTTTTGTCGTACTTTCCTCATGGATCTTGAGTATATTTATTTCTTCCTCCTTTTAATGTGATGCGGTGGAAATGATGTGCAATTTTATGTTGAGAAATTGTGACGACCTTTTTACTTTGCACTTCATTTACTTTTGATCGGCCCCGATTGATTTGTTACGACATTGTGAAATATACGTTCCGAAAGTACTACAAGTTCTACAATAAAAGTGGTCAATTGATGTCCATGAATGAGTGATGTAGTTCATGAGGTTGAGTGCAAATAAATAGGGAAAAATATTTTGATGGTCGTACGATTGAAGATTTCGAGTGACGAACTAAAATCTCCAATTTGGTAGGGTTTGGAAACTAAAGCGAGAGTTAGCCCTCAGGTGAGGGGATTGTGAGAGCTCCGTAGTGACAGTCGGTATCCTCCCGGCTTTAACCACATATTTAGGAGCGAACTTTGGATTGTGATATTCTTTATGATGCTCGGAAGAGGGTAAAGAATAAGAATGCTCTTATTTAACTGTCTGATTGCATCAGCGATCTTTATCACTAAATCATTTCATTAGCATTGAAAAGGAGGAGGATTCTTTCTTACATTTGAACTTTCGTTATAAATGCGAGTCTTGTGTTAGTTAAGCGTATTTAGAAAAGTAGAACGTGCTTTAGTAGAATTAGTAACTACAATGTACGAAAAATCTTAATATTGTGAGTACTTGCTGCAATTGTGATTGATTCGAGCAGTAATTTCTATGCTCTATTATAGAATTCTGATCCTCCTCGAAGTAGGATTGATAACCATGACTCGGCTAGAGCCTGCATTGCTTGAGTGATACGTATACTTGCGTTTAAATTTGTGACTCATCATTAATGCGGCATCGATATATAAATGCGGGTTCATAAATTCTAAAAATTAAAATGATCACATGAATTTTTTGACACTACTCTTGTGAGTTAAAATCTTAAAGTGGTAAGGTCGACAACGTAAATTATTGCATTTAAAAATCATGCATCAAGTTTTGGTGTCGATGCTCGGAGGTAACAACGAAGGTAGCAGTAAAAGTAAATTTGGTAGTATTTGAAAACTTATATTCGAATCACAAGTCATAATTGTGTGTGCTTGCTTAACTAGCGTGCTTATTGCGATTGTGTCATGATTTGGAATTGAAAATTTAATACCTTAAATTTATGAGTTGGAATATCTTGTCGAAAAGATTAGCGAAATGAGAGGAATTTAGAAATTTAAATCGAATGACGAACAATTTAAACAATCATAGAGAGTTGAAAATTAAAACCAGCCGAGACCTTTAAGAGATTACACTAATCTGCATTAGATGAAATTAAGCCTTTATGATGTGGTTGCTAATTCATTCAGCTTTTTAAAAATGTTGTCTCCGAATGGTACAAAGCAATCGATTCGATTGGAACGTTGAATGAAGATCCTAATTCATCTTTGCGAAACTTTATTTAGAAACTATGTGCAACTTTAATTATATTAGTGTCAAACGACGTTATGGAACTTCAATTTTTTTCTTTTTCACTAAGGGACAAGGCTAAGGCATGGTTAAATGCATTAGCACCTGGGCCTGATAGAACTTGGGGAGAACTTTCACAAAATTCTTGCAGTATTTCCATATCAAAAATGCTAAGCTTAGAAATGATATAACATCTTTCGGTCAATTTAAAAGAGAATCGATATATGAGTCTTGGGAAAGATTTAAAGATCTTCTTAGGAAATGTTCATATCATGCTTTACCAGATTGGTTAATAATTCAAACATTTTACAGTAGTTGGTAGGATCTCTTAGATCAATTATGAATCTTTATTTCTTTGATGGATATTTAATGTCAAAACCTTTTGAAGAGGCTTGTGCTTTAATCGAAGTAATGATCACCAATAATTATCAATGACCCGCTGAAAGGGTAAATCCTACGAAAGTAGCTAGTATTCATTATTATGATGCTATAAGCTTGTATTAGTTTCTAAAATTGTTGTTCTTTCAAAAAAAAGATCAATACGAAATGAATTATCCTCAAACGCCGCCGGTGTTAGAAGAAAATTTATTAAGACAAATCGTAGGTGCTCGAATCTTCATATGAAACCTTAAATGCTATAAATAAAAGACAGAGCAACCCTTATTCAAACTATTACGATCTGGTTGGAAGAATACTTGGTGGCGAATAACAATAATAATGCTAATACGCAGGTGAACCCAATAGGAAACGTTAACAAGGAAACATGAATTATAAAACTTCTCATCCTCGGGCTTTTATAACAATCAATAGAATTTTAGGAAAAGAAAGTTGTCTATGGAAGAAATAGTTACGAGAACGTAGGACCTAAACTACAAAGTCAAGGAGGCGTAATTAAAAACATAGAAAATCGATTAGGGAATATTATGGGGGGGGGGGGGGGGGGGGGGGGGGGGGGGGGGGGGGGGGGGGGGGGGGGGGGGGGGGGGGCAACCAAGATGCTCTCTAGCAATATTGAAGTAAATCCGAAAGATCGAGTAAAGAACAAATCAAGGCTATTCAATTAAGAAGTGAAAAGAATTGGAAACAAGGTACCAAAAAGAAACTAAAAGTTGAAAAAGAAAAGGTGGAACCACGAGGGCAAGTTGAAGGATTTAGCCCATCTTAGTTTTGATTAGAAACATAGTGTCAAAAATTGACCAGAAGTTTATTTTAATTTTCCTTCTTTAAACCTCCTTAATCAAAGTGATTAGACCTAAGTCACTATCAAGCCCTTAAGTTTTTAATGGGTAAGGTTGTTAATTTTGAAGAGATTTAATTTCTGTGAATGTAATTCTTTTATATGAATCATGTTGTTTTTTAATCATCCATTAAGGGTATCTAGATTAATGAATTTATTAACTTCCAAGTCCATACCCCTATCCACAAGGATCCTTAATTTGATTTTCCTCCCAATATTGAATTATTGAAGAAATTGTGGATTTAAATGTGACAATATTGATGGATTTCTACCATTTCATCCTTTAATGATGGAATCACCTAACAAGTAAATTAGGATTATGAACTACACATTTTTTCCCTTAGGGCCTCAAATCCTAAAATTACCATTTTTTGCCCCTCGGGCCTTATTACCTTCATAATTCGTTAAATTTAATCCAGTGACTTTGGAATTTTATCAACCGACTCATGGGTCGATTAAGACACCAGAGGAGAAAATGTAATTTTTCAAATTTTAATTTAAATTATATATTTATTTTGATGCAAAAATGATGAGTTTTAATGAAAATTCCATAACTTTGACCAAGACATATCCAAATCCTTTGAAATTTTATTGGAGGTAGCATTAAGTGAGGGACACACATGGACAAAAGTTCATAATTTTTAGTTTATATTATTCATGAAAAATAATTTACTTTCTGTAGTATTAATGCATTATAAAATATTTTAAAGGTGGGAAATTTGGTTTTGTATTTTTCTTAAATCAGTCCAAGTTCAAGGAATCTAGAGGATAAAATTTCATATTTTTTCTGATTTTTTCTTTGATTTATGAGATTTATTTTGGTGAAAAATTGTAAAAATTCATTTTTTGGTAAAACAATTATTCAAGGCTTTAAAAATTTATATTTTAACTTAGAGACTTAGGAAAATTATGTGGATGACCCTTAAGTGATTAGGAAACCAAATGTGATAATTTAGTGATTTTTAACATTTTTGGGATTTTCTTATTTTTTATTGTTTAAATATTCAAAATATTGTTAAAAATGAAAATTTTACAAAAATTCAAATTTTATTTTTGAAAACTCCTCTAATGTAGAGAACTCCCAAAACAATTTTTTGTAATTTTTTTTGAGTTATATTTTAATTATTAAAAATCATTTAAGTGCAGAAAGTGATAATTAACTTGGAAAATTCATTTGGGGCAACCAAATAAACTCAAAAGTCTTGAAATTTTTATGGACAGTCTCACAGTCCCTAAAATGTAGTGAGTGATTTTGTGTAATTTTGATATTTAATTTGTTCAAATTATTTAAAATTACTTTAAAAATCACTCTCACACCCATTTTGAGACTGTCCATGCTTCAGGAACTTTGGGGCTATTTAGTTGCCCAAATGAATTTTCGAGTTAGTATGCTTTGGCACTTAAATGATTTTTAATAATTAAAATATAAACTCAGGCAAAAAAATTGTTTTGAGTTCTATGATTAGAGGAGTTTTCTAAAAATAAAATTTAATTTTATAAAATTTTCATTTTTAACAATATTTTGAATATTTAAATAATAAAAAGATAAAGAAAATCCCAAAATGTTAAAAATCACTAAAATTATCGCATTTGGTTTCCTAATCACTGGGAGTCATCCACATAATTTTCACACAAGTCTCTAAGTTAAAATATAAATTTTAAAAACCTTGAATAATTGTTTAACTTACTAAAAAATGAATTTTACAATTTTTCACCAAAATAAATCTCATAAATCAAGAGAAAATCAGAAAAATAACAATTTTCCTCTAGATTCCTTGAACTTGGACGTTAGAAAATGCAAAACCAAATTTCCCACCTTTAAAATGACACATAATGCATTAATACAGAAATAAATTATTTTTCATGAATAATAAAATTAAAAATTATGAGCTTTTGTCCATGTGTATCCCTTAATGCTACACTCAATAAGCTGAAAATTTGGATATGTCTTGGTCGAGTTGTAAAATTTTCATTAGAACTCATCATTTTTGCATCAAATAAATATATAATTTAAATTAAAATTTAATTTACATTCCTCCTGCAGTGTCTTATTGACCCATGGCGGAGACCCAGATAAAGAATTCAAAGTCACTTTGAGATTAAATTTAGCAGATTATGAAGTGGCGAAGAACAAAATATTAATTTTAGGATTTGGAGCCACAGAAAATGTGTAGTTCTAATCTGAATTTGATGATTCCATCATTAAAGTGAAATCCACTTGATATTGTCACATTTAAATCCACAATTTCTTGATAATTATTATTAGGAGGAAAATCAATTAGGATCCTTAGGGATAAGGGTACATGAACTTGGAAGTTAATGGTCGATTGAGAAATCCCCAGATGCAATGGATGATTAAAAAACAACATGAGCCATTATACTTCACGGAAATTAAATCTCTTCAAAATTAACAACACGTTAAAAAAGCAAAAGGGCTTGTTGACTTAGGTCCTGTGGCTTTGATTAAGGAGGGACAGGAAAATTAAAATAGGCTTCTAATAATTTTGACATATAAGCTGTCAGCTAAGATGAGCTAAATCGACTTGCCTGATTCCACCTTTTCTTTTTCGACTTTATTTCACACAGTACCTTGTTTCAATTCTTTCCTTTCTTAATTGAATGGCCTTGATTTGTTCTTTTACATGATCTTTGATTTACTTCAATATTGCTAGAGTAGTTCTGAGAGATACATTCTTGAAGTGCGGTGGCAATATTCCACAGTGATTTTCTATGTTTTTATTCGACTCCTTGACTTTGTAGTTGAGTCCATGTTGAGCTATTTCTTCCATGAACAACTTTCTTTCTAAAATTTATTGATTGTTATAAAGCGTGAGATGAAGTTTGCAATTCATGTTTCCCTTGTGTTGTTGATTTCTACATTGGAATTCATTGGCAGAATATTAACATTATTGTGTTATTCGATTTAGGCCCCAGGTGATTCTTCCAACCGGAGATATAAATAGTTTGAATGAGGTTGCTTCTGTCTTATTTATGAATTTAAGGTTTTCATATGAAGATTGAGCACCTGCAGTTTGTCTTAATAAATTTTCTTCAGCTGCCATGGCATTTGAAAGATGAACATTTCGTATTGATCTTTTTTAAAGAACAACAATTTTAAGAAACTATCATAGTTATAGCATCATGATAATGAATACCTTTACTTTCGTAAATTCTGCTCAGCAGTCGTATTAATTGATCGTGCATCGATTAAACACAAACTCTTCCAGGTTTTGACATTAGATATCCACCGACACCAATCCATTGTAAAATATTTGAATTATTAATAATCACAGTAAGCATGATATAATTTCCTGGAAAGATCTTTAAATCCTCCCCAGAGACTCATATCGATTCTCTTTTAAATTGGTAGAGATGTTATATCATTTCTAAACTTAGCGTCTTTGGTAGACGGTAAGAATTTTGTGAGGATTCTCCCCAGTTCAATAGGTCAGGTGCTTTAATGCATTTAACCATGCCTTAACCTTGTCCCTTAGTGAAAAGAAAATTTCGGAGTGCATTTAATAGTTTGACTCCGTCATATCAATGTTGCACATAGTTACAGAAAGGTAGGTGGGATGCTTCGTTGATGTTCGCATTGGTGTTGTTTGTACCGTTTGGATATTAACGACAGGACTGAATGAATTAACGACCACGTAAATGGACCAAGTGAATTTCATACAATGTAGGATTAGTGTGATCTCTTAAAGGTCGGTTGGTACAATTTCAACTCCCATGATTGTTTAAATTGTTCGTCGTTTATTTAGGCCCTACAAATTCTCTCATTTGCTTTTGAATCTTTTTGTGATGCATAATAAATGGGTATTAATTTTCGATTCCAATCTGGCATACACCCCGATTTAACGTAAACACGCTAGTTAAACGAGCACACACAATGACTGTGTTTCGAATATAAGTTTTGAGCTTCTGCAATTACTTTTTACTTGTTTACCTTTGTTGTTGCACCTCGAGCATCGATACCAAAGCCCGATGCATGATTTTTAAATGCGATAATTCGTTGACTCAACACTATAGATTACAACCCACGGAGTAGTGTCAAAAAATTCATGTGACTATTTTGAATTTTAGAATTTATGAACCCGAACATATATTGATACCAGTTAATGATGAGTCGCGGACGCAAACCTCCGTATCATGACCAATGCGGAGCTGTATTGGTCATGGTCTCGATGCCGAGGAGAACATGACATAGAAGTGCGCTCGAATCAATCTGGTGCAGTAATGCCACTTAATAAGACACAGAACTGATTAATAGTTACTGGACGCGTTCCTGCAACATGATTAATAACACAGACTAGATTTATAGCGAGTTGAATGTAAGAAGAATCCTCTGCTTTCAATGCTAATGGGGTGATTTAGTGATAAAGATCGTGTCTAGCTATATTATTAAACAAGGCATTCTTATTCTTTACCCTCTTCCGGCAATCATGAAAGGATATTGGGCAATCCCGAAGTTCGGTTCCTAAATATGTGGTTGCCAGAAACGGGAGAGACCGGCAGCGGAGCTCTCCTCCCAGATACGAGAGTGGAGTTTTAGTCGGTCACTCTGAAATGCTGATTATACGGCCGTCAATATTTTTCGCATTTATTGCACTCGGCCTCATGGACGTCCTTCGTTCATGGACATTGAATTTGACCTTCACTTTTGTGTAAGAACTTAATAATTGCTCGGAACGTATATTTCACTTGATAGAGACACAACAAATCAATTAATATTAATAGTGAAGTCTTGACAAAGGTAGATCACAGAATTTCTTGACATAAGAGCAATCATTTCAGCCTCATTGAAAGGAGGAAGAAAAATAGTATACTCAGATCATGAGGAAATGCGACAGATAGTTTTATATATATATATATAGCGACGTGTGAACAGAAATTGTAAATATGACTATCTCGAATTCTTCACGTGAAACACTCTTGAAACTCGCACGACCATAGCTAACTGCAGCCGACACCTTTCTCTTTAGATGAGACAGAAATATACCACTTTTCTCTCGCACACAAATTAGAGAATAACACAAACCTATACACTGATGGGCTCATACTTCCCAAAGAGAACACTCTCAACCCCAAGACAGAAGACGATGGAAGATCAGTTTAAAATTCGGATGCTCAACTTTTAAGGATTTCCTCATCGACTAATCGATCAGCCAAATACATTGAATCTAGTTTGATTCAACGATAGACATGATTCGACGCTCGATGGGGAAACCGTCGGCATTGTCCTCGTGATGCAGTCGAACTCTTTATCTTTGACGACATCCGACAATGGGACGATGTCGTCGATACCCTGGATTCAACGCAGGCTATAAACACCCTAGAAACAAATTCGCTCTTTCTTGTTTTTTATGCAAAGCTAAAATCTTCGTACTGCAGCAATCATGAAAATACCCTTCTTTAAAAAGTGAAATATCATCAAAAATAGATATGAAATAGGCATTAAAGAGATATCAAATTTTCAGTGGATCAATGGACACCAAAGGAGCTTCCTTGGCACTCGGCGGAGCTTGAGGCCAGAAGAGCCCACATGGTGAGCAGAGTGTACCGTGCTGTTCAAGTCGGTAATGATGTAGGTGTGTATTTTTAATGCCGGTTGCTGCTACGATATTTTAGCCAATCTTCAGGAGCGTTTTCAAAGTATCATTGAGCGTTACGTGGTAAGACGATGTTTTCCTCTTGAGTGGTTGCCACATTCTCGAGCCTCCGCTGAAGCCGGCCTCATGCTGGCACCTCGAGTACTAGCTGAGGTAACCCAATATATAAATTTAACTTTATGTCGATTAACATGTATTAGGAGGCTTTAATTTTAAATCACTTGAATCTTTATTTCCTACCGATCTTCGAGTAGTGGGTCGTGGATCCACCAAGCTTTTCGTCTAGTTATACCGTCTCATGACATGATTCATCGATCATTTAATTGACAAGCATTTAATATGTTTGGAGGGTATCGACAATTTCATCCGGTGTGCTTGATATAGATGCTAGTCTCGATTTCCATCTTTATCTTGGCGAGATATACGACCGATATCGTCTGCGGGTTGAATTCCCCGTTAACTCGTTCTGTCAACAGGGGATGACCTTGCAATGTCTCCCGGCACTGTTTCATGGGGCAGGAGAAGATGCCGAGGTCGATGCATAATAATTTATCTGAATTATTTGTGATGTCGAACTCTATCGAATTAGCCCAGTAAACCTGCAGCGTGACCACCGCGGAGGAATCCGTCAACATGTCAGCGTGACCGTGCCTCACCACACGAAAAGATCAGCCGAGGAATCTACAGTGCCCGAGCAACATCGTGGCCGAGACGTAAGTGATGTTGAATTCGCCCGTGACTCATTTTAGCCGATGATGTGTGAGCACGGACTCAGTCCTTGACTCCGGGGTCGAATCCTCCCTAAAACCTGATGAAGCTTTACAAAACATAGATAATTAAGTGAAGTTAGTTTTTCCGCATAATCGTGTGCAGGTTTTTTTGAAAAATGCATGGCGACCCGACTCATTAGCCAGTAGGTGGGTCTTTGCCTTGCGGCCACTTGGATCGGGGCGGGCCTTGACAATCTCTCATCCTGCCGATTTACATTGATAGTTTTTTTTCGACTGGCTTTGAAGCGTGTGTGATAAAAAGAGTTTTTCAAGCAGTAGACACTTCCTCACTGTTTTTCTTAGGCGCTTAAAAATTTCGCGCCATTGCCCAATTAAGAATGAAACGGCGAGTCGAACTGTCCGTCATTTAGTAGTTTCCTTGCGGTCCGTGAGATGTGGTATGTCTAGGTTTCTTGCCGAGTTGGTTTTCGGTCAGCTTTGGAGTTGGTAGACGAAAGGAAAATTCTCGGTCCCTGTGTTGAAGGTACTTTAAGGTTCGTCATCGTATTGATTTTTTTTTAGTGTATAAGGTCTGCTTAGATCTTCGTTGTACTAGTGATTTACTCTTAGCTAGAATGTCGTCGACATACACCACGATGTTTATTTTCTTTTTTATTAACAAAATACATTCATAAAGCATTGATAGGTAAACACGATAACTGAAAAATATTACGATAAAATAGAGTATGCATTTTAGTAATAGGTTATTTTCATCTAAAGTGCATATCTATTTAGTGTAGCCGAACTAAGCATCGAAGCTTCATGTGAGTATTGATGTGTCTACCAGGTTTTGATCTTCGGCCGGTGTGGGTGTGATTTGGAGCGAGCGACGTCGAGATGAGGCTGAAGTGTGCACCGCTGCCACTGCTTTGGCGTTTGTTTTATATCATGAGATGTTGAAGAGCCAAAGTTGGAGTACTAGATTTCATCTGCCACAACACGTTGTGCACCTACACGTCGACCAAATCTCGACGGTCGAGCAGATCTTACGGGGTCCGGAAGAAACCAGTGGTGACGTTTAACGGCATCTCGGTGATCCAAGCACAACCTGCGAATTAACTAGGAGTTTTGTAGGGTATTTCTTAAAATACGTTGTCAAAATGTTCAGCTATTAGGAAAGGCCTTATGTGGTTCTTCATCGAAACGAAATGCCGGGATAATTCAGCAATTTTGAGCCGCCTCTCTCCCGAATCCGGATGTCAGTGGTTCGTGGTAAGTTGAAACTACTTAATGGTAACTATGAACAATCCCAGTGCCGGAGCCGTGATAACCTTCTCATCGAAGAACCCATGTAGGTGGTGCCCCGTAGTTGTTTAGGAGAGTGTGCGGCCCATGGCAGGACGGAGAGGATCCTGCATATCGTGTATTTAGCTTCCGAGACTCGCCCATGAGATGGATTCGGACGAGACACCCGGTCTCTCCTTTGGCAGAAATCCGAACGAAAGGACAGGCCGATGTTAACAAACATTCGGGGATTTAAATTTGTCTATCAACATGCATTTAAAGCAGATGTTTATTGACCTTACTTTGTGAAGTCTGAAAAGTATACTATATTGACCTCCTCAAAGACAATAGATGCTAAAACCTTATTGAAATCTTCTTGACATAAAATTGGCAAAGGCAATGTTGACATGTCAATGAAAATTGACATTGATGAAAATCGATAAAACTACAGTGAAAAGTCACCGCATTGACCTTTGAATTAATCCCAAACCACAAATTGAATTGACATGACTATTTTGACTGCAAAATGACAAAATCATAAAATATTGATCAAATCAACCATGATACGCAAGATTGAAAAAATGCGAAGATCTTGAAACTAAAATCGACGATTTAGAGCTTAGATTACGACGTTGGTCGACAATTGACATTTTGGTGAAACACACAATTGAACAAGCGGTAAAATGGCCTACCAAAAATAAAATAAAAATGACAAAATTAATCAAATAATTAATTTCAAAATTATTTTGATGCTAAATTGACTAATAATTTAATTTTTAGGTATTTTTAATTAATGTCGTAATTAATTAAGATAATTAAATTAAAAGTCTTAAAATGAAAAATACGCAAATGAAATAAAAATGACAAAATTAATCAAAAATTAATTTCAAAATTGGCTTTTGATTAATTAATTGACCAATAATTTAATTTTAATATTTACAATAGCGTAATTAATTAAAATGAAAAAACTAAATTAAAAACCATGAAAATAACAAAATGCACAATTTTGATTAAAAATAATAAAATTAGTCGGAAAATTAGTGCAAATTATTTTGATTAATTGACTAATAATTTAATTTTAAATATTTTAATTATTTGGCGCAATTAATTAAAATACAAATTAAATTAAAAAGTCATAAAAACAAGACAAATATTCATTATTTAATCGCCGATTCTAGAAATTGAAATGAGATATTGACCTTTAGAGGGACATTAACCGAAAATTTTCAAATTGTAGAGTTAGTGCCGGCCAAAATTAACTAGGCGGGCAACGGCTGATCAAAAGGCGCCGTATTTGGTGTCGGTCGCTATGGCCGATTTTGCCGACCGGCACCTCACGAGAACACTTGGGATTTTCCGGTGGTCCCGGAGCCGGCCCCAAACCGAGTTTGACCTTAAAATGTCGAAAATGCGTATCTTTTTGCACAAAGCTCCACCGAAATAAATAAAAATACCTGCGAAAGCTCTTAAAGGGAAAATTGTAATTTAAAATCATAATTTTATTCTCATATTTAATTTTTAAATAATTGAAAATACACTCTGCAAAATTATTTTTAATTGTTAAAATTATTTTTAATCAATGCAGTACGAGAATTTATGCCGTGCCGTGAGATGCTTATTTGATTTTTCCTGGGAAAAACACTAGGCCGCCTTTTATAATTTCAGGACATTTTATAGATATTTTAAATAATAATTATAAAATGAAAATTAGAGAATAAAATTGAATAGTTAGAAAATTTAAGGTGACAGGCAAATAACTATTAAAATATTTGTTTTTAGGCCAAATTAGACGATTTTAAAGGCATTTTCAAAATAGGAGTTGAAATTTGATATATATGAAATTTAATACAAAATTCTTGATCCTCTCTTTCCTTAACATTCCATAATATACTAGGTTCAAAATGGTACAGCCATGATAAACCGATAATAAAACACCAATTAAGTGCAAGATGACAAATTAGACTTGATAAATCAGTTAGACTGTCGCATTAAGTTTACAACTGAATTAAACCATAATTAAGTCTAAGATGGCAATTAAACTATGAAAACCAATTTAGGCAATCACATTAGGTTTAACCTAAATAAACCATAATTAGAATCCTAAGATGGCAAATTAGATAATTGGAACAAGACACCATTAGGCACCAATTAATGAAGTTATACCTTAATCGCATTAGGTTTAACTAAATAAACCATAATTAAATTACAAAGATGACGAATTAGGCTTAATAAAAACACAATTGATCTAAGACACCATTTAGACAATTAATAAAGAAGTTATACCTTATTTATTAAGGTTTAACTAAATAAACCATGAATTAGTGTAAAGATGACAAATTAAATTTAATAAAATCTAATTAGGTGCAAGATACCATTTAGATGATGTTATACCTTAATCACATTAAAATTAGCGATTAAACCATAATTAATTCTAAGATGACAAATTAGGCTTAATAGCCAAGTTTACTAATCGCGATAGATTTAACTAATTATTACAATTACATTGAGTTTAAAACATAAGCAACCCTTAGTGATTTAGAAGACAAATTAAACTTAATTAACCATTTTGATACAATCACATTAGATTTAGATTTATAAAAACCCGCAATTAGGTTTTAAAGACAAATTAAACTTGAATTAAACCTAATTAGACTTAACAAAAGATTAGCTCCCAATTAATGCAACTAAACCTTACATAAGGATTTAATTTAAACCATAAACCCTAATTGCTTGATAAAATCTAATTAACTTTAATTAAAACTTACATAACGAGATTTAATTAAACTTTAAATACAATTAGACAACACGAAATTAAATGCAATTAATTTAATTAAACATTACGTAATAGGTTTTAATTAAACTTTAAACTGAATTAAACCAAATCTAGTGGAACAATCAATTGATTAAAACCTTGCATCATTAAGGTTTAATTAACTTGAAATCCTACTTAAACCTAAACTGGCAAGGTAGCCGTGGACAAGGAGTCGAACCACATTTAAATTGAGAACGCTGGACTGGGGTCGCTTGGGCAACAGAATGCAAACCATATTAGACTTAAGTCAGGCCATGCTTAGATTGACACGACATGAACCTAAATTAACCCAGTATTAAATGCAGCCCATTGTAAACTTAGTCGAACCTAACCCAAGTTCAACATGACATGAACCTAAGTTTGCTTAATCCAAGTACGACATTATTAGACTTAAGTTAAACCATGTTAGGATCGACCTGGAGGCAGACACAAGTCTAACTGAGCTGGCAAATCCCCAATCCATATTAGACTTAAGTCGAGCCATCTTAGGTTCGACCTAACATGAGCACAAGTCTAAACCAAACCACAACGAAGTCGCCCGTATTAGACTGTGTCGAGCAGCAGGTTCGACACCGCGTGAACTGTACGACGAGCCAGGCTTAAATTAACACATATTAGACTTAAGTCGAGCAAATACATGAGTTGAACGACATGACCTTAAATCTAGAATTAAACCTAACCCAAATTAACTCATATTAGACTCGAGTCGAAACGGCATGAGTTCGACGACATGAACACAATTCAGCACCTAAACTGGCAAGTTTAACACATATTAAACTTATGTCCGAATACAAACCTTAACTCGAACTGGTAATTGACTTAAATTTAACTGTATTAGGCTTGGAGTCCCGAGCATGATGCGGAGTTCCAGACTAACTTGGGCAAAACGAGCAAAGCCAGAGCTTGATCCATCGAGCTTAAGTCCAGGCTTAAATCTTAGGTTCAACTTAACTTGAATCCCAAATCGAAACTAACTTGGTGACCATATTGAACTTAAGTTTAAATGCAAACATGAGTTCGGCCGACGATGAACCTTACTCGGCTACGGCTACGACGTAAGCCTTGAGTTCGAATGACAACTAACTAAATTCAATGGACATAAATCTTAGGATTCAGTGACAATGAACACAACGAGCACAAATCGACATAAAACTCGAAACTAAACTCGAATCGACATAAATCCCAAAGCAATAATTGTATGGAAACCAAAAACCAAACTCAAATCGAATCAAACCCGAAACCAAATTTAAGCGGACAAAAGTCGACATAAACCTTATGTTAAAACCCCAATTGAGCGCAATCGACCTCAAAGCTTTAGGTTGACCAAAATTGAACCTAAATCGACATAAACCTTGATTCGGCCAAATTATTTTCATCGACATAAACGCCCGTTAAATCCAATTGAATCTAAATCAATATAAACTTTTGGTTCAGCGATTAAGACATGTCGATAAATTGATATAAATGCGACAAAATTGAATCTAAAGCGACATAATCATAGGATCAGCAAAATTGAACTCAAATCAACATATCCTGACATAATCAACATAAATCGAAATTTTATGCAAAATTTAACATGAATCAACATAAGTGGCATTTAGGCAAAATTTGACATAATCGAATTTCAAACAGAAATCAACATTTAAATAAAAATTAACACAAATTCGACATAAATCAACATTTCAAACATAATCGCGTAAATTAACGTTAATGTTGTTAGCTTATTAATAATTAAACGTGTCGATATTGACTTGTAGTTGACATTAATGCGACATTCTAGACATAATTTAACATAATTGACGGTAATTGACATTTAAACATAATTAAACAAAATTTAATCAACATTCAAAACATAATTGACGTTAATAATGTTAATGAAGCATTCCAAACATTATCCGACATAATGCGACATCAAATCTAAGTTGACTAATCGAACAGTGACGTTATTGACGTAATTAAACGTTTAACCAAAATCAAGCTTAGGCTCGATATTATTGGGCGTAATTGACGTCAAATTTAAGCTAAAACCCAAATCAAAAATAAGTGACATTATTTGATATAATTTGACATCAAATCTAAATCGGCAAAATCAAACTTAAATTGGCATTAGCCCGACGCAATTTGACGTCAAATCCCAATCCGACTTCAGTGAATCAAACTCAAATTTAACCCCATCGACATTTAAGATTTAAATTGACATAAATCTTGATGTTACGTTAACTCGAATTGATATTGAATAGTTTGACATTTGGCGACAAGCATTCTTGCTCGTTCTGAAATTATTTCGCGTATTTTAAATGCGTGTTATAGGATGTGTTGACTCATTTTCAGAGATAATCGAGACGGAATAATATGATTTCGTTAAATTTTAACACGTGTTATAGGGTGTCTTTGGCTATTTTTGCGAGACGTCGACGACAAAACATGTATCATAATAAAAATCGGAAACTTTAGGATAGTATAAAACACAAAAAACCTCCGAAAACAACGACATACAAACGAAAATGATAAAAACGGGGCTTAGGATAGTAAAATTAAAACCTAAAATCACCAAAACAAAAAGGACAGAACAAAATGATAACAAACTGACATTAAATCATAAATAATGACATAAAAATCGACATGACATTTGAAAACAAAATTATTGATTTTGTCATATTATGAAAACAGAAATCAGTGACGATGACATTCTTTTAAGTAGGGAATTGAATATTGATATTATTTTATTACTAAACCTCCTTTTCAAGAAACAAGTAAATTAACATTAATCGAAGTTTTCTTAAATTGTTATCTAAGATGTAATTAAGCTATGAGAACTGCGCTTTATAGGAAACCATAGAACTTGGAACTCTGGTTAGTCAAAATCATCATATGAGTTTCTTATGTGAACCTCATTTTCTTTCTCTCAATCTCTATTGAAATCAAGATCTCTTTTCCTTCCTTTAAGACTTTCGACATCAGAGTCTAGGAAGAATATAAATTAGGGAAATAAGTAGAGAGAGAGTGGCGACTCCTTGACAATCGACATAACATAAAGGAATTGACGACAATGGGCAAAACCCTCGACATCATACCATTTTACTCATCTCGACATCGTGTCATAAGATGAATAAAAAAACCAGACATCTATAATCGACATTACGACATGATCCATCACACACACTTCCGTCGCCGTCAATGTTGAGTCGAACTCTACTGTATCAACAAGATTGTTACCCACCTAGTAGTTGTTGATTCGTGTTGTGATGACAATCATCTGCATTGTAGGGGTTCCCCTTCGGTGGGGCATCTGCATACCGTAAAGATAATTGATAAATGGATACATATATATCTGATGACGAAGCATACCTCTTTCCAATTCTATCACTTCCCATAGAGGGTCGGGGTCCTCCCTAAAAAGTTTGGGATTATCTCGGCTACATGGACCTCATTGGCCCGGATAGGTCCATCCGAAGGTTCTCTTACCTACAAACTTTCCCTACCTCTCGTGTATGTGCACCAACGAAAAACTCTTTGGGCTTCCCGGAGCGGATGAGCTACTCGATCATGTTTCGGAGGTGATGACATTCCTCCTTGTCATGTTCATAGTCGTCATGGTACTGGCAGTACCTCTTTGGGCTGGGGTCGCCTTTAGTGGTGTGGCTAGTTTGAAATAGTCTTTGTTCTAGATGTTATAGACTATGTCAGTCATTGACATTATAAGTGGTGTCAACCCCCACGTTTCCTAGTAGACATGTGGCCATTTATAATACTTCGCTGATCGTTGGTCAAAATATCATTTCCGGTCATGATTCCCTTGGTCATTTCCTTGCTGATTTCGAGATTGAGAGATCATTTTGGTGACCAGTAGAGTACTAATTGTCCCTTGCCTTCTATGGTTCCCCCCACTCTTTACGCTTCTTCGAGGGATGGTCGGATGATTTTGGCATACCCTTTAAAGATTCCTAGAGATCTTCTTCGGTGAGCATGTGCTCGTTCTCCATCTCCAATTCTTCTACAAAAGTAGTGGGTTTAAATATGTTCAGGTCATACACGAGCCGCTTGCTTCAGATTACTTGTTTCAACGTTGCTTCGACTATAGCAGGCTTCAAATCTCTAACCTCGAGCATCTCTATCTGGAAGCAGGTGATGTAGGCTCACAGGCTCTCATTTTCTCTTGCTTAAGGTCGAGTAGGGTGTCTGAGTCTTTCCTCCACTTCTGCATGTTTAGAAGTGTAGAACGAATAATCTATTAAACTCGTACTAACTTGGGATGGTATCGGTTGCAAACCGTTGAACCACCATATGACCAATTTCTTAAGGATGGTTAAGAAGTGATGGCACATTATAGGGTCGTTGATCTGGACCAGACCGATGGATAATTTGACCAATGCAATGTGAACGATCGGGTCAGTCCTCCTTTTGTAAAAATCCAGGCAAGGAATCCATGGCTTGGGTAAAGGTATCACTTCTCTGACTTGGCGAGTAAATGTGCATACTGTAAGTGCTTGTTCAGATGCTCCGGTGTCAGTGTGTTGGGGCTCACCTTGTCCCTCCATCCATTGGTTGGTCACTTGGTTGTCCAAATTATGTTGGTTTGCCGGTGGGGGCTTTGTGGGCGAGAGGTTCCGCCTCGAAGTTGGCGGTGATCGTTCCTCTAGATGATTGCTGCCGGAGGATCTCGAATTGCTCCATCATTAGGATCATTTAGGCTTGTAAGCCATAAACTTGTCCATGGGCATCCGGTTTTGTAGTATCGCTTTTGAGTTCCATGTGTGTTATTTCTCTTCGGGAAGCTCCTCCTTCGTAGTCCTTCCCACTTCTCGTCTGTGTTATATCGACGCTCACCGCACCATATTTTAGGATGTTGGATCCTTATTTATTCTTTGTGAATATGCCTTGAGTGTTAGGGCCGATCAAAGTAGGGGAGAGAGAGAGAGAGAAAAATAAGTTTAGATTTCCCTATCGAGAGAGGCGGGAAAAGAGGTCTCTGTATTCATATTTTTGTCTCCTATTTATAGGAGAATATTTTGTACAATTACGGAAATGAGGGAATTGTTATGAAAACTACCCTTAATACAATGTATGTTGTTATTAATATATGAATTTCATATCATATATTTATTTAAGATTTGTATTTTAACATGACAGTAATTGGTTGTCCGAACTTGCTTGAAATTGGGCGGCGAGACGATCGGCGAGTGACAATTATGCTTTTTAAAATAAGTGTTTGTCATGTCTATCGCTCCAGTCTCTCACAATGGTGTGTAGGTCGATTCTCGACCACACAGTGAGCAGTAGGGCAGTATGGCACCTTGGTTGTCCGACCGTTATCTTGGCTGTTCGGATACTTTTAGATTCATGCTGACTGTTATGATATATACGTTATTATTACTTTCACGCTTCATCAAATAATTGAATACCCCCATCAGATAAATGTTTTATTTTACTTTTAATTAGTAGAAAAATATAGACTTTAATATCTAACTATATTTACTTGGCCTAAAACTTATTTTGTTGAATTATTCTGATCAAAGGCTATACGTTAGTCAAATTTTCACTATAATTTTCAAAATCTCTCATGGCAAGTGAAACATAAGCTTTTATTTTTTGAAGTGTTCATACAATTCTATTGTATTAAAAACTATATTTGGCTGAATCAACATGGAGCTAAGTTGACTGTGAAATCAAATTTTATTTTTTGTTGCAATATTTCGCATAAAAGATAAACATCCTATACTTTATAGTTATATAATATATTTTAAATTCCAATGATTTTTGTTTTTTTAGAAAAAAACTACTAAATTTTTATTATTAAATTAATAAATAATACAAATAAATATTAAATAGAAATAAATATGTATTATTTTATGTTTAGACCTTTTTGAGATAAGCTGAGCGGATGGAAATCTAATTTTAGGCTTCTTAATTTTAAATTTAATTAGAGGAAGCATTTTACTAATCCTTTCTCATTTAATCGGATGGTGCCCAACTGTATCTCAATCTTCATTAAATCAAGCCTCGTTATATTCGATTTTACGTAGCAATATGTATAATTTTCATAAATAATGAATAATTCAAGCTGATCTCAAGCTAAGTTCGAGCCGATGCGTGAATGGCTCAACCAAAAAAATTTGGTCTAAAGTTTTGGCTTAGCTCGGCTAAAATTTAAATCAATTTTCGAGTGATTATCAATTTTGTACATTCTCAAGATAAAAGTGATATGTGGCTATGGACAGTCTGCTTTATTGCTTTGTTCATTCGAAACGACATGTAGGTTCAGTAAATCATGGATTAAAAAACAGTAAAAATTGGGAATTAAGACATTATGTGGAGAATGAGATATAAATCTCGATGTATAAGAATTAGAAACTCATAAATAAAGACATAATTTATAAATATGATAAACTTGTAATATATTGATTTAATTCATCTTTGTAAACACAAACATAAAGGAAATAATTATAATTTAGACGCGAATTTCCTGCAATCAAAGTCAGGCCTAATGATATAACTAATTATCATTGCTAAATTTAGCACGTGCGCAAAACTTTAAACAAAATTAATGCTAAGAACTGAGTAAGACTCATTGATTAACAATATTAAAATAAATAAATAAATAAATAAAATTAATAAGCATAGTTGTTTAAGAATGAGGGACAACTGATATGTTTCACAATCTATCAAATTAGGAATACAACTTATCACATAAATTTATCATGACACTACAATAGTGTATAAGGGAAAGAGGTCAGCACAAATTCCAAAGAGATCAAATGGTTTGAGAGGACTTTAATGTTTTCGATTAGAATTTCATGCCAAAGATTATTAAACGATTGGCCAGTTTAGCTCGCTTGGCCAAAAGACCGGTAATCCCGTCGGACTTGAATGATCGGTTGAATCAGATGATTGAAAAGAATCGATCAGGAGCGAGGCGATCGACATTTAGAAGTAAAATCCATTTAGCCATATAATATGTTCAATGGACGTGACCATTTTAGAAAGTGTTACCATTCAATTATTAGTATTAAAGAGACACTTAAATTAATTACCCAAGGTTAAGGAAAAAACAAGAAAGTTCTCTTAATCGTCGAGAAAAAGGGAATAAAAATGTAATTCTATACTCAAACTACCTATGGTTATAAATAGAGGCTATTTTATGAATAAATTTTGCACACTCAATTTTCGAAATTTCATCTGGTCCTGAGTCATCTCTTTTCTATCTTCTTCTCTTGTACTATAAACTCTCGGGGTGTGCCTACTACAACTATTTAGAATTCAACATCCTCAAAGGTGGTGCGGTGAGCGTGGACATGCCACAGACGAGAAATAGAGCACTACAAAAAGGTGAGACTAGCCAGAGAGACAAAGCAACAATGGAATCCACTCGGGAGTTCATACAACAAAAAATTCAACAACAAAGGCAAGAGTTACAAAATCGAGGTGTTTGGTCGAGTTTAATGCCCTCCAAGAAGCAATCACACAAATGAGAGATCAACTACCTCCCCCGATCGAAGAGTCTCGTGGAACTCAACCTTACGGGGAGCAACTACAAGAGGAACTACCAATTCCAAGTGGTCGGAGAGTGACTAGTGAGCAGAAAATTTTGAGCATGAGGAAGTTGGGTCTGCATTAGTGGAGAGGAACTGGCTGGCGCAAGGTGAGGCACCTTCAGCATCGGAAAATCTATTCTCTTGGTAGATTCAATGATCACGTGGCTTCGTTCGAATCAGCGAATCGGAATGCTATGGATTAATAACAACATGAAGTGTCATTTATTTTTAACCACCTTGAAGGTGATGGCCCTCGAAGTGGTCCGATAAAATGCCACTAAGGACGGTATCCTCTTTTGTCGAATTAAAGAAAGTGTTTGTTGCTCTTTTCGCTAGCATCCAAAAACCAAAGAAGAAATCTCTGGCCACTATTACACCTCGAAGTAAGGTTAGAGTGAAGGCCTTCGCTCTTATATCACCTATTTCCGGAAAGCAATGCTTGGAAGTCTAGGACTTATTCTCGAGTCATCGCACGGACCGCCACGACTTAGGGAATGAGAGGGGCTCACTTCAAATTTGATTTGGGTTTGTGTGAGCCCAAAACATTTGCTAAATTGCTAGAGATGGCCAAAAATTATATTATTGTCAAGGAGTAGGTCAACGGTCCCTCTGAATAAAAAACAGAGATATTTGATCAACAATCAAAGAAAAGCGAGCGCTTAGGGCAAAACGTGGAAGGCAAGGAGCAACCAACAACCTTCCGATCACACATAGTATGAGGACAACTGGAACCGGCGAGACGAACAGAGAGGGAATAACGATCGGAGGACCTAGGCTTGATAATATGAGCGACCCCATATGTACCATGAAATGTAAGGAATGATCCCACTGAGTGTCTCGATGGTTGAATTGGTGGAGGCCATCCCGAAGGAGTATTTTAAGAAACAACATCAATGAGAATCAGAGCTTCCCTTTGGAACTCCAACAAATACTATCTGTACATTGGGACCGTAGACATGATGCCGAAGAATGTTGACAAATGAGAAATCTAGTAGAAGACATGATCCGTGTCGGAAAACATAAGGAATTTGTTGTGGTTAGAGCGAACACTCAATGATATGGAATGGTGATAATGGATCGGGAGTCGGGCGAGCCGATCAGGAGCAAACTCAATATATATTGTTGGGATCATTCTAGTTATTTTTGGAGGAGGAGAATTATCCTATCCGGCTAATCAAAGAAGACTACGATCGGGAAAAGTACTCATCGTGGCTCTATCCAAAAATAAAATCATTAGCTCATCAAATTCACCGGCGCGATTTATTGTTGAAGGAAACCCACATAACAATGCTATTATTGTCACGATGCTCATTAATAACTTTTGGGTTGACGATATCCTTGTTAATACCGAAAGTTCACGTCAATATTCTCTTCGAAAAAATGTTCGATAAGATCGGGTTAAAGATCGGCCGCTTCTCTCCACCGGCCGGTTCATTATTCAGCTTCTCGAGCAAGCTGAAGAAAGCCCTGGGCGTTATAGCTCTGTGTATCTCCTAAGGCAAGTAGGAGAAACAAATCTACAAAACCGAGGACTTCTTAGTGGGTGAATCATCACCGATGTTCAATACCTTTTTTGGGCGACTACTAACAAATAGCTATTGGGTAGTAGCCTCCACTTATTACATAGCTATCAAATTTCTTGCTAATGGAGAAGTCAACACAGTTTGAGGAAATCAGGAGCAATCTCAAAGATATTATCTAGGAGCGGTCACCAGTGTGGAGCAAGATCGACTCCATATATAAGTTCGAAAGGAAAGGGGTCTCGAGACCAGTGTGGAGCAAGATGGTGACAAGTCATTGACATCTTCACCGGAGGTGTTAATCCCAAAATTTGGGTTTGTACATCCATTTAGCTTCTTTTATAGTCTATGTTTATTTAGGTTTAGTTTTACCTCTATCTACAAATCCCTTCGACCTATCCTTCCCTTTAGTTTGGGGTCTAATATAAATTCTAAACCTTTGAAATCCAATCTAAAGTCTCCATTTCCAAAACTCTAAATTGAAATATTCAACTTTCAAAGCCTTAACTTCAAATCCTCAACTTTAACTAAAACAACTAAAATCTCCAAAAATCCACTTTCAAAATCTACCGGCTCAAATTTATCAAACTTCAACAAAATTTAACAAACTTTAATAAACAATAACTAATTTTAACAAAATATAACAAACCTTAACTAACTTTATTAAAATTTTACAAACATTAACCAATTTAACAATCATGAACAAATTTAAACAACTTAAAAAACTTTATGAAATATCACCAAAACGTAAAAAATTTAACAAAGTTTGAAATCTTATAGAACTCCATATAATTTCAAAGTCAACTTTTAACAAACTTAGAACAAATAAAACAAACTTTTAATAAACATAAAACAAATCAAGCAACTTTAAGACAAACTTTGAAAGCCTCAATAAACCTCAAAAAAAATTTAAACAAACTCTAAATAAATTTTAAGTGACTGTTAAACTAATTAAATAATTTTAGTTAACATTAAAAATAAATCTCAAATAAACTTAATAAACTCGAACATGTAAATAAATAAACATAAACAAACAAAATCAAACAAGCTTAATCCAAGTAGAGCATCTTCAAACAAAGTTACAAACATATTATCAATACAATTTAGACAAGCAACTTTCATAACATAAAATAAACCCTAATCAATCAAAATAAATTAACTCAAAACAAACCTTTATATAAAATAAATTCCAACCAACTCAAGTTTTAAGCTTGAGTGAATCATCCAAGTCGATCTCTTTTTAATAAAAAAATTAACCTAAAATCAATCAACAAAATCAAATAATCCAAATCAAACTTTTTTAAACCAAATCTAATTGTTCAAATAAAATAATCAATCCATTCTCAACAAACTTGTCAATTTCAATCCTTAGAGAAAGACTCCTTCCAAGAGATTGCTGATCCGCGACTTTTGTATGCTTAAAAATATAAGAATTTGATACCACCACTAGAAGATTTAAATCCCCGGCAACAACACCAAAAACTTGAAAATATAAGAATTTGATACCGCCACTAGAAGATTTAAATCCCTGGCAACAACACCAAGAACTTGATTTGTGCTTGTAGATGTGATAAAGATGTGTATAAAATATTCAATAATAGCAAAGTCACTTTTATCAACGCAAGTATACGTATCGCTCAAGTAATACAGGGCTCTACAGTGGAGTCTCGGTTATCAATCCACGGGGAAAATTTAGAGATTATGAACTAGGATAAAAAATAAATACAAAATCACAACAATGCAGTTCAATTTACTATTGTCACTAATATTCTAGTGTGCTAAAAGGTGTAAGTTTACTAAACTCTTAATTAAACTAAATCTACTACTAAAGTTTGTAATGCGAGGTTCAATATATAAGAAAGCGTCTTTCCTTTTGTAAAGAGAATTAAGTGAATGGATAATCTAGATTAGTTCAAACTGTATTGCGCCAAATAGGAGCATACCTATTCTTTACCCTCATACAAAGTGTATAAATAACATTAACTAATCCTATGTTTGTTTGCTGAATCCGTGGTTAGAGTCTGGAAGGATACCGACTCTCACTTAGAAGGTCTCACATTCCCTCGCTCCGAGGGGTAACAGTCTATGCTTCAGTACATAAACAATAGAACTGAATTGGAGATTTCAGTCTGTCACTCTAAAATCTCAAATTCTACGCCTAATGATTTATATTTCCTTATTTATTTGAACCTAAATTTCATGAACTTCACCATCCATGAACTTTGGATGTAATCTTCACTTTTATTGTGAAACGCAACACATTTTAACAAATTAATTGGCCAGATTGAAAGTAAATTAAGATTAAAGTAAAAGATCATCACAATTTCTTTAACATATCATTGGCACAACCAATTCAAATCACCATTTCACAAAATCTCAAAACAAGGAGAAAGACGGAGAAAACTACTCAGAACTCATGGAGAATATACGACAAATTTGAATTTCATATATAAAAATAAAGTTATACAAACCACGGTAAGTAAATACAACTTATGTTGAATTCCTCCCCATGCAAACTCCTTGAAGTTCCTCTGAATCTCTTCCTTTCTTTACATCACACATAACTCTCCTTTGAAACAACATGAAGGAAAAATATATCTCACTTTCCTTCCACTCTTACGATCCCTAAAAGGAATCCCTCACACAAGCACACAAAACCTAACCCTAGAAAATGCTTAAAACACTCAAAACTAACTAACTAAGACAAACTATGACTTACAAAGACTGACTCCTACAGACAAAGACTGACTTGGACTCTAAATTTGTCCTTCAACTTCTCTTTTAAAGTCTTGAAATGAATTCTCCTAAAGGTAGAATTAACCTCAGCCCAAAAATTCCTCAGCCCGCCACGTGTCCTCGAACGATCGAAAATGCGAGACGGTCCACTGCGAGGGGTTGAACAGGGTACATGGCGTGGTTTGATCGAAGCTCGCTCGTTCCAAAACACGGGAACGGACGACCATGGTTTTATCCAATTAATTTGGAATTTTCTCGAACCATCCACATTCTAGGCTCGATATCTCACTCATTTCTTAATGAAATTGAGTGATTTTTGAATCTATGGAATCATCGAAAATGTAGATCACATCTATACGGTGATTATTGTGTTTTGAACTAGTTCAGTCCATGATTAACCAATTTTAAAAGGTATTTGGAAATAAAAATTTCATACCTTAGCCACAATGATCTTGAGCTCAATTGAATTTGTTGGTCAGCCTCTTATGGTCCTAGGGAAGTTCTTTCCCACTTCAATTTGGACTTGTGTCAAGTCTATATGAGGGATTTGGTCAAGGTGGCCTAATTCATGATTTAGGTTCGGTTTGATCAAATTGGTTCGATGTGGTGGCTAATTGGATCAAATCTTGGTTTAGGCTTGTTGTTTAGGCTTTAAGCAAGATTTTTGGTCTTGGGGACAAGAGGGTTTGGGCGACTTTATAAGCCTCTAGAAATTTTTCTTCCTCTACTTAGTTTTTTGAGTAAGGGGCTATTTATAGCCATGGAAGGCTATGGTTAGACAATGGTTAGCTTAGGATTAACCATGGGATGATTAAGGCTGTAGAGAATGGTCTTGTAACAGCCTCCCCCATGTATTCTAATCATCACCCCTCAATTTTCCATGGAGAAGGTGACACTTAAGCAAATTCACATGTCATGGACATAATTGATTTCAAATTGTCATGATGGCCTCTTGATTGTTTTGTTTCCTGTCCATTGGTTTGAGAGGAGGCTAATGGTGACTCAATGAGAGCTAACCACTCACTCTTTAACATTTCTTTATCATTTCATGGGGAGATGACACATAATTCTTTATTTTCTTTAATTTTTCAAATTTGGATTTATGCGGTCACCATATGAGGTAATGATGATTTAAGCTCTCCCTCTTTCCTATTGGTTAAGATTTGAGGTGTTAGATGAATCACCAAAGGCTCTCTTAGGGGTGCATGAGGAGGTGACACATCATTTCTTCTTAATGATGAAGGCATCATCACATGTCTTAAACATGGTTAAGATAATATATGATGGGTCATCCATGGTTTATTTTATTTTTAATGGGTCATATGCGTTGTTTCTAACTCATTTGATGTCACTCATGATGTCATAAAGTGGCTTGGAATTTTTTTAAGAACCAATTATTATGTCATAATTGGTTTTAAGGGTTAAATGTCATTTTATCCCCCTTTTTAATTTAATTTCCATTTTAATTAATTATGTCATTAATTAAAAATGGTGGAAATTATTTTATTAATTAAATTATTAATTCAAATAATTTTGGAATTAATTATTTGATTAATTTTATGTCATTTTGATTAAAGATTGAATTTTATGACTTTTTTATTTAATTTTTATTTTAATTAATTGTCATTAATTAAAATATTTAAAAAATTAAATTACTAGTAAATTAATTAATCAAAATAATTTTGAAATTAATTATTTGATTAATTTTGTTATTTTTACTTCAAAATTTGTGCATTTTGTCATTTTAAGGTTTTTAATTCAATTTCTTTATTTTAATTAATTATGTCATTAATTAAAAATATTAATAATTAAATTATTAGTCAATTAATTAAACAAAATAATTTTGAAATTAATTATTTGATTAATTTTATCATTTTTAATCCAAAATTGTGTATTTTGTCATTTTATTTAATTTCTATTTTTAATTAATTACTTAATTAATTAAAATATAGGGAATTAGCCATTTAATTAATCAAAATAATTTTAAAGATAATTATTTGATTAATTTTTATCATTTTTTATTTAAAATTAGGCATTTTGACCAAATCTGATAAATTTTGACTACAGTTAACCAATATTGACTCGGTTAACCTAAATTGACTTAGGTTGACCCAAGCTGACCAGGTTAGTCTAGGTTGGTCAATTTTAGTCCAAAGATGTCTAATGTGGCCTTTTCAACCTTGTCATGGTTGATTTGGTGATAAAATTTGTGATTTTGTCATTTTGGGGTCCAAATAGGTCATGTTGACCCAATTTAAGGTTTAGACTAATCCAAAGGTCAGTGTGGTGATTTTTGAAATAAATTTTGGTTAACTTTGATCATTGTCATGTTGATCATATTAACATTTGTTTTTTTAAAGTAAAAATTGTGGTCAAGGAAGGCATAGTTTATGCAATTTGACCATTTTTAACCTTTTTAGGTCATGAGTTGACCAATGAGGCTAATATTTTTATCTTTATGTCATTTTTGACAAAATTTCAAAAAATTTAGTCAAAAGCTGATTAATGAAGTCAATGCAACATTCTTTGGGTCGAGATTCGGTCAATTTGACCTAATTTGTCATTTAGGTCGTAGGAGGGTTATAAGGTCGATGTAGTGGTATTTAGGCCATATGATGGTCGATTTTTCTTGCTTATGTCAAAAATTTGTCGATGTCGACTATATTTGATTGTGATTAATCAATTTAAGTCAATAATTATCCTCATATGATTTATTTAACCTTGTCATGGTTAATTTATTTATAAGGTCATTGGTCTTAAAATTAGACTTAGGCTTGGTAGGGTTGATGAGATTGAGTCATTTTGATAATGTCGAGGTAATCAAATATCTCACTTTTTGTCGGTTTAATGTCCGTAATGTTTTGATGGTTGATCATGTCGATTTTGGGTCGAAAAGACTTTGTCGGGGTTTTACCACAGGTCTCTGGGGTTTTTGTCTTTTGTGAAGCTTTAGGAAGTCAATGTAGGTAGACTTCCTTTCTCGAGAGTATTAGATAAATGAACCTCGCAAAAGTGAGGTCGACAAACATTGCGATAACATTTTTGCCTGTTCTTCATTAACTTTGCAAATTGGACACTTGTGAGGTTAAAATTTGTTGAGAAGCATAATGGCCCCAGAGGGCAATCATTTCACCTAACTTTTGAATGCCACACTTCACTTTGGACAGAGCCATTTTGATCACCTGAGGGAGAGTGCAAATAGATAGAGTGACAAGATTTGATGGGCATAGAATTGATGTTTCTAGGGTGAAATGCTAGATTCTTTTATCAATTTAATTTAAAGTTAGGATCATAAGGGTCTTTAGTGGGTCCTATAGAGAGGGCATAGTGGGTAGTTTAGAACTGAGAGGCCAGAATCTACTCAGCACCAATACACAAGCTGGAGACAAACTTTAGGTTAGCAAATGTTCTTTGCTAACACCGAGAGGGGGTAAGGGATATGTATGCTCCTATTTGTCACAATACATCATTTTATATTTTGAGTCATTCATATTCTACATTGATTAATGTCTCTTTGCAAAGGGGAAAGATCTTTTTATCACATTTAAACTCTTACTAAACTTTATTATCATTTAAAATTTGTACTTACTTTCTACTTAAAGTTAAATTTTAAATATAAAATTTCAAAATTTATCTCATATCATAATTATTTGCACTTTAGATTAAATTTTTTTAACTAAATATTTAGTGTTATGCCTATCCACGTGGGATTGATACTGGGGTTTTTAAGGAAAATCATATATTACTTGAAACAATACATATACTTGAGTAATAGCCCTAGTGTGAAGGTGATGCACCAAAAATATATACGATTTTTGCTATCTAATTTTACTCATTTTTTTGATATTGCACTTTAAAGAAAGGTTTTTTTTCATGATTTGTTGTAGATATAATAATTTTAGGTGATTGGAACAAAAAGATGCAAAAAGAAACAAATTCAGAGCAAAAGGGAGCAAAAAGAAGCAAAATGGTGAAAAAGTGTTCTGGCGCCGCCGGCGCCAGAATGGGCGCCTCCGATGCCCAAATCTAGAGACTCCAAAATTTTTTGCACAATAGAGCGCCGCCGGCGCCCAAAGTCTGTGGAATTCAAAATTTGAGAGTTTTGGCAAAATTTTGAAGGAATGCCTATTGAAACTCTTTGGATTTCATCCCTAACTCTTAAATAACTGATTTTGGATGAGAGAAGGGGGCTCTCTTGCATTTTATTGCTCTCTCTTAGTGTTTTAGTGTGCGTTAAGTGCTAGGGTTTAGTAGAATAGTGTGTAGAAGTGAGGATTTGAGAGGAATTCTTCTCTAAGGAGTGAAGGAGAAGAAGTAAAGTGAGAGATTGTTTCTTCCCTTCCATTCTAAAGAGAGAACCAAGTGTTGTAAAGAAGAGAGAAGAGGATTCAATAGAACTTCAAAGGGATTGCATTGGGGAAGAAAAAGAGATAAGTTGTATTTTATTTTGTGGTTTGTATGACTTTTATTTTACATATAAAATCCACATTTTATAATATCTTCTCCATGAATTCTGAGTAGTCTTCTTTGTCTTTCTTCTTGCTTAGAGATGGGATGATGGTTTGATGTAGATTTGATGTGCTTTTAATGTATTGAAGAGATTGTGATGGTTTTTCATTTAGAACTTAATTTACTTTCGAGTTGGCCAATTAAAATGTTAAAATATGTTGTTGAACATTAAGTTTGAAAGGATTTAATGTCTTACAATAATAATGAAATATCCATTCAATTTCCATGGATAAATTGCGTAGTTCATGGGAATTGCGTTCAAATAAATATGGAAATGTGTTTTGAAGGACTTTAATGTGGAGATTTCAGGGTGACAAGCTAAGATTAGTAATTAATATCAAAGGTTAGCCTTCGGGTGAAGGGTGAGTGAGAGCTCCGAAGTGAGAGCCGGTATCCTCCCAACCTAGCCTTAGAGTTAATGACTAAACTTAGAATAAGTCAATGTTCTTTTCTTATTTAGAGGAGGGGGTACTCTTCTAAAGGTAAAGAATCATACGTGCTCTATTTGGCACAGATAAATTAGATAAGCTGATCCATATCGATCCACACATCATATTCTCATTGCAAGAAGAAAGATACTTTTCTCACTATATATCAAAAACCTTTCAAATATTTAGTTTAGTGTGTACGTTAGATAATTATGTTTTCAAGTTATTAGAAGTAATTGTAGTTTAGTTAGTTGTTATTGTTTTCTGCATAGTAGTAGTAGAAGTAAGTGTTGAACTTTAAATGTAATTAGAGTATAGGATTTCGGTGCTTTATTATTATTTGTAAAACTTTTTACTTTACTTCCACTTAAAACCTCCCTGTAGGATCGATAACCAGGACTCCATTAGAGCACTGTATTACTTGATACGATACATATACTTGTGTTGAGTAGGTGGCCTTTACAAAATCATTATAAATATATAAATTTGAGATCATAAATTATTGCATATATATAAGCCCCTCGCGGTCAAGTTTTTGGCATTGTTGCTGAAACTTAAAATCTTCTTACAGTGGTAACAAATTCTTGCATTTAAATATATAAAATTAAAGTCCACGCCTATCGAAGGTTCATAATACTGTTTTCTAAATCATTTCATTTATTCACACTAGCCGACTAAATATAATTTGGGACAAGTTTTAAGCGATACTTTAGAGTATAAAAATACACGTAATTGCGGGTCGGGTCATAAAACTACTAGGGTTCTTACTTGGCTTTTGCAATCCTAGAGGGAATGGAAATGGAAGTCTTCTAGTTGAGTCAATCGGGATGGCAAAGGACACCTTTTCTAACTCAACTCTCACTGGTGTATTAGCCTCTGGTCGATTGAGTTTCTTCTCTTCTCCAGTCTTAATTCCGACCACCTTATAGTGCTCCAAATTATGATCTCTTCGGTTTACTTTTGTATTGTTAGGTAGTGCTCCTGTTTGTTTATTATTCATTGAATGTATTGGCTATCCTAATTGTATTTCTAAA